>CM045561.1:14971752-15328465 GCA_024721245.1 Mitragyna speciosa
AAAACCCTCGAATCTTCGCACAGGAATCTTTCCCAAAAGGACCGTCTTGAAGATTAGGTGGTAATCCAATCCAATTCCTCCCACAAAATTGGACCAAATTACCAAATAATACAAACTCTCATCAAATCACTCGACCCCAATCCAATCCCGTGGAATGAAACCGTTTGAATCTAACAAGAGGAAAACCTAAACCCTAATCACACCTGTTGATTAGAAGTTAAAGTATAGAAAACCTAACAAGAATCACTCTTAAAAGGGCACGCGATAGTTCTCATCCCAAGAACTAACGAAATCCCTCAAAGGGAGAAAATCAATTCATTGATTTCAAATCACAATTCAACATTAACTTTTTAATAAACAATAATAATTAGCCTTATATAGGCGTACAAACCCTAAAACTAAATATGGAAAGTTTAAATTAAATAAAACTTAAAAATTAAACTAAAACTAATTAAAATAGTAAAACGTAAAGTTTCTGATCTAGGCCGTTGGGAAGGCCGTGGCACGGCCTCAGCCGCGGCCTCCATCAGAATGTCAGTGACTGGCTTCTGGTCTTGTCCATTGAAAATCCGTCCTCGCACCTTGGACCTAAAATGTGACCACCAGCCTTTGGCCCCTTGAGTGGATGCTAAATGAACTGTCTTCCATGCCCTATTGCCAAGTTTTGACCACTTTGAAACCTCCAATTTGCACAGAATAATGATATCCGTTGGTGAAGCTTGAATGATAGGAATCGTGGCTACAAGATTCACATCAAACTCCCTCTCTTCGAAACGATTCGTCCTCGAATCTTCGCCCATAGTAGATAAACAACAAGGCATAATTACAAGGGATTGTTCAACACTTGGTGGCTCTTCCTATAATGACTCTTCCAATGGTGCTTTGTCTTTAACTTCAGCACGCTCCTCCATTGGTTGTGGATGTTCTTTGACTTGAAGTTTTACAGTCGATTGATACTTCTCCTCATGGACTACTTGGATTTTCTTTTCCCTTGAAGTATCAAGTGTGATTCTAATTTGTCCACACATTTCTGCATCTCTTTCTATGAAAGTAGCACATCGACACTTCATCTCATCCCATATTGAAGAATCAAAATGATGACTTCTAGAGGATTTGGATTTTGAAGACCTTTCCCTCCTCCTTTGAAGTATGCCACTCATAACCCATCATAGTCATCATCAACCTGCCTTTCGTAGAGAATTTGGAATGGTGCCTTTTATCACTCGATCTTTGGCATCCCAAACTAACTTTGCTTCTATATGAAGCCTCTTTGGGAATTCACAAAAATATAGACTAGTGAATCTTTCAAAGCTCAACATCAATTAACCTGTAAAAAATAGACAACTTATCTTCCACAATTCTTGGCTTTTATGAAGATCCTCACTTTTTTATGCCTTTTTCCTACTCAAGAATTTTCTCCAATCTTACAAACCCTCTTTTTTCCTTTTTTTTTTTTAACCTAACACTCACAAACACACAAAATCAACTTCAAAAACAAACTAAAACAAAAATTGCAAAAAAAATAAATAAATTCTGGGAAAAAAAAAGGATGAACAATACCCCGACGTGAACAGTAAACCCTATGTGAATAGTACGCCGCGTGAACAGTGATTCCGGCGTGAACAGTGTCGATGAACAGTACGCTACACTGCGTGAACAGTGACGCAATTTTTTTTTTTTGTTCCAGATCAACAACAAAAAATTACAACTTTGATTCAAGAAAAATTAGATCTTGAACCAAGAACAACACTAAACAACTCGAACACAAAAATTAAAAGATATATCCAAACGGATTGATAACGAAGAGATATACCCAAGTGGGTTAAACACAACGAAAAAACCTGACTTTCTTTCAAGATCCAATAGCTCTGATACCACTTGACGAAGAAAAACGGGGACCCTAGGATGATGACGCTCCTAAAACCCTCGAATCTTCGCACAGGAATCTTTCCCAAAAGGACCGTCTTGAAGATCAAGTGGTAATCCAATTTAATTCTTCCCACAAAATTGGACCAAATTATCAAATAATACAAACTCTCATCAAATCACTCGACCCCAACCAACCCCGTGGAATGAAACCGTTTGAATCTAACAAGAGGAAAACCTAAACCCTAATCACACCTGTTGATTAGAACTTAAGTTATAGAAAACTAATAAGAATCACTCTTGAAAAGGCACGCAATAGTTCTCATCCCAAGAACTAACGAAATCCCTCAAAGGGAGAAAATCAATTCATTGATTTCAAATCATAATTCAACATTAACTTTTTAATAAACGATAGTAATTAGCCTTATATAGGCGTACAAACCCTAAAACTAAATATGGAAAGTTTAAATTAAATAAAACTTAACAATTAAACTAAAAATAATTAAAATAGTAAAATGTAAAGTTTCTGATCTAGGCCGTTGGGAAGGCCGTGGCACGGTCTCAGCCGTGGCCTCCATCAGAATGTCCGCGACTGGCTTCTGGTCTTGTCCATTGAAAATCCGTCCTCGCACTTTGGACCTAAAATGTGACCACCAGCCTTTGGCCCCTTGCGTGGATGCTAAATGAACTGTCTTCCATGCCCTATTGCCAAGTTTTGACCACTTTGAAACCTCCCAATTTGCACAGAATAATGATATCCGTTGGTGAAGCTTGAATGATAGGAATCATGGCTACAGGATTCGTATCACACCCCATTGCCCAAAATACTCTTCAATTTCAACCATTTTAAACACTTGAAAAACTAACTTAATCTTTCCCCAAAAGCTAAACCTAACTAGAAAAGAAATCTCCTCAAATTTCAACAAATTCTCTCCAAGTTTCAAGCTTAAGTCTTGCTCAAAGTTGAAGGTTCTTAAGGGACTAATCATTCACTCTTCTTCAACTAAAACCCTACCTATTTTGAGGTAAATTCATCAAGAAACTTCAAGTTCTTTCAAGTTTTATTAGAAGATTTCTTATGTTTTTCTTATGATTTCATTAAGTACTTAAGATTTATGGTTATATTTTGTTCTCTTGATTATATATATGAATATTTATGCTCATGATTATGAGGTTTTCCCTTGTTTGATCCTTTCCTTGATAGTAATTAACTATGTTATGACCTACTTGATTAGTATGGACTTGTATAGGAGATTGATGCTCTATTTGAGTGGAAAATCCTTGGAATTTATGGCTTGAAATTTTGACTAGAGTTAGAAGGCATGTTGGTTAGTCTTGTTAGAGGAAAAATTCTGGAAGAATTTCAGTATTTAAGGCCTGTTTAGTGGGCTGAAGTTGCTGGAATTTCAGCTTGCAAACCGGCACTTCCTTGTTCCAAACCTTGAACAAATTTCAGCTTTACTAGTTTACAAAATTCAGCTTTGATAACCTAATATTTCCAGCTATATTAACCTTGTTTTGGCCAAGTTTTGATGACAAAACTGCTGGAAATTTCAGCTTGTGAATTGGTTGAAGTGACACCAAATAATGAGCACCTTAAGTTTAATCTACTTAACCGGTTTTTAGGAAAATGTTGTGCAATGAATTTGGAACCTTGTTAATCAATTTTAGGAAGAAACTCTTATAAATTTTGAAGATTTAAACTGGTTAGAAACTTGACTTTTGAATGTGTAAGTGAAATTTGACTAGTTTCACTTTATACTTGATTTAGTATGTTTTCACCAAATAACCCTAATTTGTTATTTAACTAGTCTTAATTTAATTAAATATCATTAGTTTGATATTAATTAGTTTAAAACCATTAATTTACTTAAGTATAGGATATTTTGGAGTTTTCTCATTTTAACCTATATTAATTTTGCTAAGTTATTAAATTATACTTGACTATTACTAATAAATCTTTCTTGGACTTTAAAAACTAGTTTACTTATAAACTAATTATTTTGGACAAAATTTCTTTTACACCAAAACCTTGAACCCTAATCAATATTTAATTAAACTACTTCTTTAGTTCATAGTATTTAGCAATATTTTCTTTTGGTCCAAAATGTATAGCGAATTATTAGAGTTTTGCAACTAATATAGTAAATAAAGCGAAATTAATAACGAATTTCTAGTATTAATTATTCCTTTTAAATTTAACCTTAATTTTGACACTTAATGAATTATTTGCCCTTAGAACTAAATTACTTTCAAAAAGGGAATTTCTTAAATTTCTTTATCAGTTGATTTAGGGTTTTACCCGGATTCCTTTATTATAACTTCTTGGATTTTTCCCTATAACCAATTTACATTTATTTTAAAACCCTAGTTAAACTTGGGTACATTTTATAAAAAATTCTTTTGAAAGAAAATCCAGTAGGTTAATTAGACTACTTATGAATTTCAGGATTCCGAGTCTGAACCTCGCACGTTTTACGAGGAACTTTCTTGAAATTTTCAGGTGAGTGTTTCCTTATGTGCGCTTGATGCATGTTTAAGTGTTAATTCCATTTTATGCTTGATACTTGTTAGCTACTACAATGTGCTATATGAGGGTAAGATGTGTACTTTATCACATCTATCCCGCAATTTGTTACATGCACAACTTCTATCAAATGTGAATATACTTGTTTGTGAACTTTCAACTGAACTGAGCCTTCGGGCTAGACTTCCGTGGTCATACTTCACCAGTTACACCACGGTTAGTCATACTGGTATTGAGGAGGATATAAGGTGTTGGGCGTTAGGGACTTGTGTTCTTTCCTCTGAGTTGAGATTCCTCAAAGAGGCCAACTCTGGATTGAACAAACTGTTTTACCCTCCAGGGTTGAGATCTCACCCTGGAGTGGAGGTATTGAGGAGGTAAAGGTGCATGGGTGGTTACGGGTACTGTTATCTGATATTTACCTGATCATTGGCAAGGACCTGATTTTCTCTATTGGTCCGAACATTATTGCCACATGATTATGTACTTGATATTCCCGCGGTTGAGCTTGCTCCCGTGGTTGAGATGTATCCTTCCTTATTTGATTAATTGTTTACTTAACTTGTTCTTATACTAGTTTTATGGCACATGTTATTTATTTATTTATTTTTCTAATTGTCTGCATGTATGTTTGCATGTGTGGGAACCTCACTGGGCTATTGTAGCTCACCCCTTTTTATTTGTTCTCCTTAAACAGGCTCCTATTATTAAAGTTGATGGTGAGGATTCAAGAGTAGTTTTTGGTAGGATTTTGTTAGAAAAGGGTGTTCGAGATTTTATTGTATTAGTAAAAGTGTTTATGATGTAAACTATTTACCTGGTACCTTTACTCTTAAGTTTGAATCATCTGAATGTATTTACGAGTTTTCTATAGACTATTGATTGTTTCATGAATTCTAGTGTCGTGCTTGACCCGAGTTCCTGGCGAGAGCTAGGCAGGCAGTCCGCTAAGCCCTTTGGTACGCCTTAGGATAAGGTGTGGCTATCACATTTGGTCTTTTACCATATCATATCTTATAAGGTATGGTATCAACATTTTTTGAAGGAACACAACTGAGTGTAAAGGAGGTGGAATCTAAGACATAACCCCAAAATGTACTAGGAAGATATGCATGGCCCATCATGAAACATATTATATCCAATAAAGTACGATTTCTCCTTTCAGACACACCATTGAGTTGTGTGTATATGGAGGAGTCCATTGAGGAATAATCCTATTTTTCTCTAGATATTGTTGAAACCGTTGAGTCAAGTATTCTCCACCTCGATCAGATCTAAGTGCTTTAGTACTTTTGCCAAGTTGTTTCTCAATTTTAGCTCTAAAGACTTTGAACTTTTCAAAGGCCGTCGGATTTATGCTTCATTAGAAACACATAGTATATCTAGAATGGTCATCCGTGAAAGTGATGAAGTATGAGAAATCACCTCTAGCATAGGATCGACATTGGGCCACAAACATTGGTATGTATAAGCCCAAGAAGATCACTAGCACGTTCACCCTTTCCAATAAAATGTGTCTTGGTCATCTTGCCAAGTATACAAGATTCACATGTCCCAAATGATTCATAATCAAATGAGTCCAAGTATCCATCTTTATATAACTTGGATATGCATTTCTCATTCACATGACCAAATCTACAATGCAAAGGTATGTCTGATTCACAATATCTAATTTTTGTTTCTTGGTGTTTATGTTGAGATTGGACTTATCTTCATCTAGAATGTATAAATCGTTAATTAATGTACCAATACCATAAGTAATACCATCACATGAAAAAAACTAACTTTTATTCTTTTGAATGATGGTAAAGCCATCCAAATCTAATAAAGAAATAGAAATGATGTTTTTAATAAGTACAAGAAAAAATTAAAATTTTTTAAGTTCTATAATAAGCCCAGTGGTTGTGAGTTTAGGGTATATCAAAATTAGACACAATTCATGCAAGCAAGTTTTAAATTTATAACCTAATACTCATTCCGCAAGTGCACGGGTTATTTGTAGTAGTGGTGAGTATTAGGGTCGATCCCAAAAGGAAACAAGAATTGGCAAGTACCAAAACTATTAACTTGCTCTATTATCTAAACAATCAAACTTTGTAGGTTGGGAAAATGGTAGGAAAATCAAGTTCAAGTAAACAACAATGAATGAACTTGTCAAATTAAGTTGATTAGGCTTAAGATTTCACTAAAGGTCACAAAATATGAAAGCTAAACTTATAGCCAATATTAATTTCCACCCTTATTTAGAATTCAATTCCATTTGTACTCCAAACTAGATTCCTCTACGAACGGAAGACTACTAAAATATGAGCTTTCCTACTTCCGTGGTAAAGTCTTGCATGCCTTAGTTCATTTGGTTCATGAATTGTGGTGTTACAAGTTATGCAACAAGCCTTAATCCACTTATAAGAATCACAACTTCCGTGAGATTCACTATAGGTTCCATTTACTTCTTTCCATTGTTAAGTGCAAGTTCCCTTGTCAAATAACAACTAAGATGACTTGGAATTGGTAACTAATCAACAACAAGTGTTAAAGACCAAGTAAATAAATAAATAAGACTAAAGCATGGCCATAAACTTAATCAATCATATCATTAGCATCATCTCAAGCCTAGTTTGATTCAACTTAGTTCAACATGTTTAAGATTAGTTTAAGCATATATGTGAAAGTAACAATACATGCAAGAATGAATATGAAAAGAATAAGGATAGAGTTGCTCATTTGGTAGATGAACTTGGCTCCAAGACTTGTCCATGCATTTCATCAAACATGGGGTGCACAAAAGATTTCCTTCAAAGGAGTATTTACAAGAAGATGAATTTTGACTATAAAACTAAGACAGAAAACTAATCTAAGCATTTACAAGGAGTGCACCTCCTACCAAGCTTTAGTTCAAGCTTAATCAAGCCTAAAACCAAGCATAGAACCAAGCATATCCCAAAGTATCTCTACAAAGCAATGTATTTATAGGAAAAACCCTAGCTCAAGTCATTGTCCAAGTTGAAGATGATATGATGAAAGTTGATTCCAAATCTTGGAAAATCTTGCCTTGAACTTTGCGATATTCTCCTAGGGCTATGTAGATGCAGCTGGACCTTGAATTTAGCTGTAAAAGTTGTGTGAACAAGCTACAAGTTGAAAAGAGCCGAAAATTCTGCAAGTTGTATTGATCCTCAGTGATCTGTGGATTAACTGACCCGCGAATGTGACTCGCAGATTGTTCCAAAAGATGGTCAAATCAGCTTTTCTTCTAACAAAAAAATTGTAGCTCTTTGAGTTAGCTTTCTAACAACACAAGAATCAGGCCATTTGGAGCTTTGGATACAAAGATATGGCCAAAAATGCTGAGGAGGTAATTGGAAGGTCTTTGCAACACAAATTTACTTTAGTAATTTGGCATTTTGCTATGAAGATGTGAGAACTGAATTTTGATGTCTTCATAAAGAAATGTAGAGCAGTCTCTTCGCTTCAAAATGCAAGAAGAATCATCATAATCTATATTTGTAGCTCCAGTTATTGCCAAAATATTGAAATGTATCATTGTTATCACCCCTAATTTCTCCATTTCTTCACTTCCATTACTTTGCCCTTTCTTTTTGTTGGTTATTCTATTGATTCCCTTGAGACCTTTTGCTACTATTTGAACCATAATTTCTTGGATAGAATTTGATGAATAAAATTATTCCAAAAATTCCTATGCTTAAGTGATCAAAAAGATAGAACTTGAATCAATCTTCAATTTGATAATCCTTGTGCTTCAATTGATCCAATTTGTTTTTAATCATCATTTACCTACAATATCAAATAAACTTAGGTATTAATTTGCTTAAAATAATAATTCTATCTCAAAATCTTAATTTTCGGTCTAAAAACCTTAATTTTAGAGCAATCCTGTTTTGAAGGAAAAATAATTAAATTGAGCCATTTGATATTAAAAATACTAAAAACTCACTCAAAACACACTAAAATCATATATAAAATACTATACTAATAGAGTGTAAAATTATTACTTATCAAACTCCCCCACACTTGAATCATTGCTTGTCCTCAAGGCAGTTGGAAAATCAAGAGATCAAATAATGATTCAAGGCTTTGAAATAACAAATGCCTGATTGTTGAATGTAATTCCACAAGATAGAACAAATAGGAATTATGCAATTCCTTGTTAAGTTTTCAATACTAGTCATATCAAGTAAAAGAGCAGGTAATTATATCAATATTAAAGTTCGTTCAACCAAATTTCTATGCCTTACAAAATTTTACAAGAAAATGAATCATATGGTCAATCAAAGTACTTCACATGTCTATGATCATTTCATTTTTCACTTGAGGGAGTATAATTTAGCAAACTAATTACTCAAAATGAGAATGTCTTTGATGCAAAAATCGACATTGGCCTGATGAAGGTTCCTGGTTACTCAACACCTCAATATAAAGCAAGTAGGAAAAACCATATTTGAAAGTTGTCTTTTTACGCAAAGATCGACATTGGCCAATGAAGATCTCTGGATACTTAACAATTTACTCCCTCAAATTGCTATACATTACTCATAATTCATGCACCATTTTATGCAAAAGTCAACATTTTTGGATGAAGACCCCTGATTACTAAGCACAGGAACCATTGGAGTAGAAAAAACTACTTCATTCTTTTTCATTTTTTGTAGTATAAGTATCCGTCATTTCAAGTATTGAACCATAGATTACATGCTTGAACTAATTGACCAAATTCATCATTTAACATATAAAATCAAGTAAAGAAGAGAAATTTACAATCAAACATGCCAAATCAAGACCTAATTATAACCATTTTACAAGATATACTTTCTTAAAGACGAAAACTCCTAATCGCATAATGACTATTTTTTCATGTATTTGTAGAAATCATTCAATCAAAGTTGCATAAATTATTTCAAAAAGTAAGAGAATTTAACAAGTTAATGGCATAAAAGCATGATATAGAGACAAATTTTGAAAAATTTAGGCCATATTTGACTAAAACAATATCTTGACACAATTACTTAAAATTCAACCAAACATGTTCCTTTACCTTCCCCCCCCCCACTTAGAAAGTCACATTGTCCTTAATGTATAAAGGAAAATATACGAGTGAAAAATAGAGCAAGAAAACTGCCCTTATTTGGTTGATATGTCCAAATGTTGATATTGTTGTTATCCTTGAAGTTCTTGGCCTTTGTTGAGTTCCTTTTTGCAATGCTTCATCATGGTCTCAAATTATCCATTCTTGCTCACTAACCTTGTTTCAAAGCTTAGAAATTCTCAAAAGCTATGTTAAAGTATGTTTAAATAACCATTAAGTTCAAAAAGTAACATAACATGTCTTAAAATCATTGATTTCTCCCACACTTAGTTCTTGCAATGTAGCTCCAAGGAGGTGAAATTTTGATGCACAAGTAATGTAAACAAGTGTAATGTATTATGGTGAAGTAATATGCAAAAGAAACTTGTGTGAAGAAGCCTCAAAACAAAATTTCATCTTTTGATATCAAAAGTTGAAGTTTGAATCAAAGAATTGAAATATATAATGCAATCCATTTGAATGTGTTTTAAGTGTTCATTACATGTTCACCAAGTTACCCAACAAACTTGCAAAGAAAGCCATTGAATCCCCAAACAGAAATCGACCAAAACTAGCCAAAATGCCCCCAAAATATGGAGGATCCGTGGGTTGGATCCGTGGTCAAGGTGAGACGTGGATGACCCACAGGATGCCTCCCAGAAGTTGCAGAAAATTCTGTAGAAAATCTGGTGGCAGGGCTGATTTTTTTTTTTTTCAACTTTGAGCGATGATTTCTTCCATTTAAACTTCCAGTTTTGGGCAAACAACTTTACAATCATGTAACCATGTCAACAAACTTTGATTTCATGCATTAAACTCATCCAAATCATCAACATATAAGAAATGAGAATCGTCCAAATTAGCCTACCCGAAAATTCTGCACTTCGAATTTCATGATGCACTTGAAATTCAAAAGTTTCTTTTTGATGTTTTTGATCACTCCAACACTTCAAACATGTTTCTAAGGTAAAAACAAAGTTAGTTAACATGGTGTTTATGCATCCAAAACATCAAAATTCCAAACTTAGGACCAAAATCATAAAGAATCTTACTTAATGACAAGTAACCAAATGAATAGTTACCTTTTTCACTAAAAAGCTCAATTTGATTCTTTGCATGTTTTGAACCTCAAAACCACTTTAAACAAGTTTCAAATATAAAACAAAGTTGCTCAAAACCAATTTATGCATCAAAAGTCCATGGATTATCAAATGAGAATAAATGTAATCAATGAAACTTAGCTCATGAATAGTAAACCAATGGTATAATAACTTTGAGAATTAGGCTTCAAATTGGTTTTCTTGTTCATTTAAGCTTCAAAACCACTTCACACACATTTCAAATGATAAAACCAAGATGTCTAACCTTTCTAAACACATGAAACTCAAGAGATATGAAAATTGGGTATCCAACATCCATGTTTAAACATGAAACCTCAAAGATTGCATCAAAATGCTTCAAGTTCAAATTCAAACTAAACTAGTAAAACAAACTAACTACAAAACACACATAAAACATAAAACACACCAAAGAAATTAAAAATACCAAAACATTGGATTGTCCTCCTAACAAGCGCTTCATTTAAAGTCCAAAACTAGACTTTGAATACCTTGGTCACAGTGATAGGTGTATACCACAAAGGATGAACAACACCTTTAGTGCTCAATTGGTTGAGTAGATACGTGTGCATCCTTTGTGCCAAAATAAGTGCTCCAATATTCATGATCCATTGTGTCGCATTTCCTACAATGAAGAAGCACTTAAAAAAATGATCATAGTCACCATGGACTATGCCTTTCGCTTGTGTTAGTGAATTGTTGACACCAAGGAAATCAATATCACAGATGAGAGAATGGTCATTTTTCACTTCAAGCTCATTAACTTCTACCTTTGTATTCTCAATTTCCTTTTCAAAAACAAGTTGATTATCAATGTTTGTATGATCAAAAGTAGTAGAAACAATTAATTTATCATCCATTTTTACATTTTCAACTACTCTATCACACAAATAAGCATTATCCTCATTCACTTGCTTTTGTTCAAGTACAAAGATAGAGTCATTAAGTATTTCTTTATTATTTTCACAATTATTTTCTTGAAGATCATGCATGATTTCACAAGTGGGGGTTTAACATATTGAGCCTCATATTCATTTCCTCACTTTCAATTTCATTTTCTACACATGCATGTTCATCTTGATTCATATTTTCATTCTCCACTATATGAATATTTTCATGATGCATGATTTCACTAGGGAATTTGATATCAAGATAATTTCTACCAATAATCCCATCATCAACAACTTGGCCACATGCATTAGAAATATTCATAATCATGTATTGATCAAGATCATATTCAAATGAAACAATGGACCTATTATCAATTTCATCATCTTCATCACAAGTTGAATAACAAATGCTATCACATGAGTCATTTTGATTATTATCAAGTTGTACATGATCATTATTACCACATTTTTTATCTTCATGGTCACCTCCACATGTAGTACAACAAGTAATAAGCAAATTAGATTCACATTCAACATTTTGACCTTTATCCTCACATGAAGATGATTATGAAGTTGCATTATTTTCTTTATCTTTTCCTTTTGGATCCCTAGAGTTCAAGATGTCCTTAATTATAGCCATTTGAGCCTCCAATCCTCTACATGCATCTCTAAATCTATGATTGTTGATTTCATTAGTTGTTTTTAAATTGTCTATGGCTATTTCCCAAGAAGATTTTTGTTGAATATTAATGTTTTGATTTGCATGTTTCATGTTATCAAATCGCACATTGTCATTATAAGCATCTTCATGATTTGCATTATCTTCTCTAAAAATAGTGCAATTAACAACACTCACATTAGAATCAACCTCCACATTCCTTTGATCCACAAATGAAGCAAATTTATTCAAGAAAGCACTTGACAATTCATTCCAACTTGAAAATTCATTAGATGCATATGAACTCCACCAATTTTGAGCATGATCACGTAAAGAATATGGAAACAATTTCAATTTCATATCATCATTACTCACTCCATTTGTTCCATCTAGCCTTATAGTATCAATCAAATACTCAAAATTGTACACATGATAGTTAGGATTTTCAATAAACTTTCCTCCAAATTGCTCCTTTTGTATTAACTCAAAAGTAATAGGATCATTATCAATATCATTTGAACTAACCTCTTGAGTTAATGAGCTTGAAACTTCCGGTAATATACACTTTACAATTGCTCTTTTTAACATGTCCATCATGTGTTTGATTAAATGCTCAAAACACTCTCAACTTCAAGACTCTTTCCTTTCACCTTGATTCAATTGGTACCTACAAAACACCAAATAAGAGATATTAAAATAAGAAAATTAAAAATGTCTATATTAATAAAGCTTGTATTTGCCTTGATACTGCCAAAATTTCAATGTTTCCCCGGCAACGGCGCCAAAAACTTGATTGGGAGTTTAGGTTATATCAAAATTAGACACAATTCCCGCAAACAAGTTTTAAATTTATAACCTAATACTCATTCCGCAAGTGCACGGGTCATTTGTAGTAGTGGTGAGTATTAGGGTCGATCCCACGAGGAAACAAGAATTGGCAAGTACCAAAAGCTATTAATTTGCTCTATTATCTAAACAATCAAACTTTGTAGGTTGGGAAAATGGTAGGAAAATCAAGTTCAAGTAAGCAACAATGAAGGAACTTGTCAAATTAAGTTGATTAGACTTAAGATTCCACTAAAGGTCACAAAATATGAAAGCTAAGCTTATGGCCAATATTAATTTCCACCCTTATTTAGAATTCAATTCCATTTGTACTCCAAACTAGATTCCACTACGAACGGAAGACTACTAAAACATGAGCTTTCCTACTTCCGTGGTAAAGTCTTGCATGCCTTAGTTCATTTGGTTCATGAATTGTGGTGTTACAAGTTATGCAACAAGCCTTAATCCACCCATGAGAATCACTGCTTCTGTGAGATTCACTATAGGTTCCATTTACTTCTTTCCATTGTTAAGTGCAAGTTTCCCTTGTCAAATAACAACTAAGATGACTTGGAATTGGTAGTTAATCAATAACAAGTGTTAAAGACCAAGTAAATAAATAAATAAGACTAAAGCATGGCCATAAACTTAAATAATCATATCATTAGCATCATCTCAAACCAAGTTTGAATCAACTTAGTTCCACATGTTTAAGATTAGTTTAAGCATATATGCGAAAGTAACAACACATGCAAGAACGAATATGAAAAGAATAAGGATAGTGTTGCTCATTTGTAGATGAACTTGGCTCCAAGACTTGTCCTTGCATTTCATCAAACATGTGGTGTACAAAAGGTTTCCTTCAAAGGAGTGTTTACAACCAGATGAAATTTCAACTATAAAACTAAGAAGGAAAACTAATCTAAGTATTTACAATGAGTGCACCTCCTACCAAGCTTTAGTTCAAGCTTAATCAAGCCTAAAACCAAGCATGGAACCAAGCATATCCCCAAGTACCTCTACAAAGGAATGTATTTATAGGAAAAACCCTAGCTCAAGTCATTGTCCAAGTTAAGATGATATGATGAAAGTTGATTCCAAATCTTAGAAAATGTTACCTTGAACTTTGCAATATTCTCCTAGGGCTATATAGATGCATCTGGACCTTGAATTTAGCTGTCAAAGTTGTGTGAATATGCTACAAATTGCAGCCAGCTGACACCTGCAAGTTTGCTTGATCCATGGGTCATCCACGGGTTAACTGACCCGCAGATTGCTCCCAGAAGATGGCCAAATCAACTTTTTCTCAAAACATGAAAGTTGTATTCCTTTGAGTTATCTTTCCAATGTCATAAGAATCAAGTCATTTGGAGCTCTAGATGCAAAGATATAGCCAAAATACTGAGAGGTGGTTGGAAGATCTTCGTAGCATGAATGTACATCAATAATTTGGCATTTTGGCCATGAATATGTGAGAAATGGATTTTGATTCATCAGAAATGTAGAGAATTCTCTTAGCTTCAAAATGAAAGAAGAATCATCTCAATCCAATATTTGTAGCTCAAGTTATTGCCAAAAAACTAAAATGTGTCATTGTCGCCGACCCTCTAGGTTAGCTCCAATTCTTCACTTCCATTGCTTCTTTGCCCTTCCTTTTTGTTGGTTTTTCCTTTGATGTCTTTGACACCTTTTTCTACTATTTGAACCATAACTTCCTGTTTGAATTTTGATGAATAAAAATTATTTCAGAAATTCCCAAGCTTAAGTGATCAAAAAGTACGACTTGAATCAACCTTCAATTTGATGATCCTTGTGCTCCCCTTGATCCAAAATGTATTTATTCAACATTTTCCTGCAAAATCAAATAGACTTAGGTATTAATTTGCTCAAAATAGTAATTATACCTCAAAATCTTAATTTCCGATCTAAAAACTCTAATTTTGGAACATTCCTTGTTTTGATGGAAAATATTAAAATTGAACCATTTTTATATCAAAAATATCAAAAGCATACTAAAAAACACTAAAATTATATGTAAAATACTATGAAAAAATAGGTAAAATTATTACTTATCACCCAGTGGGCAAAGAGAGTACATAGGTTCCTATGGCTAATGCAGAAACTCTTGCTCCATTCCCCACGTGTAGCTCGACCACTCCTTTCATTAGGAATCTACTATCTCGAAGACCCTACACAATATTACAAATATGAGATCCAAATCCATTATTTAATACCCATGAATCTTGGTTAATAGATAAATTAATCTCAATCATAAACGTACCAGAGGTTGAAGTTTCCCCAAGCTTCTTTGACTTCAAAGAGTCAAGGTAGACATTACTTTTCCAAAGCCCATCTTGTCCACAATGGATGCATGTGCCATTGGATTTGTTCTTCTTAAACCCACCCTTAGGTTTAGTTCTCTCCTTCTTGGACTTCTTAAGTCTAGAATTGGGTTTCTTTTTCTTGGAGTACGAGACAAGCATAACGGTGCCCTTCTCCTTCTTAAGATTGGGCTCAGCAACCTTGAGCATATTCATCAATTCAGTCAACGTGCACTCTATCTTTTGCATGTTGAAGTGCAGGATGAATTGTGAATAGCTATTAGGGAAGGACTAAAGAATTGAGTCAATACTTAACTCATTGTCAAAGACGTGTGATTAACTAATTTTTCAATTAGCCCAATAATCTTCAGTATATGGGCACTTACTGAAGATCCCTCTGCCATCTTGCACTGATAGAGCTCCCTCGAGGTCTCATATTAATAAGTAATAAGCTTACCAATATTATTATATATATTATTATATGTTTTAGATGATATTTTAAGTATAATTATAGTATTTTTTGTTACAAATGACTCATTTTTCAACAATTCATAAAAATTAGGGTTTTTACCGGAATTAGGGTTTTTACCGGAATTAGAGTTTTTGAAGCGGAATTTTTATGTGAACAAATTAATGCACAATTCTTGTGTATAATTGTAGGTTCATCATACTAAAACTTATTTTGGATCAATTGGAGTTAAGAAAGATCAAATTCAATGGTGATTCAAAGAGTTAAAGTTGATTGAACAAACTTGAAGGAACAATTGTGCAAAATAATAGAAAAATCCAATTCTTCACCAAAATGCTTGAAAATACGTGAAAAATGCCTACACACATCAGGTCCAGTTCAGCAAAAATCAGAAAATCAAGTGGGGGCCACAGGATGTGATCTGCGGATGGGATACGCAGATGATCATCCGCGTATCGCCATACGCATATCGCAATAACGGCTGGACTTTCTAGGGCATCAACTTGCATCTCCTCCAGTTGGTTTTTGTAAATATTTTCAAATGAAGATAGGGTTCTGCAAGTAGGAGAATACATTGGAAGCATCAATGAAAACTTTTGTGCCCATTTGGAATCCCCAAGCAAATCTTCATTATTTTCATGCATTAATGATTCATGCAAGTTGAAAAATGACTTGAGAAATATTTGTCTATAAATAGAAGTCATTTGTAGAACATTTGGGAGGGGAGAGAAGTCTTAGTGGTAGAAAGTAGTTATAGTCTTTAAATTTTATACTTAGTGATGTGATCCAAGGAGTACTCATACTTATTGGACTTGGACTTATACTTGGCGGACTTGAAGAGGCCATTTATATGGATCAAGAAGAGCTTATACGTGTGATAATCAAGCATGGGAATGAAGTGCCAAACCTTCTGATCGAACCTCGCGCCATGAACCCGCGCCGCGTATAGATGCCGCGGGTACCATCAGAAGGCTCGTTCGTGAAAGTGCTTGAAGTGCCAAACTTTCTGACCGAACCCGCGCCATGAACCCGCGCCGCGGATAGGTGCCGCGGGTACGATCAGAAAGTCTGTTTAGTTGTTTTATGCAATATTTTAGAGTTGTAATCTTTAGTAGTCGAGTAGTTAGGTTACAACTAGGGTAAAGTACTTTCTTGGTTTATGTTTTTGTGCCGCCCTATATAAGGGTTTCTTGTGAACAACATTAGACACGACGTTTATGATATTTTGAGTGAATTCTCTTCAGAATTTTCTTGGTTCTTTGGTGATTGAGAACCGCCATAGGTCTTATCAAGCTTTGCTTGTGGCGACCATCCAATCTCGCTTAGAGTTTCCTTTCGGTTTTGTTCAAGTTCTTTAGAGAATTAGGTTGAACGATTGAACACGCTCAATTCGGTTCATCTTGATTTTTCTAGGATCAAGGGCATCTTCAAGGGGAAAAATTCGAGCAACCTACTCCACGTCAAGGGTTCTTGGAAGATCCATCCAAGGGGTCTTGAGTTCAACGAGTAGTAAGCCTAAAATCCAAGGGTCTTGGTAGTCTTCCGTACGCGCGACTTCATCAATTGGTATCAGAGCCAAAGTTCTTGGATTTCCAGGTTCTATCAATCCGTTTGTTCCTTTGGAATTGCGGATATATCCCTTTTTGTTTGTTGTTTCGTAATATTAAGGCAAGAGCTTCGTGCCTAGCCCTAATATTTTGTTTGTTTCCTACTGTCTTTTCTTTTCAAATTGTGTTTGCCTTCATTGAGTTTTGTTTCTAGTCCGTCTTTAACATTCTTAAAATTTCAGCCATTGGTTTTTGTTGTTTCCTTATTAAATTCGTGCTTTAGGGTTTGTTTAGAGTCGTTCTTGATTGCTTCTCAATCAAGAATTCTAGAGTTGTGTGGTATTTTGTGTTTCTTGACTGTTTTTATTGTTTACTTGGAATTTCTTGTGCAAAAACCTTTCAAAAAGAACCAGTTTCTTGGACTTGTTATTCTTGGGTTGAAGATTCTTGAAAAAAAAAAAAAAGTCGCATCACTGTTCACGGCACTGTAGCGTCACTGTTCACGACGGACGTACTGTTCATGCTAGGGCTTACTGTTCATCGGAAAATTACTGTTCATCCGGTGAATTTCACTTGTTTGTTTGAGTTTTAGGGGTTATCTGAGTTTTTGAATTAAAAAAAAAAAGAGTCTTGCACAAAGAAAAGTCGTGCAATACAAAGGAAAGAGAAAGAGGCGTGCAAGGTGACAAAAGCCAAGCACACGAACTAAACCAATTAAACTGAAGTATATTTGGCTGGAATACTGTCCTTGTGCAACCGAATAGACCTGTTGAAACAAACAGATCGTTGGACAGAGAACAACGCCACGTACGAAAGTTTAATTGATCAGATTTCACTCTTCTTGTTCTTGGTGTTTTGTTGGAGTATTGTTTTTGCATAAGTTTGGTTACTTTACTTCCAAAGAACATTAAAAAAAATCAAGAAACATCACACAATTATACCACACATTAGGGTGTCTATATTGTGTCTGTTCTTGATTCTTGGTTATTCTTTGTTACTCTCTTGAACAAAACACTCTAAGCATACTTATTTTTGACCTCTACATTTACTCTCACAGATTGGTGTTGCTATAAGCCTTGAGTAAGATTGAGTGAGCTGGTTCTTCTCTAAAGGGCCAACAAGAAAATTCATTGAGTGGAAAAAAGGCTTAGTAGTGAGCACAAGGAGGGTAAAAGCCAATAAATTTGAGGGAAGCGAGTGCAAACACTAAGGGAGTGAACTACAAATTCTTGTTTATATTGTTCTAACTCTTTATTTTGCAGGTTTAAAGTACTATGGCGGAACATGATGATCTTAAGGCCATGATGAGAGGCATGCAAGACAACTTCCAACGCCTCATGGAACAAATGCAAAGCATGTCCATGAGAATGGACAATGTGGAGCAAGTATCTAGGGTTCGAGGAGATCAACATGATGGTAGAGAGGTTGGTTCCAACACTAGAATGCCTCGAAATCCAGCTTATGATGATGACATTGAAGGGGAGTCGAGTGATGAAGAAATAGCTCCAAGGAGAGAGAGGAGGGTAAATAACAACCAAGACAACAACCTTGGTAGCATCAAGATGAAGATACCTTCTTTCCAAGGTAAGCTAGACCCCGAGGCTTATCTTGAGTGGGAGCGTAAAGTGGAGCACATATTCAATTGTCATAACTACTCCGAAGAGAAAAAAGTGCAATTAGCTGCCGTGGAGTTCACTGATTATGCAAGTATTTGGTGGGACAAGCTGGTAAAGGAGAGGAAGAGGTATGATGAGGAGCCAATTCGAACTTGGCGCGAAATGAAGAACATCATGAAGAAAAGGTTTGTTCCAAGCTACTACATAAGAGACCTCCATCATAGGCTTCAAACTTTGAAGCAAGGGTCGATGAATGTGGATGAATACTATAAGGAGATGGAGATGCTCATCATAAGAGCTGACATTAAGGAGGAAGAGGAGGCTCTAATGGCGAGGTTTATTGCTGGATTAAACTTGGAAATTGCTGAAAGAGTTGAGCTTCAACATTATCTTGATATTCATGACTTGGTGGATATGGCCATCAAGGTGGAGAGGCAATTGAAAGGGAGGCGTGCTAGGGGGTTTTCTACTACCCAAAACCAGTACTACTTGGAGGGTTGAGCATCCACGTAGGAGTGCAAGAGAGCTTGAACAAGTACGCCATCCTCCAAACCGTGTTCAAGTTTCTAAGCTCGATTCAACTGCAAAGCCGGATGCCAAGGGTAAACTGGTTGAGAAACCTAGGCAAAGGGAGGTTCGTTGCTTCAAGTGTCAAGGTTATGGACACATTGCTGCAACTTGTCCAAACAAACGTGCTATGATGATTAGTGATGATGGTGAGATAGCAAGCATTGCATCTAGTGAAGATGATGAGGAGATGCCTCCATTGGAGGGAGGTTCTGAAGATGAGGGTGACTTGTTTGGTGGTGATCAAGGCGAAATCTTGGTCACAAGGCGTGCCCTTAGCATTGCACCTAAGGAAGATGACTTGGACATACAAAGAGAGCATATTTTTCACACTAGGTGTACTGTGCAAAACAAGGTATGTAGCATGATTATAGATAGTGGCTCTTGCACTAATGTCGCTTCTACTTTGTTTGTAGATAAATTGGGCCTAGAGACAAGAAGACATCCCAAGCCATACAAGTTACAATGGTTGACTGAGGTTGGAGACATGAAGGTTACTCAGCAAGTAGTGGTGCCATTCTCCATTAGCAAGTACAAGGATGAAGTGTGGTGTGATGTGATTCCCATGCAAGCATGCCACATCCTACTTGGGACGTCCTTGGCAATTCGATAGAAGAGTGACATATGATGGCTTCAAGAATAGGTACTCATTCATGTGGAACAACTGAAAAATCACTTTGGATTCCATCAAACCTTTGAAGCTCATGCGGATCAAGTGAGAATAGCAAAGGAATTCAAGGTGAAGGAAGAGCAACAACAATCTGGCCGGATCAAGCATGAAGAGGGGCTACGAACTGGTCCAAGCAATGAGCAAAGTGGCAGATCCAAGGCTAGTAAGAAGGTGAATCGTGACTTGAAGATGGAAGGAAAGAGAAAGGTTGATCTTCAAAGAAAAATTCCACATACATGCTATTTGGGTGTTGGAAGTCCTTCCTTGAGCAAAGAAAGCAAAACCGTGGAGGAAAATTTGCTACAAAGTCCAAATGCCACAATACTTCACAAAGATTTGCTGAATTTTACTGATTTGTGGCCTAAGTTTTTATGTTTTAATAGCTTTAAGTTGCATCTTAATTCTATCTTATGTGTCTATTCTATTAGGGTAGGTAGTTATGTTTTGCATCTAGTTTGTTTAACTTCATCTAGGTCAATATGTCTTGAAGGATTTCTTGGGATTTATGATCATACTTCTAGCGATTTTTGTGGTTTATTTTGCAAATTATTATTCCATGATAGAGTTTATATGTTGTATGCATTCCATCCAAAGCATCTTAGTGTTTTAGCTAATAATTGTGTTTCTATTTTTAGGGTTATTTTTCATTACGAATTTAATCATATTTGGTGTTGCATACCTGTTCAAGACCTTTTTGTTAGTGCTTTTCACTCAGTTAGTGTTCAAGAGTCTTTATTAGATTATGATCATGATGGTCATCTTGTTAACGCTTGTTACTTTAAGTCTGTTCATAGGTATTTGTTTAATAGTTCATGTTTGTTCGTTCTTTTGCATGTTTTTAAGGATAAAACTCATTTAAGCTTGTATGTTATACTTAAATGTCAATCTGTCTTTGCATCTTTTATATGTGTTTTTGAGTTCTTTAGTGTTTCATCTTTAAAGAGTGTTGAGTTTTCCTTTAGTTGTGTAGATGCTTGCATTATACCTTCTAATTTTTATGTGCTTAATATTCATGGTGGTTATACTTGCTCATCTATCAATCCTTTAGTTACTAATGATAGTTTACATGAACTCGCAGATTCGAGGACGAATCTTTTCGAGGAAGGAGGGATTGATGTGATCCAAGGAGTACTCATACTTATTGGACTTGGACTTATTGATAAGTGCTATAGTACATTAGTTTTTAGTATGTTTTTAGGGTAGGTTTTTAGGTTTTTTCTATGAGTTTTCCTCTATTTCTTAGCTATTTCTTCTCATTTGTGATTTGAATGCCAAATTGTATAAAGGTGTGATTCACATGTGATTTGTGTCATTTTCAGTAGGATTTGCACATTTCATCACCAATTTGGATCAATTTGGATGGCAATTGGATGATATTTTGAGGTGATTTGAAGTTGGTGATGAGTTAAATTCAAGAAACCCTCAAAGTGATGCAAAGAAGCAATAGGCGAAGAAGAATTGGAAAAGAAACGGTTTGGCAGACTGGACATATTTCAGTGATTTCGAAATAACTTGAGCTAGAGATATTGGATTAAGGTAATTCATGAAGTATTTTGAAGCTAAGACAATGATCTACAATTCATATGAAGACATCAAAGTCCAGTTCTTAAGTTTCGAAGGTTAAAATTCCAATTATTGAAGCATATTTGTACTGCAGTACTGTTCCGACCAGTTCTTAGTGTTTCAACTATAACTCAGTGTACAGAGTTTCAAATGATGTGATTCTTGTTGATTTGGAAAGCTTATTCAAAGAACTTTTATGTTTTGAGAAAAAGCTAGTTCGGCTATTTTCAAGGTGAAATTTTGCATAGAAGAGAAGTGAAACATTCTGACCAAGGCCGCGGGTAAGGCCTTGCCACGGCCTGGGGTACGGACCCTGGTCAGAAAAGGAGGACACAAGGCCGCGGGTAAGGTCCGTGCCATGGCCTAGTTACGGAATGTCGCGTTTTTAAGCACTTTTGGGTGAATCTTTTGAAGGGGGAACCCTACCTCCTTGGGGAAGGAAATAGGTGGTTTCTTTGGGGTTCTAAGGTACAAGAAACACATTTTTACACACATCTAGAGGGATGTAGAGAGAAGAAAGCAAGAGTGGAGGGGCAACTCAAGGGCTTCTATGGTACAAAGTAAGAAGGATTCATCAAGATGCAAGGGAGGAATCAAGAGAATTACATGAGAATGAGTTTTTCCATTCTTTTCTTGTATTTTGTTGGATTTATTCTTGTACATATGATTGAGTTGTGAATAATTTGGATGGGATGAACCCTACCTTTCTATGACTATGATTTGAATCTTTAGTTGAATGAATTCTCAATTTTTGTCTTAGATTTATTCTTGAGTTTATTGGTTATTGAATTGGGATTTGCATGCATCCTTAGATTCAATATTGATTTCATATAGGTAGATTGAGAAATCACCTATTTGATTAGATCATCTCTTGAATAAAGAGACTTGCATGTGTTGCTAGAGATAGAATAACATGAGTCTCCCTGGCTAGATTCAAACCTAGCCAAAACCATAGAATCCATAGAGCTTTAATGCTTCTCTTCGGGGTTTTGATTGAGAAGAGATTCCAATCAATCAACCAAGGAGATAGAGGTTAATACTTGAGAAAGATTAAACCTAATTAAGGGATTCTAGGGTCTAAGTGATTGGGCTATTCATTAATCAAGGTATAGTCTTAGCATACTTGGTTTAGGGTATTCTTCATCTAGATTCGCCTCTACTTTTGTCCATTCTCTCTACTGAATTCTAGATTGTGCTTTAATTAGGTAATTAGTTTAGTTAATTTGTATTTCCAATAAATTCGTCATTCGCTTTGTGAGGTTAGATAATAAAAAGAAGGTTAGTACTAGTACTCACATAGTCCCTGTGGGATCGACACTCGGTACTCCTATACACTATACTACTGGAAACTGATAGGTGCACTTGCCTAAGTATCCCTAGTGTAGCTAAAGGATTACCACTTATACTTGGTGGACTTGAAGAGGTCATTTATATGGATCAAGAAGAGCTTATACATGTGATAATCAAGCATGGGAATGAAGTGCCAACCCTTCTGACTGAACCCGCGCCATGAACCCGCGCCGCGTATAGGGGCTGCGGGTACAATCAGAAGGCTCGTTCATGAAATGTTTGAAGTGCCAAACTTTATGATCGAACCCGCGCCCCGTACCCGCGCCGCGGATAGGTGCCACGGGCACGATCAGAAAGTTCGTTTAGTTGTTTTATGCAATATTTTGAGTTGTAATCTTTAGTAGTCGAGTGTTAGGTTACAACTAGGGTAAAGTACTTTCTTGGTTTATGTTTTTTGTGCCGCCCTATATAAGGGTTTCTTGTGAACAACATTAGACACGACGTTTTATGATATTTTGAGTGAATTCTCTTCAGAGTTTTCTTGGTTCTTTGGTGATTGAGAACCATCATAGGTCTTATCAAGCTTTGTTTGTAGCTACCATCCAATCTCGCTTAGAGTTTCCTTTCGGTTTTGTTCAAGTTCTTTAGAGAATTAGGTTTGAATGATTGAACACGCTCAATTCGGTTCATCTTGGTTTTTCTAAGATCAAGGGCATCTTCATGGGCAAAAATTCGAGCAACCTACTCCACGTCAAGGGTTCTTGGAAGATCTATCCAAGGGGTCTTGAGTTCAACGAGTAGTAAGCCTAAAATCCAAGGGTCTTGGTAGTCTTCCGTACGTGCGACCTCATCAATTAGCTTGGTAGAGAATTAGTAGAATTCTCTCAATCCTTCAATAGAGTAGTGAGGAACATTGTAAGAGACTTTTGTAGTGCAATATTTTGAAGGTTAATAAAGAAGAGGATTAATTCTCGCATTGGTTAAGCAATTTCCAAACTCTATCTCTTTTACTTTCAATAGTTGCCATGAATTCTATCTTTGAAGTTGAACTTTTAGTTGTTTCATTCACCATGTTGAACTAAAGGCTTCATCTAGATCATGGATGAAGCTAATGAATCAACAAACATGATTTAATGTATTGTACTTACTAACCTTGCATTTGTTTATTTGCTTGTTCAAGTTTTAATACTTGTTTTTGCATGGCCAACTTAAACAAGTCATCTAGTTGCTACTTGACATTGAGAAATGCATGTAACAATGAAAAATGAACAAGTAATGTTTAAATCTTTCATATGAGAATAATGGATGTTTAAGTGAATCATTACAATTCATGAATGCATAAGATTTCATCATGAGAATAGTTGGAGTCTTGTCATTTCATAGAGAGATCTAGTTATGACACATATGGAATTAGATTCTAAACAAAGCAAGACAACACTTAGTAAGTCATTTATGCTTGGTACATTAGTGGATTCTATGTTTTAGACTTCTTAGCTTGAATTCTACAAAAGTTCTTAATCATAAATCTACTCTATTGAAAGGAACCCATATCACTCTTATTTTCATTTGTGTTTAGATAATAAAAGTAATCCCACATATTTAATTCCTCGTGGGATTTGACACCTAACACTCTAAATACTACAACCGACCCGTGCACTTGCGGAATAAGTTGGGAGATTAGGTTTTTATTACTTGATTTGTGTGTTTTTGTTCATAATTGTTATACCTAATTTACACCGCGTCAAGTTTTTGGCGCCGTTGCCGGGGAATCAAGGCAATACTAAGGCCAAAGCTAACTTTATTAATCTAAATTTTGTACATAATCACTAATAAATAATTATTTTTCTTTTCTTTTGTAGGTGTATGCATAGGAACTTAAGAATCGTGCTTCCATTTGATCCAGAAATAGAAAGAACCGCAGGAAAGACAAGAAGAACAAGTTAAGGTGGAGGAGATTGGTGACACCTCAAGTACATCTCAATCTCAAGAACATCCACAAGAGGTAACCATAGAAGAAGTAAACCAAAATCCTAATCTTCAAACTCGTTCTTTAAGAGATTTTGCTATGCCGGATCCAACCGGTTCTCACACAAGCATTATAAGACCACTGGTAAATGCAAATAATTTTGAACTTAAGTCGGGTTTAATTCAAATGGTTCAACAAAATCAGTTTGGTGGTAATGCTAATGAAAACCCACATTCACACTTGGCTAATTTTATGGAAATATGTGATACAATTAAACTAAATGGTGTTTCCGAAGATGCCATAAGGTTAAGATTATTTCCATTCTCTCTACGAGACAAAGCCAAGCAATGGCTTCAAGCATACCCACCAAATACCTTTGCAACTTGGACGGACCTTTCCAAAACATTCTTGAACAAATATTTCCCATCGGAAAAGACCGCAAGACTAAGGATGGATATGACCAATTTCAACCAATGCGAAGGAGAGTCTCTTTATGAGGCTTGGGACCGATATAAGGACTTAATAAGAATATTTCCACACCATGGACTTCCCGATTAGTTAATAATTCAAACCTTCTATAATGGGCTTAACTATCAAACCAAAATCAATATAGATGCAGCTGCAGGGGGAGCTCTCATGGCAAAATCGGCGGAAGAAGCCCAAGAGTTGATTGAAGAGATGGCGACAAATCATTATCAATGGGCGAATGAAAGAGGTAATTCTAGAAGAACCCAAGGTATGTATGAAATTGATACTTTAGATATGCTTAAAGTTCAAATGCAAAATATGATGAATGTTTTCAATAAGCATGTCTCTAGTACTCAAAATTCATCAAGTATTGCATATTGTCATTTGTGTAGTGATTCTCATGATCCATCATTATGTGCATAAGTTCAATATGTCAATAACCATAAGCCTTTTTCTTCTAATAATCCTTTTTCAAATACATACAAGCCCGGGTGGAGAAACCATCCAAATCTTGGTTGGAGAGAGCCACAGATGATAACTCAACCCGGATTTTCACGAAACAAGCCAACTTGGGAGGTAGCAAATGAGCAGGTAATGGAAAGGGTTGAGCAATTTGAAGGTAAAATGTTAGGAATGGCAAGATCTTTAGAGAATCAAATTGCTCAAATTGCCGAACAATTAGACCTTAGGAAACAAGGGGAGTTACCAAGTAGAATCGAAATTAATCCTAAGGAACAAGTCCAAGCTATTGCATTAAGAAGTGGTAGAGTGCTAAAAGAACCAATCAGTGAAGAATGTGGGAGTGAAAAAGATGAAAAAGAAAAAAAAGGGAAGGAATTAGTAAGTGATAATGAAGTTGGTGTTGAAAATAGAATTCTCAATCACAAACTATTCCTCTTCTAACACAAATTCCATTTCCACAAAGGCTTAAAAATGAAAAACAAGAAAAGGAATTGGGAAAGATTGCACAAATGCTCAAGCAATTACATGTTAATATTCCTTTTGTAGATGCATTTTTGTAGGTTCCCAAGTACAACAAGTTTTTGAAGGACCTATTGACAAGGAGGAAAAGTCTTGATGACTTTACAACCGTAGCACTCACGGAGGAATGTAGTGCAAGGATCCAAAACAAATTGCCACCAAAACTTAAGGATCTAGGGAGTTTTTCTATCCCATGCACTATTGGTGATGTTAATTTTTCCAATGCTTTATGTGATTTGGGTGCTAGTGTCTCATTAATCCCCATGTCAATAGTGAGGAGGGCTAGGCTTTAAGGAAGTACAAAGGTACAAACATTACATTACAACTAGCCGATAGGATCCATTAGGCATCCACTTGGTGTTCTTGAAAATGTATTAATGAAAGTGGACAAATTTATCATCCCAGTTGATTCATTGTTTTAGATATGGAGGATGACATAAATATGCCTATCATACTTGGTAGACCTTTTCCTTGATACCTGCCGGTGCAATCATTGATGTGAAAAATGGCACATTAAGTTAAAAGTAGGGGAGGAGAAAATATCCTTTGAATTGAATAAAATGATGAAACAACCATCTTCTACTTTTGACATGTATTTACTTGATGATTTCGATGATAATGTGCCAAATGTTTCATTTTTAGGACTTGGAAGCACAAGCAGGAGTACAATGAGAAGGAAGGACCAATTACACTTCATTGATATATCTACACCCAAAGGAGTGGAGAATTCTTTGGGTTATGGTCCTCAAAAGTGAAGCTCACACCTCCAAAGTCTAGCTCTAGACTCTAAATGAAGTGCTTGTTGGGAGGCAACCCAATATTTTCAATATTTTTATGTAATTTTAGCTTGTATTATTAGGTGTCAAGTTTTTAAAATATATTTGTTTTGTAGGCGTGCAAACTGGAATGTGATGATCAAGTTTGATGCAAGACGTTTCAATCATGAGTTTAATTATTAGACCCTTTCTTCTTTAACATTTCATGCTTATAAATAGAATGTTAACATGTGTATTATGTGTCATATGATGTGTTTGAGAAGTTGGGAATTGATAGAAGTTACTATTCATGATTGATGAACTTTTTGAAGCAAAAAGGTCATTTGGTGATTCAATGAGATTATATGTAGTTTGGTCCTTGTTTGAATGCTTAATATGCTCAAAGAAACATGTGTGCATAATTGGTTTGGAAAGTACATTCAAATTTTACAATTTATGCATCTTTGAAATTCATGCTCAATTCATACAATGTGTTGTGATTTTGATGCAAAATTTAGAAAAATTGTATTTGCACAGGTGTGTTTTCATGATTCAAACTTGTTCCTAGTGTTAAAGGATTCAAAAATATGTTATATTTAAAGTTGAAAATGCTGTAGAAAAAGGAATAAACTAATGAACAGTAACCTGCAAAATTAGAAAATCACTACCTGTTGTAGGAAGTGATACGCGCCACAGAGATACGTGGACGCCATCCGTATGCTACGGTATCAACTTCTGGGAGCTCAATACGATACGCTACACAGAGATCCGCAAACAATTTTAGGAGATACGTGGGTAACATCCGTGTATCACTGTTCAAAGTGGTTTTTCATATTCATTTTCATTGGTTTTAATTGATTCACTTGCAACATGTGTTTCATAGTTTGTATATATGTTTTGAACAATCAAAATAATCACTTTAACATGTTCCAATCTTGAATGTTCATAGTTTAAGTTTAACTTTGTAAATTTTCATACATGCCATGAATAGTTGATATTTGATATGAAGCAACTTTCACCAAGTTTCTTTAGCATTTTACTTCATCAATACATAATAAAGTTACTCATCTTACTTGTTTTTCAAATTTTCACCCCCATGGAGCTACATTGCACAAACTTAGTGTGGGGAAAATCAAAGCTTTTAAGCATGCTATGGTGATCTTGTGCTTCACTAGCTATCTATTTATCATCTAACTTAGCATTCAAGTGTTTTGAGTTATGAAAGCAGGGACAATGAGCACAAATAGATCAAATGAGGAACATGATGAAATATTGCAAAGAGAGATTTGCCAAAGGTCAATAGACTTAAAGGACAATAACAAACCTTTGGATTCTCAAACCAAACAAGGAGAGTTTTATTATTTCATCTTTTATCTTACTTTTCCTTTACACATTGAGGACAATGTTTCATTTTAAGTGTGGGGGGAAGGTATAAGATTATGTTTGGTAGAAATTTGGAGTAAATAGTGGCAAGATATTGGTTTGGTAAAATATGGCCAAAATTTTTGCAAAATTTGCTTCTTTAACATGTTGGCATGCCATAAAGTTGTTAAATTCCCTTACTTATTGAAATAATTTATGCAACTTTGTTTGAATATATTCTATAAGAATATAAGAAATAGTCATTATGTATTAGGAGTTTGTTTCTAAAAAAGTATATCTTATAAAATAGTTGTAATTATGTCTTGATTTGGCATGTTTGATTTTAAATTTCTTTTCTTTACTTAATTTTACATTATTAAGTGTTAGATATGGACAATAAGTATACTTATTTGAATAAAGGAACAAGTATGTTATGAAGTTCAATGATAAATTCCTACTTATTTCTACTCTAATGATTCAAATTGCTTAGTAATCGGGAATTTTATCACAAAATGTCAATTTTCACGTCAAAAGGCATTTGAATTAAGAGTATGCATAGCAAGTTTGATTGAAAGTGAATTGTTGAGTAATAAGGGGTCTTCATCACAAAATGTCGATCCTTTCATCAGAAGGCAATTTTACTTCTCAAACTAAGCATTAATTGGTGGTTAAAATGATAAAAGTGTTGATTAACCGGGGGTTTTCATTAACAAATGTCAACCTTCGCATCAAAAGACACTTGCCATTATAAAATTCAATATGTCCCTCTTGTGTATAATTGAAATGTACATGATTGTCCATATTGAAGACTTAGTATATGAAATTTTATAAGGCCAAGAAATTTGGTTGAATAAGTTTTAATCTTGATATAATTACTTCACTTTTACTTGGTATAATGAGTATTAGGAACTTAACAAGGAATTCCATAATGCCTATTTACTTTATCTTGTGGAAGTGCATTCAACAATATAGCATTTATTATTTCAAAACCTTGAATCATTATTTGATCTCTTGATTTTTAAATTGCTTGAGGACAAACAATGATTCAAGTGTGGGGGAGTTTGATAAGTAATAAATTACCAATATTATTGTATATATTATTATATATTTTAGATGATATTTTAAGTATAATTATAGTATTTTTTGTTACAAATGACTCATTTTTCAACAATTCATGAGAATTAGAGGTTTTTGAAGCAGAATTTTTATGTGAGCAAATTAATGCACAATTCTTGTGTATAATTGTAGGTTCATCATAGTAAAACTTATTTTGGATCAATTGGAGTTAAGAAAGATCAAATTCAGTGGTGATTCAAAGAGTTAAAGTTAATTGAACAAACTTGAAGGAACAATTGTGCAAAATAATAGAAAAATCCAATTCTTCACCAAAATGCTTGAAAATACATGAAAAATGCCTGCACACATCAGGTTCAGTTCAGCAAAAATCAGAAAATCAAGTGGGGGCCACAAGATGTGATCCGCGGATGGTGATACACGGATGCGGTGGGATACGAGGATGATCATCCATGTATAGCCATCTGCGTATCGCAATAACGGTTGGACTTTCGAGGGCTTCAACTTGTATCCTCCTCCAGTTAGTTTTTGCAGATATTTTCAGATAAATATAGGGTTCTGCAAGTAGGAGAATACATTGGAAGCATAAATGAAAACTTTTGTACCCATTTGGAATTCCCAAGCAAATCTTCATCATTTCCATGCATTAATGATTCATGCAAGTTGGAAAATGACTTAAGGAACATTTGTCTATAAATAGAAGTCATTTGTAGAACATTTGGCAGGGGAGAGAATTCTTAATGGTAGAAAGTAATTATAGTTTTTAAATTTTATACTTAGCTTGGTAGAGAATTAGTAGAATTCTCTCAATCCTTCAATAGAGTGGAGAGCAACATTGTAAGAGACTTTTGTAGTGCAATCTTTTGAAGGTTAATAAAGAAGAGGACTAATTCTCGTATTGGTTGAGCAATTTCCAAACTCTATCTCTTTTACTTTCAATAGTTGCCATGAATTCTATCTTTGAAGTTAAACTTTTAGTTGTTTCATTCACCATGTTGAACTAAAGCCTTCATCTAGATCATGAATGAAGCTAATGAATCAACAAACATGATTTAACTTATTGTACTTACTAAGCTTTCATTTGTTTATTTGCTTGTTCAAGTTTTAACACTTGTTTTTGCATGGCCAACTTAAACAAGTCATTTAGTTGCTACTTGACATTGAGAAATGCATGTAACAATGGAAAATGAACAAGTAATGCTTAAGTCTTTCATATGAGAATAATAGATGCTTAAGTGAATCATTACAATTCATGAATGCATAAGATTTCATCATGAGAATAGTTGGAGTCTTGTCATTTCATAGAGAGATCTAGTTATGACACATATGGAATTGGATTCTAAACAAAGCAAGACAACACTTAGTAAGTCATTTATGCTTGGTACATTAGTGGATTCTATGTTCTAGACTTTTTAACTTGAATTCTACAAAAGTTCTTAATCATAAATCTACTCTATTGAAGGGAACCCATATTACTCTTATTTTCATTTGTGTTTAGATGACAAAAGTTAGTGAAAAAGCTTTAGTAATTGCACATATTTGATTCCTCGTGGGATTTGACACATAATACTCCAAACACTACAACCGACCTGTGCACTTGCGGAATAAGTTGGGAGATTAAGTTTTTATTATTTGATTTGTATGTTTTTGTTCATAATTGTTATACCTAATCTATACTACGTCACATACCTCTCAGTCCTAGCATGTGCATCGAATGATTCTTTTAGGTGCACAATTTTGGATGGAGCATCCATCATAAGATGTTGCTTTTGCAATGCTAGGGTCATAGCAACTAACGTGATGTATGTTGTTGCATCATTGTTGGCTTTATACATCTCATATGCATCTATTTCCTCAAGCGATGCAGTAGTAGGAGAAGGAAGAGACATGGGTTTATCGAGGACATACACAATCTTTTCATGTTTGAGAATGATTCTCAAATTGATATTCCATTTCTCAAAGTTGTTGCCATTGAGTTTATTGTCGAGAATTGATAGTAAATTCACGTTAGGCATTCTACAAAAGTAAAGACAGAAAATAAGTATTTATTTTATGTTATATGTGCAAACCAAAAATGTGGACTCGTAAATCTATTTGGTTTGCTCTCACTATTTTTCTTCAAATCAACAACCCTCAATATTGATTCAGAAATTCATTGGAAATTCCTAGTGGGCTAGAATCCCACCTCATTAGCTTTGAGCTTGACGGTTAGCCAACAACCCAAAGATAACTTTGATTAGGTAGATAACTTTTACCAATCACAACCTTTTGTGACTCCTAGATAGTTAGATATCAACTCTTAACGTCTAACATTGCCTCAAAAATACCATAACCTTGATTGTGAGCCAAAAAGTTATGTATTTTTGTTAAGTCATACCCATTATTCAGAGATCAAATCTCATAACAAAAACATATTCCGAGTAAGGTGACCATGACAATGAGCCAACAAGTCAACACTTATTAGGAACTCTTTGTTTTTGTTTTAATAATGGAATGCAACTAATTAATTGGTACTTAATATTTAGTTTGAGGGATTTTAGTTTCAATATTAATGTCTTGTCATATCATGCAATTAAAATATATCATCATAAAAAATAAAAGTCTAATAAATGTGGATGAGGATGGACTTTAACTAATAATATTTTCTTCGAGTCTTGAAGAAAATATTTGGTCAAAATTCCTAAGGGACGTGTCAACACCTTGATGTGCCTCCTTGGTTACTCTTTGGCGCCATCTCCACATTCTTATACATTACATATGTAATTGTAATCTAAAAAATTTACAAAATAAACCTATTCCTAACCTATACCTTATACATTATAAGTATTGATCAAGAAATCTCGAGTTGCATTCGACAAGAGTTAAGATTAGAAGAGAATTATATCAGAATAATAGAGAAGGCAAGACACGCAAGCCCTCTTTATAAAACCAATACAAGCCAACCAAAATAGAAAAATAACCATTCAATAACATTGGTTTAATCCATAATCATCCACCATGCCAACATTGAATTTAACTATTAAATAAATAAATTTATTTAATTCTAGTCATAAAACATACGGTCTAAATAAATTAGATTAATGCTCTTGATATTTATTTGTCTTGAAAATAAAGTTATAGAAGGTCTAGGTTTCTAAAATTTAACATTCCAAATATTAAAAATTAAAATTGGAAAGTGTTTTCAAAAAGAAATTGCCAAAATTTAGGTTTTCCAAAAAATTAAAATATTTCTTGCAAAATTTCTGATCAAATCCGTGGCACCAATTCGCGGGTCTTTACTAGTAGATCCATCTGCAGATTGGCATCGCGTACGCGATCTGTAGGTGCAACACCCACGGCTGAGCTCACGAATGCGTGGCGTAACCAATCCGCGGTCCACGCCACGGTAACCCGTGGATACGGACAGAATCTTATGATCTGTGGCCCACGGGTCCAACTGCAGGTAAACTATCTGCGGCTCATCTTGCGGTTGGTTTTTTTGCAAAATTTCAAAAACGATTTTTGAGAATTTTTCAAAACTCTTTTGATTTAAATCATGTGAAAATCCTTTTTAACACATAAAAATAATTTAGAAACCATAAAAAAAAACCTTAAGAGCTCATCTTTAAACAATCAATAACTTTTCTTAAAAATCAAACTCTTGATTTTTTAAAACAATTTTGAGAAAAATTTTATCAAGAACAAACCATCAATATTTGTGACAATTAAATAAACACAAATCATATAGATATAATCAAAGGAGGTTCTGATGCCATGCAAGGTAATAACACATGTAATGCAACGAAAAAATAAACATTTTATTACTTTAGCCATAGATCTCTATGATATATCTATATGATTATAAGGAAGTTTGCACAAGAATTACCTCAAGCACAGAAGATTTTTATGCTTCTAAAGGCAAAATCCTTCGATGTAGAGGTAAGATCTACCACGAAAAGTCATCCAAGCGTCGAGCCTCTAATGATATCCACACGAACAAATTCTTTGGGAACCTTCTAAGCTTGCTTGTTTTGACTTTTAAGTGTTAGCTCCCTTGAATCAATTACAAACACGAGAAAGAAAAAGCCTGACAATTAGGAAGACAAGAGAGAAAGAGAAAGATGCCAAGAGAGGGAAGAGAGGTGGCGTTTCTTTCTTTTACAATTTTTCTCTCACTATTTTTCTTTTGGTGATGCCATAATAATTCAAAAGTCAAAACTTGGATATATTTATAGAGGTAATATCCTAGTCTTTTAGCAATAAAGATAATTGGAAATCAAAAAAGTTTAGGAAGCTTACCTTAAGTTAATCCATCTCCTTTAAGAATTCTATTCCACAAGAAAACCAAATAGCTACATTATTTCTTTTAGGAACTAATTTCCTGTAAGATTTAGAATATTTATAAATAAGTACTTTAAGTTAAATTATCTCATAAATTAACCCCATAAGTGTCTCATACTTATCTTAATTACATTTTAACCCAAAGATTATGGCTTTTATGTGTGTGACCCAGTAGATTCTATTCACATTGGCAATAAGCACAAATTATAACTCATTAATTGATCAATTAAGAGCTAAATAAATTAAATACTTTAATTTATTATTAATTAACAATTAATTAATTTGTCCTTATAGATCATGAGTGGCGTCTAGCAATACATCATGACCACCCAAATGAATAGAAAAGTCATATGGTAGACTATACCCATCAATGACAATGTCACCGTGTAATTGATATCCTTTCACCACACTATACCCCAATTAGTCTAAAAAGTATAGTGCATAATTTTAAATGACTAATTAATATTTTCTTATTCCTGAAATATAACTCTCCATGATGTATAACCTTGAAACTACTTTCAGGTTTACTATCACTTCTGTAGAAGATTTATTGAATTAATACTTCTAACAAGTGGCCATAAAGGAATATAATCTCCTATTAAAGAGTGGTGAATCCTATATTGATTACTCACTATCTTTCCATGCTTCAAACTCTACCCAACCTCTAACCTATGGGCTATTTTTTTACGAGCACCGAGGAATAGAGTCAAAGTATAGCAATCCACACTCAAGATACTATGGTAATCTCAAGTCAAATGATCACTTACACCATTGCCATTAAGAGTTCAACCATTAGCACTATAGTTGGAAGCTTATGGCGGACAATCTAATGAACTTGTTCTCAAACAAGCATCCACATACCAGCTTAGGTGTCAGCACATCATAGTCAATAAGATCAACTATTATTTATCATAAGTAGAGGCAAAATATGTGCTAGTCTATCCGCATTAATAATGTCCAACTCATTAATACTATGACTAGAGATATTTAAGAACGTGACTTATGTATTAGAATCTCATAATTGTAACCTTTACAATCTCTAATACAAAGTCAATATTCTAAGGACTTTATCAAACAAACGAGTAACATGGAAATACTAGTATAGATGATAAAGAGAAATGCCATATAATTGATATAACATAAATAAGTGTAAATACAAAGAGCTTTAAACCAACTTGGTTTTAAGGCATACACTAACGTATTAGATATTGTAAGAGTTACAATTATGAGACTCTTAATACACATAAGTGAAATTATTAAATATCTCTAATCATAGTATTAATGAGACTGGACATCATTAATATAGATAAATAGACTAGCACATATTTTGCCTCCGCTTATAATAAGTAGAATTCATCTCATTAACCATGGTGTGCTCGATACTTAAGCTAGTATGTCGATGGTTGTTAAAGAACAAGTTCATCGGATTGATCCGCCAAGAGTCACCATTGATAATGCCAATAGTTTGAACTCTTAATGGCAATGGTATAAGTGATCCTTAGACTTGACATTATCATAGTGGATTACTATATTTTGAGTCTATTACTCAGTACTTGTAAAAAAACAGCCCATAGGATAGAGGTTTGGTACAATATGAAGCATGGAAGGGTAGCGAGTAATCGACATAAGATTCACCACTCCTTATGATAGGAGAGTATATCTTGAATTGGCCACTTGTTGGAAATATTAACTCAATAAATCTTCTACAGAAGTGATAGTATAACTTGAAAGGAGTTTCAATGTTATACTTCATCAAAAGCTATGTTTCGTGAACAATAAAATATTAAGTAGTCATTTAAAGAGTGCGCACTACACTCTTTGAGTAATTGGGATATAGAGTAGAAAAAAGATATTAATTACACGGTAACATTGTCATTGATAGGTTTAATCTACCATGTGACTTTTGATGTAGATATCAAAACCTCTCAAGGAGTTCAAGGTGATCAAGTTTAGATCTCAACCATCTCAATGTCCAAAACTCAAGTTATAAAGTTCAAGACTTTATTTCAAAAGATGGTTGGTTCCCAATTTAGAAATAGAGCTCATGAAAACCAAGTGAAAGATCCAATTAGTCCATCCAAGAGAGCTCAAGTCATAGAGTTCAAAGAGATGTTTCAAGCCTTAGCTCAAATGATGCAAAGACAACTTGGTACAATCCAAGACAATGAAGAAATGGAAAAGAAAGGTTTGGATCACATTGACACACTCTAGTGTTTTGTTGATAACTTGAGCTGCAAAACTCGAATTGAGATGATTCTTATGGCATTGGAAAGATATCTCAAAGAGCTACAACTTTGTGTTTTTCACAAGAGCTAATTTGGCTTCCTTTATTAATTTATTTTGGCAAGAATCATCCACAGACTCAACCACACCCACGGGTCACCACAAGCCTAGAACAAGAATCACCTGTGGCTTAAACATCTGGGAGCATTCTGCGTACCAATCCATGAGACGTTTATCTGTAGATTCAACCTACAAATGTCACATGCACAATCTCTCACACGCATACTTTCACACAAATACACGCATTCTCTCCCTCTCTCATAGACACAAACATACACAAGCACATGCGTGCACACAATCTCCCTCATGCGTAGTTTCTCTCGCATATACTCTCATGCACAAGCACGCACACACACACACACATATATATAAGTGTATTTTTTTCCTTTCCTCATACGTAGTTTTGTACATACATTTTTACACATATACACATACTTTCTCTTACACACATTCTCACACAAGTACACTTATCATTTATCTCTCACAAACAAATAATATTTTTCTTTGTGTTGGCCCAAATGCAACCTAAGAGGGGGGTGAATTAGGTTCCTTTAGAAATTAACTTTGTCACAATAATTTATCTCAAAACAAAATAAATTTACCAAGTTATCTAAATGATCAAATAAGTTTACAATGCAAGAACCAATATAGAAGATAAACACAATAGACACAAAATTTAGATAAGAGAGAGAGAAGTTGTGATAAACAAACTCAATTGCTTCCAAGATTATAAACTTGAAGCTTTGATCACTTGAATTCCTTCCTTTGTATTGTGACTCAATATCAATTTGTACAACAAGTTGGATCACTTCTCACTCACCCTAGACACTCTTTAGTTGAGCTAAGAAGTTTTACAACTATCTAGCTAACCTTTCAACTATATAATTGAATTGATCACTCACAAATTGGAATTTACTCTTGCTATTACAAAGCTCACTTAGTGAGAGTACCTTTCTTTAACAAGAATTACTCAAAAATCACTATTGTATCAATTGCCAAAAGTTCTTTTTACATTCTGCACTATTTTGCTTTTATACATCATGGGAAAATAGCTTGATTTGACCTCTAACGGCTAAAAAGAAAAACTAACCGTTAGACACATTTTGCCTGGTTCCGGACGTCCACATAGAGAAGTCTGAACATCCGGAAGTGTCCAGACCAACATCCGGAAGCTGTATCACAACGTCCGGATTCCTCGTCCATTTACCTTCTGGCCTTTTCCTTGTTTTGATGTTTTCCTGTGTCTGGACGTCCGCATGGTCGTCCGGATCCTCGTCCGCATACCTTCTGTCCACCTTGAAATTTTATGTTTCTGTCTGTCCGGACGTCCGTATGAGCGTCCGAACCCTTGTTAGGATACCTTCTAACCATTTTCAGTTTGAGTGTTTTTGTGCGTCCGAACGTCTGCAGTGTGCATCCGGATGGTCGTCCAGATAACCAAACTTCTCTTTTTTTCAACCTATCTTTCTTTCACTGCAATAGAAACTCATTTAACATATTAGTACTCTTCATCATAAGTTTGATACTCATCAAAATTTAGATGATTTAGACCATGAGGTTATCAATTTCTCCTTTTTTATGATGACAAACTTATGATGAAGTAAAACACTGAGAAATACTAACATTACCCTTTAATACTTGCTCCCCCTCAATATATACATTATCAAATTTCTTATGCAAACGCTCCCCCTCAACATATGCATTATTATTCTGCCCCTTTTGGCATCATCAAAAAGAATCTAAAGAACATAATAAATTGAAAGCACGAAAAGTAATTTACTGAATGAACAAAGAAAAATTCAAAACATGGCAAGTTTTAAACAAAGAAATCCAAATAAGAAAAATGAACTTTTACATGACTATAATCTTAGAAATCTAAAAACAATAATCCTAATTTAGGACTCGTCATCGAAAATATCTTCGCTATGGATGATGGAGGAAGATGGAACATCATTTTTTGCTTTTCCTCTGAATTCTTGCTCTTACCGCCTCATCCTAATGTATACTGAGAAATTGGCACGGTCATCAGAGTCCCAACCATACTCTTGAGCTAACTCTATAGCTCAAGTCTATTGTGAATCCCATGCACTTTTCTACGAAAATCTTGTTGGAAGTTGTTCATTTGAGTGTGCATGGAAGCAAAATCACTCCTCATTTGATTCATTTAAATGGAGAGGCCATTGATAGCATCAAAGAGACGACTTTCTCAAGAAGATGGAGGTGAAGATGAAGGTAATACTGGGATGAATAGTATGAAGAGGTTGCTTCATGAAGAGGCACATCTTCTTCCATAGCTTGTGGTCCTTCTTCCATTGTTGCCCCTCTCTAGTATCATAAAAAATGAAAGCATCCATATAGGCACCAAGGAGCAAAGACTGTTTGCAATTTACTTCTATTGAATAACCATCTTCCATTGAAAAATCCCAAATGAAGTCTCTTAAAACATTCTTTATCAATTCCTATCTCCTTCCCCAAGTTTAGTGCCCACTATACTCATCAAAATCAATTCCATTGTTCTTAAAGAGAAGAGTCAAGATCCTTCCATAAGCTAATCCCTTATTAGATTCACTCTTACATATAAACATGTATTTAAGCATGAAAGCACCCAAATTGATAGGAATAGATCTCATAATTCCATAAAAGATGTGTAAGCCTATATGAGTAACATCCGTCTTAGTGTCCACTAGTGGGTGCTAAGATGTTCACAATAATGTGATATAACACTCTATTAGAAGGAGTGAACCAATTCATCTTGAGATTTTTTAAGCTAGTCCTAATGGGATTCCCAAAGAAAGATCTTCTTAGATCATCATAATCAATAATGGGGGATTGCTCCTTAAGAACACAAAATTCACTACCGGTATTATCCATGCCAAAAAGCTCATTTAGCTCTCTAGAATCAAAAGTAAAGTGAGTATTATTCACTATAGTTTCAGCATCTCCATTTACCTCTCTCAAATTGGCATAGAATTGTTTCACTAAATCAACATAGACAATTTCCTTGACTTCACATATCTTATCCCAATTTAATGTCCCTCAACATAATAGGAATGTCTTCCAAACCACCATCAAAGTCTTCAAATTCACAAAACTTCAATCCCAATGACATTCTTATTCTCTAAACTATTATAAAGTTCAAGAGATTGAGGATAAAAAAGGATCTTACCCCTAAATTGGACAAATCCCTCTTCATTGATGTTGTAGGTGACACTAGATCGTCCTCTATCACAGTCCACTACGTCCTCCTCTTCGTCCCTCTTGAGAAGAACTAGCCATAGATGATCTTAATTTGAGGAGAAATTTGAAGAAAATAAAAAGAGAAAGAGATACCAAATAAGAAACCCTAGGAGAGAGAGAGTCTAATTTAGATGAAGGAATGTACAGATTGAAAGGATGAAAATTCGAGGACAAATTAGAAAACGATTATGGGTGTAATTTGTGGGGATTTTGTGTTTGGAAGAAGAAGAAACAATTTTTTAGAGAGAGTTGAAATGAAGAGGCGCGAAAAAACGATATTGAACAGTGCTTTCGTGAACTATATACGCACGATCTGGACGTCCGGATCGTGCCGCCTACGTTCGGACCTGTGTCCAAATAGTGGTCAAGAATGACCACAAAAGAGTTGACTGTCCGGACGTCATCGGGTTCTCTGGGCGGTCGTCCAGATGAAGATAAAAACTAAAAACTACTAGGAAATTTTTGAACAAAGATTTTCCACTAGTCCCAAATTGTTTCTAAGAAAGCTAAACCTTTCTTCAACTAGAGCTTTAGTAAAAATATCTGCTAGTTGATCTCTAGTACAAACATATTCTACATTAATCTCTCTTTTTTGAACCAACTCTTAATGAAATGATGCCTAATGTCAATGTGTTTGGTTCTAGAGTGTTGGATAGGATTTTTGGTCAAATTTATGGCGCTAGTGTTATCCGCATTTGATAGGCACACTTTTGAATTCTAAACCAAAATCGGATAATTTATGTTTCATCCACAATAATTGAGCACAACATACTCCCGCAGCTATGTATTCGGCCTCCGTGCTATAATAACGAAATGAAACTTTGTTTTTTGCTGAACCAAGAAACCAAACATTTTTCCTAGAAAATGACAAGTACCACTAGTAGCTTTTTCTATCAATCCTACATCCTGCAAAATCGGCTATCGAGATATCCTACAAGATCGAACATATTAGTCTTTAGGATACCTAAAGACCATAGTCTAATGTGCCTTTAAGATATCTAAGAATACGCTTAACGGCTAACAAGTGAGATTCTCTAGAATAAGATTGAAATCTAGCACAAAGACAAACGGCTAAACATAATATCCGGTCTACTAGCGGTAAGATAAAGCAAACTACCTATCATACCTCGATACCTTTTTTCATCTACTTTAATTCCTTCTTCATCCTTGTCTAATTTTGTAGAAGTACGAATTGGTGTGCCTTACTTGTTTCGAACCTTCCATACCAAACCTCTTAAGAAGCTCTTTTGTATATTTAGTTTGACTTATGAAAATTCCATTTTTTTGTTGGTGAATTTGAAGACCAAGAAAAAATTTTAATTCTCCCATCATGCTCATTTCAAATTCAGTTTTGCATCATAAGTGAAAATTCTTTGCAAAGTTTTTCATTTGTAGCACCAAAGATAATGTCATCAACATAGACTTGAACAAGGAGAAGTTCATTTTCATAGTGTTTTGTAAAAAGTGTGGTGTCTACAATCCCTTCTTTTAAAACCATTTTCACTCAAGAAATTGCTCAACCTTTCATACCAAGCTCTAGGAGCTTGTATTAAACCATATAGGGCTTTAGAAAATTTAAAAACATGACTTGAAAATTTTTCATGTTCAAAACCGAGAGATTGTTCAACATAGACTTCTTGTTCAATAGAAACCTATTTAAAAAAGCACTTTTTACATCCATCTTGAAATAATTTAAAATTTTTGAAACATGCATACGCAAGAAAGCATTCTTATAGATTCAAGCCTAGTAACCGGTGCAAAGGTTTCATCAAAATCTATTCCTTCTTCTTGAGCATAACCTTTGGCAACTAACCGTAGCTTTATTTCTCACTATTTCACCTTTATCATTCAATTTATTCCTAAAGACCCATTTTGTGCCTATTACCGGGTGATCTAATGGTCTCTCAACCAAAGTCCATACCTTGCTTCTCTCAAATTGATTCAATTCCTCTTGCATGGCTACTATCCAACAATCATCTTTCAAGGCATCTTCTACATTCTTGGGTTCAAATTGGGATAGTAAAGCAAAATTGTCAACTAAAGGTTTATAAGAGGACCTAGTTCTAACTCTTTTTGAAGGATCTCCTATAATAAATTCCTTAGGATGATTGGGTACAAATCTCCAAGTTTTGGGTAGATCCTTTGTAGTGTCATCATCTTTCTTTTCATCAACTACATCTTCACTAGTACTTACTTCTTCATTAGGAATACTAACACCTTCTTGAAGAGTAAGATTCTCTAATTTTTCTTGAACACTAACATCTCATCTTCACTAATCCTTTTAGAAACTACATCATGTAATTTATCAAAAGTAACATGAATGGCTTCTTCAACTACTAAGGTTCTCCTATTGTACACTCTATAGGCTCTCTTATCACTAGCATATTCTAAAAAGATGCCTTCATCCGTTTTCTTGTCAAACTTGCCAAGATGTTCCTTAATATTCAAAATAAAGCATTTACAACCAAAAACTTTTAAATAACCAATGATTGGCTTTTTTCCAAACAAGAGTTCATAAGAAGTTTTATTCAAAATTAGTCTTAATAAAATTCTATTCATAACATAACAAGCCGTATTGACTGCTTCGGCCCAAAAATATTTTGGCAAATCACATTCATTTATCATAGTTCGAGCGGTCTCTTGAAGAGTTCTATTTTTTCTTTCAACAACCCCATTTTGTTGGGGAACCCTTGCAGTAGAAAATTCATGTGTGATACCATTGTGATCACAAAATTTGAAAAAATCACAATATTTAAATTCGGTTTCATTATCACTTCTAATTTTCACAATGGTCAAGTTTAACAAATTTTAAACTTTTGCAAACAAAGAGACAAAATTTTTAAAAGCTTCATCCTTGTGTGCAAGAAATAGTACCCAAGTGTATCTTGAATAATCATCCACAATAACAAAAGCATATCTTTTTCCCCTAAGGCTTGCTACTTGAGTAGGACCGAACAAGTCCAAATGTAAAAGCTCCAAAGGTCTTGTAGTTGAAACACAATTTTTAGGTTTAAAAGAGACCTTGGTTTGTTTTCCAAATTGACAAGCATGACAAATCTTGTCTTTGTCAAATTTAATTTTAGGAAGCCCTCGGACAAGTTCTTTCCTAGATAATTCACTCAACAAGTCCATATTGAAGTGACAAAGCCTTCTATGCCAAAGCCAAGGATCATCACTAAGAGCCTTAAGACATCTAATCCTATTAGAGTCTATTCTATCTAGATAAACTACATAGATGTCATTATGTCTCATTCCTCTAAAAACTACATTATAACTAGAGTCAAGTACCAAACACTCATACTTTTTGAATAGAACAAATAAATCTCTATCACATAATTGACTAACGCTTAACAAATTATAATCTAAGATTATCAACAAGTAAAACATTTTGAATAAGAGTTTCATTATTGTTACCTATGTCACCTACTCCAACAGTGTTAGCCTTCATGTCATCTCCAAAGGTGACTTTTCCACTATTCTTTTGCTTTAGCTTGACAAATAATGATGGATCTCCAGGTCATATGTCTTGAGCATCCACTATCAATGAACCATTTTGACTCCTTGATGATATTTTTGAGGCTCACCTACACAAATGTTGAAGAAAAATATTTGGTACCCTTTTATTTTAAATTTTGGGTCCATACTAGTTAGCACAATCTTTAACAATCCACATTGTTTTCATTCCTTGTTGCATATTTCTTTTAACATAGCAATTACTTTTCATGTGGCCTACTTGACAACAAAAATTACACATAATATGAGCATTATTCACATGCATAGGTCTAATATATCTTATTTTATTCTTTCTATATAGAATGAATCTATTTGTACTAAGCATACTCTTGGTGATTTCCTTTTCTAAAATTTCTTGTTTTTGCCTTCCAAGAAAATCATTAAGTTCACTTATTCTAATTTTTAAACTTTCTTGTTCACTCTTGATTTTATTGTATAAAAGGGATCTCTCATCTAACTTTCTTTTCAAATTATCAAAATTCAAAGTCAAGTCTACATTGCATTTTTTCGATTCATCATTTTCACTTTTCAAATTTTTGTTCTCTTCAATCAATCTAGCACTCTCACCCAACAATGAGTTAATTTTCAATCTCAATTCTTTGTTTCTAGCATAAGATTCTTTTAAACTATTATGCAATTTGCAAACAAAGTTTTCAATATCATCATCATCTTCATCATTCCAATCATCACTTACATTCTTGTCTATAGAAGAGCAATTAGAGGTTACCTCATGGTCTCCTATGGCTATAAATGCCATTTGTGCAGTTTCTTCTTCTTCTTCAATTTCTCCATCGGAATTACACTCATTCCATGTCAATTGGAAGTTGTTGAATCTTTGTTTCCTTTCTCCTATTCCTTCCTTCTTCTTTGAAGGACATTCATTCATATAGTGTCCTAGTTGTCCACACTCAAAGCACTTGTCATTTTGCTTCTTTGATGCCTCTTGCTTCTCTCTATTTCTTGAGGAGCTTGATTGATTGAGATTACTTTGTCCTCCTCTTCTAAATCTTCTCTTGTTTGTGAGGAACTTTTGAAACTCTTTGTAAGTAGAGCCAAATCATTGTCTTCCATTTCCATGTCTTTACCATCAATTGAGAAGTCTTCTTCATCATCTTGTGAAAACTTCAATGCCATATTTTTCTTTATTTTGGCCTCTTCCTCCTCTTGTACCTTAGATTTCAATTTAAGCTCAAAAGAGGTCAAAGAATTAATAAGAAATTCAATAGGCATAGTATTTAGATCTTTGGCTTCTTCTATAGCTGTGACTTTACTTTCTCACTTCCTTAGGTACTGCATTTAAAATCTTTATATTTTTCTCACCTAAGCTATACTCCTTTTAGTAAAGCCTCTAAATCCTTAATTATGTCATTGAATCTACAATACATTTTGTCAATAGTTTTCATGAAGGCTCCATCTTAAAAGATTCATACTCAGTAACTAATAAGGCCTTTCTTTTGCTCCTTAATATTGTCACTACCTTCATGAATATCCGTCAATTTATCTCAAATTTCTTTAGCCGTCTTACACCCCTTTACTCTAGTTGACTTCATTTGCATCTAAAGTATTATATAATACATTCATAGCCTTGGCATTAAGAGTAAGGTTAGTTCTATCAATGGGAGTAAGTTCTTAGTCTAGTCTTTTGTCTACGGGTACCGGTATTTTGAATCGACAATGTATGCTTCATATGGACCTCTCATTTACTATATACCAAAGCTCAATATCAATAGATTGTAAGAAAATTTCCATCCTAAGCCTTCCAACTAGTATAATTCATTCCATTAAACATAGGAGGTCTAGTAATGGATTGTCCCTCTAAACATAAAGCATTGTTTGAGGTTGTCATGGATCTCTCTTAACTTGTTAGGCTATAAAAAAGGAGACCAAGCTCTGATACCAATTGTTGGCCCAAATGCAACCTAAGAGGGGGAGGTGAATTAGGTTCCTTTAGAAATTAACTTGGTTACAATAATTTATCTCAAAACAAAATAAATTTACCAAGTTGTCTAAATGATCAAATAAGTTTATAATGCAAGAACCAATATAGAAGATAAACACAATAGACACAAAATTTAGATAAGAGAGAGAAGTTCTGATAAACAAACTCAATTGCTTCTAAGCTTATAAACTTGAAACTTTGATCACTTGAATTCCTTCCTTTGTATTGTGACTCAATAACAATTTGTACAACAAGTTGGATCACTTTTCACTCAGTCTAGACACTCTCTAGTTGAGCTAAGAATTTTTACAACTATCTAGCTCACCTTTCAACTATACAATTGAATTGATCACTCACAAATTGAAATTTACTCTTGCTATTACAAAGCTCACTTAGTGAGTGTCGCGCCCCATTTTTCGAAAAAGAAAGAAAATAATAAATGATAATGATGATAAGTGCGGATGTGAGAGAGTTGGAAAAAGAAAAAGGAAGAATTAAATGCGATTGTGTTTAAAATGCTTTATTTTAAAAGCAAATGAAAAAGGCCTAAAATGGGACTTTGAAAATGCGACGGTTTTTGGGTCCGAAAATAGAGTCTAAAAAGGGTTTTTTAGTATAAAAAAAAAAAAAAAAAAAAAAGAAGCCGAGAGGAATCCGGCCGAGAGAGAGAGAGAGAGAAAGAGAGAAAGAGAGAAAGAAAGAAAAAAAAAAACTAGAGTATAGTCTGGAGAGTGAGAGTGAGCAGAGAAGAGGAGAAAAATCCGAGGAAGAGAGTGAGTGGCTGAAGAGAAATGGCCGAAGAGAAACGGCCGAGGAGAAGTAGCCGAAGAGAAATGGCCGAGGAGAATGGCCGAAGAGAAATGACTGAAGAGAAAATGGCCGAAGTGAGTGGCTGAAGAGAAATGGCCGAAGAGAAATGGCCGAAGAAGAGAGTGAGTGAGTGGCCGAAGAGAAACGGCCGAGGAGAAATGGCCGAAGAGGGATGGCCGAGGAGAAAAATCCGAGGAAGAGAGTGAGTGGCTGAAGAGAAATGGCCGAAGAGAAACGGTCGAGGAGAAGTAGCCGAAGAGAAATGGCCGAAGAGAGGATGGCCGAAGAGAAACGGCCGAGGAGAAGTAGCCGAAGAGAAAAAACCGAAGAGAGGATGGCCGAAGAGAAAAAACCGAAGAGAGGGTGGCCGAAGAGAAAAATCCAAAGAGGGGAAAACCGAGGATAAGAAAAGAAAATTTGTAGCCGAGACTTAGTTTTTTTCTTTAGTTATTTATTTTCATTATCTTCATTTGATTATATTACATTTTGCTCCCCTTAAATGCTTAATTGTTTAATTATGCCGTTCAATACCTTAGTTTACTTTATTTAAGTCCTCATTTTATTTTGGTTGGCCCCTAGAATTTTGTAGTTTCTTTCAATTATATCTAAATTAATTACAATATGTTCTAATATGTCTAGAAATTATAATTCTATACCCCTCATGTTGCTGAAAATTGCATTTTTGTCCCCGATCTTGCTGAAATTTATTTTTTGTTATTATGCATTGCTAGAATTGTATTTTTGACCCCTAAATTTTGCTGGAATTGTATTTTTGACCCCTAAACCTTGCTGGAATTTTATTTTGTACCCCAACATTGCTGGAAATTATATTTTTGTCTTAGAATATTGCTAGAATTTTGCATTTTTGCCCCCAAACCTTGCTGGAATTTTATTTTGTACCCCAACATTGCTGGAAATTATATTTTGTCTTAGAATATTACTGGAATTTTACATTTTTGCCCCCAAACCTTGCTGGAATTTTATTTTGTACCCCAACATTGCTGAAAATTATATTTTGTCTTAGAATATTGCTGGAATTTTGCATTTTTGTCCCCAATACTTGCTGGAATTTCATTTTTATCCCTCCCAACATTGCTAGAATTTTATTTTGCCTTAGAATACTTGCTGAAATTTTATTTTTTTGTCCCCTAAACTTGCTGAAATTTTTATTTAAGTCATTATACTTGCTGGAATTTTAGTTTAAGTCCCTATACTTGTTGAAATCTTAGTTTTAAGCTCTAGATACTTGTCGGAATTTTATTCTAAGTCCCTAATTTGTTCGAAATCGACATTTTATGCTCAATTTTTAAGTATTTCATATTTTATACTTTAAATAGTGGTACCTTGACATGTTTGTTGATTTTCTTAGCAAATTATACCGGGTTTACGAATGGGAGGTACCTCGATTACCCTTTTTATTTCTTTTTATATGCTCCTACGTGCTCCTATGTGTTTTCTATATGTTTTCTTTTATCTCTTTGTGCTTATAATTTTATCCATGTGTGAGTGTTTATTTATTTATGTCGTATTATTTATTAGAAATTAATTTTTCATTATTCAAAGAAATGTAATAGATAGGTAATATTCTATTGAGCAAAAATTCTGTATTTAGATAGTTAATGTAGTAGACAGTGTATATCTAGTTAACAAAAATTAAATTTTGTATTTTAGATAGAAAGTGTAATAGATAGGTTAGATAGGATATCTTTTATTCTTTTTCTATTTTTAGATTGTAATTAGGTTATTCTCTGGTGTAATAGTTAGGGCTTTGTGTGCTATGTGCTTATGTGTTTTATTTGCTTTCTTTAGGACTTTGCATCTAGAATATTATGCTTATGTGTTATGTGCTCCTATGTGCTATTATTTACTTTTATGTGATTATTGCTTTAATACATGCTTTATTTATTTACTTGCTTTAATTATATATGTGTATCGTCGCCACACTAGTCCAACGCTAGTTGTGGTTAATTTCGGTTTTTCCGCTAGTCCAACGCTAGCGGAAAATTTTTAGAAAATAGGCTAGCCCAATGCTAAGCCTTTAGGTCATTTAGTCTTAGGATCATTTTCGTGTGCATTTCATGACATTTCACACACATTTTATCTTTTTAGGCTTTTTTTTCCCATTTTCTATGAATTTTTATATATACTTTATAACTTATTTTAACATCTATTTGGTGCATAACATTTAGATTCCACTACACATAGAATTTTAGGTCATTTGCGTGATTTCGACTAAGAAATAGTCATCTACTCACGTGGGAAGCGATGGCGTACATGTCGTTCTCCCCCTCCGTGAGTAGAAACAGTTAGTCACGAGTCCCATTCGTCTCCCGTACCCGTTATGTTGCATCCCCTACTTTCTTTGTTCACTTACTATCTATACTACTATTTTTCTTTTCTTTTTGCATTCCATTTTGCACCTATACTCGTGACTTCCAGTCGAGGTCTACATTCGGGTTTCGCAATTAATGCGATAATTCCGACCTAAACCTTAATGGAACATTTGGTCCCTTAACGATATCCATTTTAGGACTTAGATTTGCATTCATATAGTTGCATCCAAATGCGATAAAATTTTAGGGTTATATTAGGAAAATTTAGACTAAACCTTCGCAACTAGTTTCGGCTAGGTTGAAAGGGTGCCTTAGGCACGAGCCTTTGCCTTCCCTTTCTTCAACTGTGACTCCCGAACCTTTTTCTCTTGTTTTCAAAGACCTGGAGTCGTCTAAAAGGGTTTTCTTGTTTTTTCCTATATTTTTTCCAAAAATCATTTCCTTAAATAAATCATTCTTAATTTTCTTACCTTTTATAAAATATTTTCGGGTGACTTGGTACACCAAAACTCAATACCAAGTGGCGACTCCTTTTTTCACTAAAAACCCTTTTTAGACTCTATTTTCGGGCCCAAAAACCGTCGCATTTTCAAAGTCCCATTTTAGGCCTTTTTCATTTGCTTTTAAAATAAAGCATTTTAAACACAATCGCATTTAATTCTTCCTTTTTCTTTTTCCAACTCCCTCACATCCACACTTATCATCATTATCATTTATTATTTTCTTTCTTTTTCGAAAAATGGGGCGCGACAGTGAGAGTACCTTTCTTCAACAAGAATTACTCAAAAATCACTATTGTATCAATTGCCAAAAGTTGTTTAACATTCTGCACTATTTTGCTTTTATACATCATAGGAAAATAGCTTGATTTGACCTCTAACGGCTAAAAAGAAAAACTAGCCGTTAGACACATTTTGCCTGGTCTGGACGTCCACATAGAGAAGTCCGGACATCCAGACAGTCGTTCGGACCAACATCCAGAAGCTATATTACCACGTCCGGATGCTCATCCATATACCTTCTGGCCTTCTCCTTGTTTTGATGTTTTCCTGTGTCCAGACATCTACATGGTCGTCCGGACCCTCGTCCACATACCTTCTGTTCATCTTGAAATTTGATATTTCTGTCTGTCCGGACGTCCACATGAGCATCTGGACTCTCGTCCGAATACCTTCTGACCATTTTCAGTTTGAGTGTTTTTGTGCATCCAGACGTCCTCAGTGTGCGTCCGGATGGTCGTCCGGATAACCAAACTTCTCCTTTTTTTCAACCTATCTTTCTTTCACTGCAATAGAAACTCATTTAGCATATTAGTATTCTTCATCATAAGTTTGATACTCATCAAAATTTAGATAATTTAGACCATGAGGTCATCAAAACACCTTTGCAGTTTGTCCCAAGGTGAATTCAAACCCCCTAATCTCGATTTTCCTTTTGTAGTTTGTCTCACGAAGTTTCAAGACCTTGAAGGTCCTTTTGATTGTGTCTCAAGGGTTTTCAAGTAGGCTTGTCATACAATAACCAAGCTTGATTGTGGTGCCGTTAAAACCTAAGATCTCAAACTAAATCTTGGTTGTACTTCCAGCATCAACTTTTGTATTCACTTGGTTTGTCATGATGTATTACTAAATGCTACTCGTGAATTAATTAATTAATTAAGTTGATGATAAACTAAAATGTTTAATATTTATTGCCAACTTGAATGAAACCTAATGGGTCACACATAATAAGAACATAGTCTTTGGGTAAGATAAGCATGAGATATTTACGAGATTAATTTATGAGATAATTTAATTTAAAGAATTTATTTATAAATTTTCAAGTCTTGGTGGAAAATGTTTCCAAAATAATTGGAAAATATCTTTGGTTTCCTTATAGAAGGAGTTTCTAAATCTTATTCAGTAAGGTAAAACTTCCTAATCATATTCGTTTCTTAATAGTCTTATTTCTTAAAGACTAGGAATCTTTATCTATAAATGATATCAACGTTTGTCTCTTGAATTATTATTGCAACTACAAGATATAAAATCTAGAGAAAGCAACATAGGCGTATTTCCTCAAGAAAGTTGCCATCCCCCTTTCCTAGTTGTAGGGTTTCATCTTCTTCTTTTCTTATTCTTGTGTTATTCATAACAATTCAAGAGAGCTAACACTCAAAAAGCAAGGGAAACAAGCCAATAGAGGTTCCCACAAGATTGTGTTTGTGTGAATACCATTAAAAGCTCTACACTTAGAGAGCTATTCGTAGTAGATCAACATCTTCTTAGAATAATGATCTTGCCCTTTGAAGCATAAAAACCATCTATGCTTGAGATATTTTTGCTAAAACTCCTTTTAATCGTATAAGATTATATCAAAGTGGTACTAAATTAATGCAATAAAATTTTAAATTTCACTTCATTACCTTCGTTATTACTTACTACATATTTGGTTTGACCATCAGGAAGAAAGATGATTTGATCATTGGAAACAAATCGGATTTACTCAGTCAAATCAACTTGCTTTGAAGTTGCATTGGTTACATAAATCTAACAGTAATCAAACTTTTCAAGATAAACCTAGACAAGTTTTCAAGAGGCTATGGCTATTAAAACAACCTTCAAAGTTGCAATTTTTCATCTAGAGGCTTTTGCATAATATATGCTCCACTATGTTGTATTTATTTCGGTGAAGTATTGTGCAAACACCATTATGTCATCATTGTGGACACTATGAGGAATCAATAGAACATCTATTTTTTGAATGTCCACTATCAAAGATTACCTAGAGATAACAATATTATCATTCAATCTATTGTCATTTTCTGGCACATCTGGTTAGCAAGAAATGCCTATATATGGAATCAAGTGAAACATAATCCTATTCAAGTGGTAAAACAAGCACACATATGACAGTTTTAAAAGTTAGGAACTCAAGTGACTTTGATGAAGTCCATAACAAGGAGTTGGGGAATAGACATTCATATTCTTATGACTTTATTCACGGTCGTAAATTTCAACCGCAATCTTCTAAAATCAACAAGGATAATGGCAATATCACTTTGACTTTTGATGCTTCTTATAATTTTCAAAATAACAAATCTGCAGCGAGAATTGTTTGCAAGAATTTCAAAAGTAATAAGTTGTTTAGTAAAACAATACCTATTGTGGCAACATCAGCTCTATAAAGTGAGGCTATGACTTGTCTTCATGCTATCTTAAAATTAGTTGATAAAGGCTTTCAATCAGTGACATTAAAAACGGACTGTTTGCTTCTCATCTAGTGTTTTGATAATGCTGATATTATTCCTTCATGGTTACAAACTATCTTCACGGATATTAATATTGCTGTTTTTTTTTTTTTTGTTGTCATATTGTTAAAGTTGATAGGTCTAGGATTCATTTTGCTCATAATCTTGCTGTATCTTGATTTTATTAGTAATATAATATACGTTTTTACTCAAAAAAAAAATGATCTTCAGGATTACACTTACCTTAAGAATTGTCTGACATTATGGAAAAAGTACACCATTTCTTCGTCCTTTCTCCTTCAGAAAGCGCAAACTTGGATAGTTTCATAGCGTTTTCCAGCTTAGACACAGGAATCATTCAAGTAAAATGGACAAATTTTAAGCTGTCTAAATATAATTATCCTATTAAGGAGCACAGGTCCTACAGTACAAGAGCTTTTAACAAGTTTCAGTCTCACAAATACCAGTAAAGTTTCATCTATTGACACTAGAAATCTCTGTAGCCAGTGAATCCGAAATCAATTACTATGTATACTTTCCATGACGCACAATAATCAGCAAAATGTAACCAATTCCTTGCATGAACCAGTTAGCTGCATTAATGTACAATTTAAAAGACTTCTTGCCATCTTAGCCAGCTCTTCCACTGGGATTATTGTAGTCATGTAACAGCTACTCTTTTGTTTTTCCGAGAGTAAACAAGGACTTTACTAGCATTAGAAGTGATACATAGTGCAGATAACTGTTCATTTATTTATTATTAGTCGATGATCATTAAAAAAGTTCACTAACCAAACCAAGCTGACAACACTAGCATCAGCCTAAACTGAAAAAAGCTAAAATCACCAAAGCAGAAGTAACATCAACAAGGCATGACCTCATACAGACACAGACACGACTTCATCTGGATTCTCCAGCAGAATGGAATTATTCTCAAACATTGAAGAAAAGTAAATGCCTAAGGTTGCAAGTAGCAGCCACTGGTAATCAATTTCTTCTGAGAATTTGTCTAAAAATAGAGGCAAATTTTTGCAACATGCCCCAAGACAAAGCCAACCACAACAGCAGTTGATTAATTAATTGTGAAGCAGCTGTCAGTTAAAAGAGGGTTGCATTAGTCTTGTACTTTCAATTCAGGAAATAATAAACAACGTTAAACAAAACTTCTTGAAAAAAAAAAAAATAGTACGTGTCCATAAGCAATTCACAAAGGGAAGAACCAGAGAGGCTGTAGTAAAACAGAAATTTATAAACCCCAAAGTGTCGTGGTTTATAAATTTTCATTCGAGTATGAACCTATAAAGCCATTTATGCTAACGCAGTGTTCATGGCTGAGGTCTAATGCAGTCGTGCCAAAGATTCAGGACAAAGAAACAGCCACTCTTACTCCAATACCTCTTAGCAAAACAGCATAGTATAAGTCCCATAAAATTAGCCACCAACATCGTAAAGCACCACAAAACAGGCAGTACACTATATATTCCATCTTCAAATGTTCAAAGACAAAGACTTGGCAAAACAAAATCTACCTCAAGTCCTAGTACACGAAGAATCAAAATCATCCGGAGCAACTCTAGCAATCCAATTACTAAGCGTCTTCTTAACATCAGCATGATTAACAAAAGCCAACTCATACATGCTACACAAATTCACCACAAGCGTCTCATTCAAAGCCACAGTAGGTACCCTCTCCAATGCATTCTCCAAAACTTTAATCGAATCAGACAAATTCCTCAAGTACATCAAGCAAAGCGCCTTATTATTAATTGCAACAGCATCCAATCCGTCCCTCTCTATACACTCCTCGTACTCCCTCACCGCAGATACATAATCCTTCCCAACTAAATACATCAATGCCTTATTCCTACTAACCAAATTCCTCAATCCCACCTCATCATTACTCCCCACCATCTTCTCCACCTCCCCAAACGTCCTCTTCGCCCCCTCCAAATCCCCATATTGCATTTGCACATACCCGAATTTCGACAGCATTATTGCGTCAACCTCAAATCCCTCCTCATTAACTAAACCCCTCATCAAATCTACACAAACCTTAAACTCTTTACCACTCAAATGATAACTAACTATAGTATTTACAACCAAAACCTCCCGTTTTCGCCATAGGTCACCGGATTTCCCATCCGGCCCGCGCCTTTTTTCTCGAACAAAGTTAAGGAGAGTATAAAACCGATCAAGGGACTGCTGTTTTTGACCAACGGTGGATGGTAAATGGGCATGGAGCCAACGAAGAGCAAAGGGTACCATAGAACCCTGTTGATTAGGGTAATGGTGGGGGTAAGTTTCGTATCGGTATTGTGGGCTATTGAGGGGATGATCGATTTCATCGTCGAGATGGGATTGTAGTTCGTTATGGGCGTCGCTGAAACGGCGCAGTTTGATGAGGCTGAGGAGGTTGAAGGTTAGGTAGATGAGGTGCTCGTGGGGCTTTGTGAGGAGAGAAAGAGAGCGGGCTCGGGCGATTTTGTCGAGAATCGTTCTCCAGGAGCCCCGACAAGCTAGATCTTGGAGAGTTGTGAGGTCGTGGCAGAGGGAATTGATGGAGTTGTATGGGTTGTTTAATGGATCCACCAAATTGGTGGTGTCGGTGGTAGTTTGGACTTCTGGGGCGGATGAGTCGGTTGTTGTGGTGGTGTCGGCCATGGAGACGACAGCCGGCGGAGAGTGCTTGCAGCCTGTGGATTTAGAGGAATCGGGATTTCGAGTTTTGGTCAATTTTTTTGTTATTCTTGTTTCCACTGTTGGATTTGGTTTAGGAGTCCAACCGAAATAGTAAATTACAGATATGGCCACAAAAACATTTGTGAGGATCGAATTCTTAACTTCATAAATTTTGGGGCAAAATCCACTTTGCCAACTAAAAGTATTTTCAAAGTAATAGTTGTTTCCAATTGCCATCTAAAGTAACCTTCTAATTGCTATCTAAAGTTAAACAAATTTCTCAATTTGCCATAAGTGAATTTAGTTTCTTGTTGAAATAAAAATTTAAATAGCAAATTTTACCATCTTAATTTTATTTTATTTTATTTCTAATTGCCATATAAAGTGTGAAAATAGTTAAATTTGCTATTTTTTTTCTCTTAATTAAAATATAAAATACCTTGTAATTAGGTATTGATGACATTTTTTAATTTAATTCATAAAAATTTTGTATTCATTTTTTTTATTTATTGGCATGATTGCAAAAATATATTTAAAATGTAAAAATATAATTTTATAAAAAAATTTAAGCTGGTTCAAGTTTAGCCCAAAACACATATGAATAACCATTTTTCAAATCTTATTATTTTCCTAGCTTACAATTTATTCTCTTATAATGTGTCGTGCCCCATTTTTCGAAAAGACGAAAAAAAGTGATTTAGTGTGGAAAAGAGGTAGTGATTTTGTTTTTGGAAACAAAAGAAAAGAGTCTAAAATGAGACTTTGATAAATGCAATGGTTTGGATCCGAAAATAGAGTCTAAAAAGGGTTTTCATGAAAAAAGAGAGTCGCCACTTGGTATTCAATTTTGGTGTACCAAGTCACCAAAAAACATTTAATTAAAAAAAATAAGAAAATCAAGAATGATTCCTTTGGCGAACGCTTTTGGAAAAAATGTAAGAAAAATGATAAAACCCTTTTAGACAACTCCAAGTCTTTGAAAACAAAAGAAAAATGAGTTCGAGAGTCACAATTGAAGAAAAAGAAGGTAAAGGCTCGCATTTAAGGCACCCTTTCAACCTAGCTGAAATTAGTTGCGAGATTTAGTCGAAATTTTCCTGATAATCCTGAACTCTATCACATTTGAATGTAACTATAAGAATGCAAATCTAGGCCCTTTTCTTTTGTTTTTGACTTGGTACACCAAAATTCAATACCAAGTGGCGACTCCCTTTTTTCATAAAACCCCTTTTAGACTCTATTTTGGACCCAAATCGTCGCATTTTTCAAAGTCCTATTTTGGGCCCTTTTCTTTTGTTTTTGAAAACAAAAAAAAGGGCCTAATATGGGACTTTGAAACATGTGACGGTTTGGGTCCAAAAATAGAGTCTAAAAAGGGTTTTCATGAAAAAAAGGGAATCGCCACTTGGTATTGAGTTTTAGTGTACCAAGTCACCAAAAAACATTTGATTAAAAAAAGTAAGAAAATCAAAAATGATTTCTTTGGATAATGCTTTTGGAAAAAATGTAAGAAAAACAATAAAACTCTTTTTAGACAACTCCAAGTCTTTGAAAACAAAAGAAAAATGAGTTCGGGAGTCACAGTTGAAGAAAAAGAAGGCAAAGGCTCGCGCCTAAGGCACCCTTTCAACCTAGCTTAAACTAGTTGCGAGATTTAGTCGAAATTTTCCTGATATAATCCTAAATTCTATCACATTTGAATGTAACTATATGAATGCAAATCTAGACCTAAAAAATAGAGATCTTTAAGGGGCAAAATGTCCCTTCGAAGTTTAATTGGAATAAACGCATTAATTGCGTAACCCAAAAAGAAACCTCGAAGGGATCACAAGTGATGCAAAATAAGACTCAAAATAAAATAAAAAAAGAGAGTTTATATAGATATAAGTGACTAAGGAAAAGGAATGCAACATAATGGGTACGAGAAACTAATAAACTCGTGACTAACTGTTTCTACTTAGGGAGGGGGAAACGGCCTGCTAAACCACCATTTCTCACGTAAGTAGATGACTATTTCTAGTTGAATCACACAAATGACCTAAGATTCTATGTGAAATGTAACCCAAATGTCATGCATTGAATATATATATACATAAAAAAAATAGATAGTAAGAATAATAATACATAAAAACCATGCAAAAATGGCAAAGGCTTTAAAAAAACAAAAAGTGTGTGAAATAATATGAAATGCACACAAGAAGTGATCTAATGCTAAAATGACCTAAGGGTCCAGTGTTAGACTAACCTATTTTTCAGAAATTTCTCACTAGCGTTGGACTAGCAAAGAAAATAGAATTAACCACAACTAGTGTTGGGCTAGTTTGGCAACGGTACATATATATCATAATAAAACAAATAAATAAAAACATAAATTAAAGCAATAAACACATATAAGCAGATAATAACACATAGGAACACATAACACATAAGCATAATATTTTAGATACAAAATCCTAAGGAAAGTAGGTAAACATGCAAGCACATAAGGAGCACACGATGTAGACACCAAATTTTGACACACCGTTTATTTTACCTATTTTGGGGCCAAATTCTAATTTTTAAGCAAAATGGGGCAAATTCAACAAGTTCAGGGGGGCAAAACAATAATTTTTAGCTGTAAATATTTTCCATTAGCTTTGGGGGTTTTAAATTCATATTTTGTGCTTTCATATGTATTTTTTAAATTTTTGTAATTTTTTCGAGTTTAACTAGTATTTTTCTGTATTTCGCCAGCACAGGAGTAAAATTACCATTTTGCCCCATGAACACTATTTTTGCTCATTTCAAGGCCAAAATTTATTTTTTCAAGTTTTTAAGCATGTTTCCAAATTATTTTAATTTTTTCAAAGACGACTGCTATTTTTTCTTTAAATACTGCGTTTAAAGGCAAAATTGTCATTTCACATTCCAAATGCATTTTCACCAATTTTTTAGTACTAAATTCATTTCTTAGGATTTTAAGCTTATTTTTAATTTTTGGTAATTTTCGAGATCAGTAGCTATTTTTCTGTTTATTTTGTCATTACAAGGGCAAAATAGTCATTTCACACCCCGAATGCGTTTTTAGCCAATTTTAAGCTCTAAATTTTATTGTTTAGATTTTTTAAATCTATTTTGATTTTTTTGGCAAATTTTAGAGTTCATTGTCATTTTTTGTATTAATTTTGATTTTTTTTGTTCAAAATAATTTTTTTAGAATAAAATTAAGATTTTTATTCCTAGTGACATTTTTATTATTTTGTAGTAATTTTGGAGGCCAAGACTGCTAGTTCTATAAATACCCTGCATTAAAATCAGAAAAAGAAAAAAAAACCCTACAAACACATGTTCTTTTTAGCCATTAGAATCAAAATACACATTCTGACACCAAAAAACACACACACACCGCTTGGTCCAACTTGACTATTGTTCATCATCTTCAAGTTTCAAAACCTAGCAAGAAGATTCCATTTTTTTAGTTATTGAAGATCTTAATCAGCCCCTAAATTTCTTCATCAGGTATTTGTTTTTTTTTTTATCTCAATCCTTGTTCTGCTTTGATTCGTTTCACTCTGTTTTTTTTTTATTTATTATTATGGATCTTGTTGTTTTTGTTTTTGTTTTTGGGGGTCTTTGTTTTCTGTTTTGGGATTTCTTCTTCTTTTTCTCCTCCAACAGACAGCTCTCCATCATCAAGCTTCAACCTCCACAACCTCTACCCATAACCCATAATTTCTCAAGTCAGTCCCAAGCCAAACCACCTTGAAATCCCTCCACCGAACTCCACCAACCGACCCACAAATCAACCCAAAATCATCGACTACTAACAGCCCATAAGCCTTCCTGTCCACTAGAGCCACCCCATCAGCACCAAAACCACCATCTGCCAGCCTCCTTACCCCTCAATCATAGCCCTCCCCTTCTCTACCAATCAACCCCAGCCTTCATCTAAGAGCCACCAATACATGACCCAAAACAACTTGCTCCACCACCCCCAACCTCTCTCTACTGTACTCCACTATACAGCCACCAGCATCCTCAAATAAACCACCTGTCTCATGCCCCTTACACAACCACACTCTACCGAACCACACTCCACTGGACTCCACTGCCCGTCAAACACCAAACAAATCTCCCATCAGACTATTCACCATGAGCAATAGACACACGCACAGCCGTACACACATGCACACACAATCAATCACACACACATTCAATCAATCAGACACATATAACACACATTTAATCAGTTACATACATTTGAACAGTCACATACATACTCAGGAAACCACACATGCACATTCACTGTCCACCACCATACCAATCAACCATCAGTCACCAGTTAACCACCTTCACAACCATTGTCGAAGCTAGCCTCTATACCATTCAAATCATCTCCCAATCAGCTACCCTCAACCATCGAAACCACAACCACTACAATCAACCATCAAGAACCCACCATCCCAATCAACGACCATCGCATCACCGTCCTCATGCCAAAATCCCCTCATCAGCAGCTCTTTCCCTCTCCTTGTAGCTTCAAATCATACTCAATCAGCCCCAAATATCTACCCAAACACCAGCCATTTACCAACAACACCCATAACAACCCTTCACAACTTTACCATAATCAGCCCCACCCTCACTACCATAACTCAGTCCGAACACCTATGCTCTAAACCATCCGAATCCACCCACTCAACTACCCAAGAACCATTATCAAGCCACCACCACAAAATCAACTTCAAAGCCCCAAAACCCAATATCATAGCAGCAGGAATTACCATTGCTAATCAACCTCAATCACTGCTTAATTGCAGTCTAAATCATCCCTGGTCACAAAGCCATCATCAGCTCCCTTTTCATCAACATTTTCAAGCTGTACAAAAACAAATAAAACAACCCAAACAAAAATAGCAACTTTGCACCCCCCTGCAATCTGCCCCAGAACCAAAACCCGACGGCTTCCCGCCGTCCCCAATTCCATCCTTGCCCAAAATTAAGCCCCACACAATCAGCCCCCTGTAGCTAGAACTTCATTTCAGGTAGCCCTATGAATCACCATCTACCCTCTCATCGAAATCCCCTTCCCCTGCCACAGCACACCATTGCGAAAGAAAGGGAGGATGAGCGAGAGAGGGCCAACATAGAGAGAAATTAAACACAGAAGAAATGGAGAGAATCAAAGGAAAAGACTGGAGAAGATGAGAGAAAGTGAGAGAGAATTAGATCGAGAGTGAAGGAGAAGACTTAGCAGAAAAATAGAGAGAACAGAGACGAGAAATAGAGAAAAGAGAGAGGAAAAATGAGAGAGAAGGAAAAGGAGAAATAGAGAAGTAGCTGGAAGAAGAAGAAGGGAAAGAGAAGCTGAGGGAAAATAGAGAGGAAATACAAAAAGAGAAAAGGGCAAGAGAAAACAAGAAAGAGAGAAGAAAAGAGAGAGAAGAAGAAAAGAGAAAACGAAAAAAGGAAATCCAATTGGGGGCTTGAGGGGTTTTTTCTTTGTTTTTTTTTTTTTTGTCTGATTACTTTAGTTTTTCTAGTTTAATTTCTAGTTTAATCAAATTTTATGAGTTACTGATTCTTTGATTTATTTTAGTTTAGGCTAATACTTAAGCTAATTAATTAGGATAATTTGTTTAATTAATCTAGCCTAAGTTATTTTGGGGAATTTTATCACATATAAATGTATTTATGTTTAGGTCTTTGTCTTGCTTTAAAGTTAGTGACTACCCTAAAGATTTATTGTTGTGCTACAAATTACATTTTCATAATTATAGATTGACCTACTTAGAGTTTACATTCTTTCAATTAGGTCCCGTAATTTTCAAGTTGTGCCCAAAAATTGTTGGAAGTTTACTTGTTTTGCCCCCTCACCTAGTTTTCATTCACGATTGTGCCCCCATGTTTACTTGAATTTATTATTTGGCCACTAGGTTTGTTTGAATTCATTTTTTAAGCCTTTAATTTAATAGAATTTACATTTTACCCCCTTATTTGTTAGAATTTTATGTTTTTACACTGCATATCTTTAAATAGTGGTACCTTGACTCTTTTGTTCAGTTTGATTAGTATTGGTACCGGTCTCTCATGGAAGGCATACTGCTACCCGTTAATTTCTTTTTATGTGCTTCAATATGCTCCAATGTGATATTTTTATGCATTTTCTTCAAATGTTTCTTATTTTACATGCTTTTTGCGTATTTATTTACTTTATGCTATTTAATTTTGAATTTTATTATTTGGCAAAAATGTAATATTTTTGTATTTAGCTAGTCAATGTAATAGATAGATTATATTTCTTATATAATTTTAGCAAAATTTTCTATTTAGATAGCAAGTGTAATAGATAGGTCATTTTTATTTTTTTCTCTTTAAATTGTAAGCTAAACTCTCAAGTGTAATAGTTAGGGTTTGTGTGCTTTTGCGTGCTTATGTGCTTATTTGTTTTACCGCTTCCCTTAGGATTTGCATCTAGATATCATGCTTACGTGTTATGTGCTCCTATGTGCTCTTATATGCCTTATGCGTTTATTTGCTTTTAATTCACATTGTACTGTTTTAATTTATGTTTTATCAGCTTTATTATTCCGTCGCTACACTAGTCCAACGCTAGTTGTGGTTTTCTCGTTTCTCTGCTAGTCCAATGCTAGTAGAGGATTCCTAGAAAAGGCTAGTCCAACGTTAGACCCTTAGGTTATTTTAGTGATAGTTTCACTCGCATGCATTTCCTCTCATTTCACACACTTTTTCTTAGAAATTTTCATATTTACATGACTTTTTAGTATATATTTTATTATTACTATCTATTTTAGCATTTAAAAGTGCATGACATCTAGGTTGCATTTCACTTAGAAGTTAGGCCATTTTGTGTGCTCCAACTAGAAATAGTCACCTACTTACGTGAGAAGCGATGACGTACATGTCGTTCCCCCCTCCGTGAATAGGAACATTCTGTTGCATACCCACTTTCTTTGTTCACTTACTATCTATATTACTATTTTCATTTTCTTTTTGCATTCCACGCGTGACTCTTTCAAGGTTTTCGACTCAGGTTTCGCAATTAATGCGATAATCTCGACCAAACCTTAATGGAACAATCCAACCCTCTCGATACCATATTAGATTTAGGATTTGCATTCATGTAGACACATCCAAAATGCGATAAAATTTAGTGTTAATTTAGGAAAATTATATTAAATTTCGCAACTAGCCTCGGCTAGGTAGAAAGGTTGCCTTAGGTGCGAGCCTTTGCCTTCCCTTTCTTCAAATGTGACTTCCATACCCTTTTTCTTTTGTTTTCATAGACTGGAGCCAGAAAAGGGGTTTTCAAATATTTTCCTAAATTTGTATTTTTTGTTTTATTAAATGATTTTTTTGGGTGACTTGGTACACCCTTACTCCATACCAAGTGGCGACTCTATTTTTTAAAAATAAAACCATTTTTTAAAATTTAGTTGGCCAAAATTGTCGCACTTTTAGTTCCAGCCTTATTTTTAAAATGCCATTTTTTTCTAAAAATACATTTTTCACTAAAAACCCGATTTTCATCACACACGCATGGTTTTTCCAAAACCTTATCTTTTTGAAATGGATGAGCGGACCGGACCACTTTTACGGGGTGTGACAGTCAACGACTCCACCAATTCTCGATAATTTTGGGACGCAACAAATTTTGGCGACTCCACTGGGGATCACTAGTGAGTCCGAGCACAAGGCTTAATCACATTTTCCTTCTTTATCCCTTTTATTTTATCATGTTTGGATGTTAGGATTGCATTTTTGTTTTTAGATTTTTAGGATTTGTTTTACATTTCATACACCTCGTCTCTCGTTTTCTATGTGATGTATGTTTATTTATTTTTACTTTATTCGACTTCGTTTGCATTTGGGGAGGGGATCAGTCACCCCTAGAGCCCATGCATGTTAATATTACATTCCCTTCTCTCATAAGAAGCACTCCATACGTGCATTCAATGTTTTTTTACCCTTTTTCTCTTTGTGATGGTTGCCACCCATCCATCCCTTTAGGACGAGGATCGATCTACCTAGACATTCAGCCATCGCATTCGTGCATGTAGCGGTGTCTAGGGGATCACTCGAACCACCGACCGGGACCCTTGGAATTGACAGATTTGTTACTTTTGGGTCCCTAAGTCTGAAGGTTCAGGAGTCTTAAGCCGTATCATGTGAACGTGGCATGACATGCATGTAACATTGTCTAGGAGATCACCCAAACTCTTGGTTTGAGTCCATAAGTTTAGAGATTTGGGCTTTAAAATTTGATTCGCTTGGACATATGGCCGTGGCCCAACGTGCGGTAGCAGTGTTCAGGGGATCACTCGAACTACCGACTTGGGATCCTTGGAATTGACGGATTTGTTACATTTTGGATCCCTCAACCTGAAGGTTCGAGAACCGAAGCCTTAATCGAGTCTAGATGTATTAGTGAACCAACCTCATGCATCCATATAGAACAAATCTAGGATAGAATCAGCCTTACCATATCAAGTACACTAGGCACGAGAGGAAGGAATCCACCCTCCCTTTTATTGTTATGTTGTTTATTGCTATTTGTTTTGTCAACGTGTTATGTGATATTTGTTGAATAAACTGACCAACTCTCTCTCATTTTTTGATTGCATTCACAACCATAGAATAAAGAGCCCTAACATGGTGCTTACGTACTAAACCAACCCATTATTGGCATGTTTAAATTTTTGTCTTACCATTAATTTCTTCGAGACAGATGGAAATAAGATTTTCATAAAATGTTAGAAAAGTGCAAGGGTTCAATCGTTGTAGGTTTTAAAAATGTGCCCGAAAATATGATTTTTTGGCTTGTATATTCTTAAATAAGAGGTGTAATTTCAAATTATTTTCAAAATTTACACATCCTTGTTGTATCTGTCAGTTTTATCTGAACCAATTTTTTCTCAAAATCAATAAATGCACCCAAGAGGGCAAGTTTTCATACTATTCATGTTCATCTTTTTTCAAATAAATTAAACGTTATTTTTGCCATATCCCCCACCCTCCCATCCCACATTACATAAAAAGTGATTTTAACACATATTTCATTATACTTTAATAAACTGACATTTGATTGTATATTTCTAGATAAAGTCACGATTTTTTTCTTTCAATGTCGTATCCTATAACCTCATGAAGGCTCAATTTTTCAATCAAATATTTATTTTTTGAAGTCAATAGTTTCTATTGTACAGTTCATGTTCCATCTTTTCAAAAAAATTCTTTATCATTTATTAAATTAAAAATCTTTAAGACATTTTTCAAATTTCTGCATTTTGCATATTTTAACATGCTTTGATAAACTTGCCCTCAAACAATCAATTCGGCATACACATAACACACAATCAGACACTCATCAGTAGCAGCAACACAATTACCGTCACAAGCCTCCGGGAATCACCAAATTACCACCAGAATCCCCACAAAATCAATAGCAGCCCAATATAACCTGCAGAAGCCAAAACAAAAACAACCAAGTCAGCCCCCACATGCCTTCCACAGTCGCATCAACTCCAACTCAAGACCATCGGCGTCACCAATCCAAGCCACCAACTCCTCCATCTTTTTACTCCACTATCACCTCTCTTCATAGCTCAGAATTCAGGTAAAATTCACAGTTTTCCCTTCCAATTTCTAAGATGAATTTTGTATAGGTTAAATTAGATATTGAATCGATTGATGTGGAGTGGGTTTGGGTAAAGAGAGGTGAGAGCTTATTCTAGTTTGAAGATCAAATTGAGGGGAATTTAGAGAAGAGGGGAGAGGCAGAGAAGCTGGAGGAGACGGATAGAGAATGAGAGAGAGAGAGAGAGAGAAGAAGAAGAACAGAAATGCACGAGAGTGAGGGAGGCGGAGAAGACTGGGAAAAGGTAGAGACCAGAAACAGAGAAATAGAGAAGAGAAAAGGAAAAAGAGAAACAAATAAAGAGAAAAGAGAAGAAGAAGCTAGAGGCATGAGAAGAGACAAGAGAAGAGCAGGAGAGTAAGAGTGGGAGAGAGAGAGAGAGAAAAGACCGAGAGAAAGACATTGAATTTTGGGGGTGGGTATTCAGTGAAGAAAAACCATAGAGGAGAGTAACTAGGAAGAAGGCCCCTGAACGAGAGATTGGAGGCTGGGAAGAATTTCATTTTCCGGGTTAAGAAGAAAGATCCGAGTTTGGGAATTCAATTTGGGCAAAAACCAATTCTTGGAGGTTATACCTATGGTGTCATTTGATTTCGTTTTAGATTAAGTTTTCTTGATTTAGTTTATTTCTCTGTTTAGCATTTACTTAATAGTTCTTTTTGTGGTTTGCTTTTAATCCAATCTGATATCCCCTTTGATTGAGTATTTAGTTTACTTAATTAAGCTAGTTTGGATTTAAATTTTGTTTCAGTTTATTGTAATGTAAAAATTGATATTTATGTCTAAATCCCCCAAATTTTATTATATTTTATTTTATTTTATTTTATTTCTTTTGTCACCTAGGTCCAACCAATTGTAGTTAAGTTTTAAATGGTTGTTGGAATTTTACAATTTCGTGCCCCCTTTTTTGTTGAAATTTATTGTTTTGTCCCACCAAGTTACTTTAATTTCGCATTTCTACTCCTTTAGACTTTGTGAATTTCTAATTTTTCACCTTAGGTTTTACAGAAAATTAATTATGCCCCATGCATTGTTGAAATTCATTGTTCTATCCATCCAAATTTGCTTTAATTTGCATCTTTGCCCCTAGACTTGTGTAAATTTTAATTTTGCCCCACGATTAGTTAGAACTTTTAATTAATTATTTGGCCCCTAGATTTGTTTTTATTTGTTTTAAACCCTTAGTTTCATAGAATTTATATTGTTACCCCGGTTTGTCAATATTTTCATGTTTTAGGTTTTATTTGTTTATATCAAGATTCCTTGACTTGTTTGTTCATTTTAATTAGTGTTTTAGTACCGGGTCTTCGAGAATAGATATTTTTGTCACCCTTTTAATTTTATCTTTTATGTGCTCCAATGTGCGTTACGTGATTTTTATGCATTTTATTCACATATTTCCTATTTGGCATGCTTTTGTGTATTTATTTCTTTCACGCAATTTCATTTTTAATTTTATTATTTCTTTATTATTATTTTGATAAAAATGTAATATTTTTTTGTATTTAGTTAGTCAATGTAATAGTTAGATTATTTTTCTCATATTTTAGCAAAAATTGTGTAATTAGATAGAAAGTGTAATAGATAGGGTATTTTTAATTTCTCCCCTTTTAAATTGTAAATTAAGCCCCGGTACAATAGTTAGGGTTTATTTGCTTTTGCGTGCTTACGTGTTTATTTCTTTTACCGCTTTCCTTAGGATTTTTGCATTTAGAATATTATGCTTATGTGTTATGTGCCCCTATGTGATCTTATATATTTTTATGTGTTAAATTTGCTTTTAATTCATGCTTTAATATTTAATTCATGAATTATGGTATTCCGTCACCACACTAGTCCAACGCTAGTTGTGGCTTCATTCTTTTCCTTTAGTCCAACGCTAGTGGGATTTTTTAGAACAGGCTAGCCCAACGCTAGACCCTGAGGACATTTTAGTGTTAGGTGCATTCGTGTGCATTTTTACATCCCACTTCACACATTTTTAGTTTTCTTTCCATTTTGCATGATTTTTATTATTATTATTACTATTATTTATTTATTTTTGACACATCTTCAAATGCATGACATCTAGGTTGCATCTCACTTAGAATTTAGGACATTTGTGTGATCCGACTAGAAATAGTCGCCTACTCACATGGAAAGCAGTGGCGTATATGCCGTTCCTCCCTCCGTGAGTAGGAATATTCAGTCATGAGTTATTATTCCCCCGTACCCGTCATGTTGCATACCCATCTTCTTTCTTCACTTAATATATATATATTTTTTCTTTTTGCATCACATTTTGCATAAAAACTCGTGACTCCCTCAAGGTCTCGACTCGGTTTCACAATTAATGCGATAATTCTGACCAAGCCTCGACGGAACATTTCGACCCTCCCGATATTCACATTTAGACTTAGGATTTGCATTCATTTAGATACGTCCGAACGCGATAGAACTTAGGGTTAATTTAGGAAATTTTGATTAAACCTCATAACTAGCCTCGGCTAGGTTGAAAAGGTGCCTTAGGCACAAGCCTTTGCCTTCCCTTTCTTCAAATGTGACTCCCGGACTTTTTTCTCTCGTTTTTTGTAGGACCGGAGTCAAAAAAGGGTTTTAAATAATTTTTCTAAAATTTTACTTTTGTTCTGTTAAAATGATTTTTTGGGTGACTTGGTACACCTTAACTCAATACCAAGTAGTGACTCCATTTTTCAAAATAAAACCCTTTTCAAATCATTTGGTCAAACTGTCGCATTTTTTAGTCCCGGCCTTATTTTCTTTTAAAATACTATTTTTTACTAAATAACACTTTTTCACTAAAACACGATTTTTTCTCACACACGCACGATTTTTTCAAAGCTCTACTTTTTTCAAATGAGTCACCAGACCGAACCATCTCTTCGGGACGCGACAGTCACGACCCCACCAGTACCCTTTATTTACGATTTTTTGGATGGACAAATACAATTTTCAAGTTTTATGAACAGTGTCAGAAAAAATTCCAGAAAACAATTTCCAACAACAAAAATATGAATTTTTAACCCAATTAAACCAAACAAAATTCCAAGAAATATTTGTTTAAATATTTTAAAACAAATTTCAAAATATAACTTCCCAAATTCATCAATTAAATTAGACATACATAAAAATAATTCACTACAATAAATAATGTACAAATAATCAAACACGATGCTCTGATACTACTGTTAGGAAATCAATATGCCAATAACAATTTGATGTAGCGGAATATAAAATTAATTTCCAACCAAGATCATTGATTATCCATACAAAAATGAGAATGTACCTTTTGATGATGTAATTAAACGTTTTAACCTGATCAAAGATATACGATGTCAACCACTCTATAAATAAGTTCTAAACACCAAGATTTGACACAATATATACAATACATAACGTTAGAAAATTAGAGATATCTTGTCCAACAAGTATTCAGTAATAGGTAACCCTTACCTATTAGGATATCTTACCAAATAAGATATTCAATAGGTTTTAATTTCTGTAAAAAGGAAATTCTTCCACTATTATAATTATTCTATTTATTGATAAGTCCTTAGGATTAATTATCTCACAAATTAATCCCATAATTATCACATAATTATTTAAATCAATTTAATCCAAGAATTAGTTATATTGTGTTTGACCCTTTAGGTTCCTAATCACTTGGCAATAAATATAAATTATAATCTTATAATTAATTGGCTTTAGTACAAAACCAACAACTTGGGAGTGCTTCTCCCTTCAAGACTTGTTCTAAAAGTCTTGCATGAGCTCCCTATTTATAGAGATATTTACCCTAATCATCTAGACAACTTGCATGACAATTTGTAAGAAAAGTTGTCTTGAAATCACAAAAAGATTTCCATTGAATTTTGCAATATTTTTTTGGGTAGTGTAGGTGCATAGAATCATCAAAAAGTCATCAAAGGGGGCTGGAATATAAGTTACAAGTTGAAGATGTCATTTTCTGGCCGACAATAAAGATCTGCGGGTCCGATCCATAGGCTGTTGGTCCACGGATATTGACCAGCATATTGCTCCTAAAAGAATGTAGAATCAGCTTTTCCTCAAAACATAAAAGTTGTATTCCTTTGAATTGGCTTTCCAACACCATAAGAATCAGGTCATTTCGAGTTTTGGATACAAAGATATGGGCAAAGTACTGAGACGTGATTGGGAGAGCTTTGTTCTTCAGTAATTTAGATTTTTGGCTATGAAGATGTGAGAACTGGATTTTGATATCTTCATAAGAATTGTAGAGTATCCTCTTAACTTTAAATTTCCATAAGAATCATCTCAATAAAATATTTGTATCTCAAGTTATGGGCAAAATATTGAAATGTGTCATTGTTGCTGACGCCTAGTTTTCTTAACTTCCATTGCTTCTTTGCACTTCTCTCTTGCATGTTCTGCCTCTTATGCCCTTGAGACCTTTTTGTAATGTTGATCCTTTAATTCCATGGAGAATTTGTTGTTGAGAATTTCTCAAAAGTTGAGCAAAACAATCCTCCAAGTTTGAATGTAAAAGTTGTTCTATTGAAATTCCCAATCCAATCATCCTTGAATCCACTAAGAATGGGATGACCGTTACTCCAATTGATCCAAATTATGATTGAATGTATAAAACCTGAAAGATTGTACAATTGATTGTGCATTAATTTGTTCAAAATATAAATTTTGCTTCAAAACCCTAAAATTCGAGTAAAAATCCTAATTTTTGAGAAATTCTTCAAATGGAAGAACAATTATGAATTTGAGCCATTTTTAGATTAAAAACACTTAGAACATACTTAAAACACACTAAAAATATATATAAAACACTATGCTAAAATAGATAAAATTATCACTTATCAAACTCCCCCACACTTGAATCATTACTTGTCCTCAAGCAATTGGAAAATTAAGAGATCAAAACATGATTCAAGGCTTTGAAATAACACATGCCTCATTGTTGAATGAAATTCCACAAGATAAAGTAAATAGACATTATGCAATTCCTTGTAATGTTTCTAATACTCATTATATCATGTAAAAGAGAAGTAATTATCTCAAGATTAAAACTAGTTAAATAAAATTTCATTGCCTTACAAAATTTTACAAGAAAATGATCCATATGGTCAATCAAAGTGCTTCACATGTCTGTGATTATTTTCAATTTGTTTTCATTGGAGGAAGTATTATTTAGCAAACTAATTGCCCAAGATGAGAATGTCTTTTGACGCAAAAACTGGCATTGGCCGATGAAGGTTCCCGGTTGCTCAACACCTCAATGTTAAGCAAGTAGCAAAAACTATATTTGTGAAGTAAAATTGCCTTTTTACACAAAGATCAACATTGGCCGAGGAAGATCCCTGGTTACTCAACAATTTACTCACTCAAATTGCTATACATTACTCACAATTCATGTACTGTTTTACACAAAAGTCGACATTTTTAAATGACGACCCCCGGTTACAAAACACAAGAACCATTGGAGTAGAAAAAATTACTTCATTCTTTTCATTTTTATAGTATAAGTATCTCTCATTTCAAGTATTAAACCATAGATTACATGCTTTAACTAATTTACCATACTCATCATTTAACATGTAAAATCAAGTAAAGAAAAGAAATTTAAAATCAAACTTGTCAAATCAAGACATAATTACAAGCATTTTACAAGATATACTTTCTTAAAAACAAAACTCCTAATCACATAATAACTATTTCTTCATATATTTGTAAAAAATATTCAATCAAAGTTGTATATATTATTTCAAAAAGTAAAGAAATTCAACAAGTTAATGGCGCAAAGTATGATAAAAAGGCAATTTTCAAAAAATTTGACCATATTTTACCAAAATAATATCTTGACACATTTTACCAAAGACCCCACCAAACATAATCCTTTACCTTTCCCCCACACTTAAAATGTCACATTGTCCTCAATATGTAAAAGAAAAGATAAGGAAGAAAAATGGAACAAGAAAACTCCCCTTGTTTGGTTCATGAGTCCCAAAAGTTGATATTATTGTTGTCCATTGATGTCCATTGGCCTTTGTGAAGTTTCTTTTGCAATGGTTCACCATGTCTTCAATTGGTTCATTCTTGCTCCACAACCTTATTTCAAAGCTTAGAAAAACTCAAAAGCTATTTTAAAACATGTTTCAATGACAAATAAACTCAAAAAATAGCATAGCATGCTTTGAAGTGATTGAGTTCCCCCACACTTAGTTCTTGCAATATGGCTCCAAGGGGTGAGATTTTGATACATATGTTATATGAGCAAATGTAATGTCTTATGATGAAGTGAAAAGCAAATGAAACTTGAACTCAAATGCCTCAAATCAAAATTTTATGCTTTGATGCAAGAAGTTAAAGTTTGAATCATTGAAATGAAACGTGAGATGTAATTTAATTGAATATGTTAAGTGGTGTTTTTCATGCCCATAAAGTTGCCAAATAATCACAAAAATCATGCCATAAAATTTGCCAAATAAAACCACTCAAAAGCACCAATGGAGGGTCAAATATCCATGGATCCGTGGGTCAAAATCCATGGGTCAGACCAGCGGAGCAAGTACCCACAGATTTGGAAATGCTGTAGAAGTTGCAGCAGCCATTTCATGTACCAGGCTGATTTTTTGGCAAATTTGGGTGATGATTTCTTCCATTTAAACATCAAGTTTTGGGCAAAAAACTTTATGAGCATATAACCATGTCAACAAAATTTGAATTCGTGCATTTAAATCATCCTAAACATCAACACAAATGAAATGAGAATCAATCAAAGTGGACTGTCCAAAAAATCCTGCAACAATGAATTTCAAGATGAATTTAAAATTCAAATTTTTTCTTTTGATGTTTTTGACCAATTCATATGATAGCCCCACCTTACCCTAAGGCGCACCAAAGAGCTTAGCGGACTACCTGCCTGGCTCCCGCCAGAACTCAAATCAAGCACTCACTCAATTGATCCAAACATACATAACCCATAAATACATTCATGCAATTCAACTTAAGAGTACCATAAATACATTCATGCAATTCAACTTAAGAGTACAAGTACCACTAAGTGTTTTACATTCCAAAAATATACACAGTAATTACATTAATAGCCTAAACAGTTTGGCTATCAAAAGAAAAAAAAAAACCATCTAACATATCTAAAAAAAATCTTCTTTGTCAGCCTTAGTAAGAAATGGAAGCTTGGTCAAAGAAAACAAATGAAAGGGATGAGCTATAATAGCCCAATGAGTGCTCAAGTCATGCAAACATACCAGTAAACCATTATAATATTAAAGGATAATAATTAATGATTTCAATAAACAGTGTATAAACAAGTTAAATAACAAGTAGTCAAGGGCGGATACTAGGCTCGACCGCAGGAGTAAGAAATACTGAAGCATGTAACAATAGCGTTGGAACCGAGATAATAGCTCAGATCCTAGCCAATGATCATATCAGTATTAACAAGCAAGTATCCTAACCACCATTCACCTTATAACCTCCATACAAGCTACCACATCCAGGGAATAATCTCAACCTTGGAGGGCCAACAAGCAAGAAAGTTCAATCCAGAGTTGACCTCTTTGAGGAATTCGACTCAGATAGGAAAGAACAACACACTCTAAAACACCCAGCACCTTATATCCTCCTAATCACTGACCGGTTTGATTAACCGTAGAGTAACGGTAAAGTTAACCATGGAAGTCTCAAGTACAAATAAAACATTGAATAATCAATGCATGTAACACATTGCGGAATAGATGCGATAAAGTACACATCTTTCCTCAAGTAACACATTTCATTAAATAACATTCACAGGTATAACATAGCATTTCATGCAGCATGCACACATAGAAACACTCACCTAGAATAATTAAGAGAAAATCTCGTAGTAAGGACGCGATTCACTCTGGGATCCTGAAATTCAAAAGAAATAACCTAATGAAAACCTGATTAAAACCCTAAGTAAATCAGTAAAAAAATTCAAGAAACAACCCAATTCTTTCTAGGGTTTAGGTTTTAGGGTTTTAGGGTTTAGGGTTTAGAATTAGGGTTTTGGATTTAGGGTTTAGATTTAGGGTTTTGGTTCTAGGGTTTTCTTGTTCTAGGAGAATTAATTCACTACTTGTTTATTCTCTTGAAATTTTCTACACATCCAATTCTCTAAATTTCAGCATATCCTAGGTTAAATTTCGCCTATCAAATTTTTGCTCTTTAGATTCTACCGAAATTTCGGCAACATCTCCCCTAAAACTGGACTAACCCAAAATTTTAATCTGCAAGGAAAATCAGCCAACCAACCAAATTTCGACTAGTTCTATGACTTCTACATCTTAATCAACCATTATTTCACTTAAAATTTCAATCAAATCACTTGAGCCATACCAAGGTTCTTCAATCAATCAATAACCAATACTTGTTATTTTAAGGTTTAAACACTAACTACAAGTCATTCAAGCCAATAAATATTATAACATGGAATAAAACTTCATAATCATAGCCTAATTTCTCATGCTCAACAACAAGAACTTGATTGTAAAACTTACACAACTACTACTTATAAACTTGGAAAAATAACAAAAGTTCATGGTGAGTACCTCAAGTAAGTCTAGAGCTTTGCTAAGTGAAAAGATAGGCTCTCTTGCAATTGAAGAAGATGACCAATATGAGAAGACAAGCTTCAAGAAAATGGTGGCAAAAGAGAAGAAAGAAAAGCAAGTATGTCTTGGCCCAAAGAAGAGAAAAATAAAGTAGTCAAAAGTGAAAATTTAAGGGGTCTTGTGGCCGACCAAAGCAAGAAGAAAAGAAAAAAAAAATAAACCAAGAAAAATGGGAAAAGAAATAAAGAAAGAAATGGGAAAAAAACCAACCAACCCTAGCAAGCATTGCCATAGATGTCTTGACTTTTGCCCATTAGCCATCAACTTGGCTTAAATTGATTGGAGGAAATTTCCTATGCTTATCTACCCATTATTTTCAAGAGCTCTAAGGTACAACTCCTAAAAGAGAATGTACAATATACTATAACAAGGAAGAAATCATGCTAATGCTTATTCATTTGGCTATTTTCGGTTTTTTCTTTTTTTTTTCTAACATGTCTAACATAAATCTAAATAAGTTTTATGTACTTCTAGGGTGTTACAATTCAACACTTCAAACAAGTTTTCAATGTTAAAAAAACGTTGTTAACATGATTTTTAAGCATCCAAAACATTAAAATTCCAAAGTTAGGATCAAAATTTCAAAGAATTTCATTAATGGAATAGTAACTAAATGAATAGTTACATTTTTCACTCAATACCTCAATTTGATTCTTTGAGCTACTTTAACCTCAAAACAACTTTGAACAAGTTTCAAATGATAAAACAAAGTTGTTCAAAACCAATTTATGCATAAAAAGTCCATGGATTACCAAATGAGAATCAAATTACTCAATGAAACTTAGCTCATAAATAGTAACAAATGGAATAGTAACTTTGAAATTCAATGCTTCAAATTGGTTTTCTTGTTCATTTTGTAGGCACCAATTTTGAAACACCATTTATTTTAAAAAATTGGAGGGGCATGTTTGCACTTTTTGGGACAAATTTTAATTTTTTTCAATAATCTGGGGGGCAAAATAGTAATTTTATCTGTAAATATTTTTCTATCAGCATTTGGGAGTTTTAAATTCATATTTGCTCTTTTATGTGAATTTGTTAATTTCTTATGATTTTTCTGGATTTATTTGTTATTCTTTATATTTTTACCAGCACAAGGGCAAAATCGTCATTTTACATTTTAAATTCATTTTTTGCCAATTTTGAGTCATAAATGCATTTTCTAGTGTTTTAAGCTTATTCTTAAGTTTTAGTAATTTTTTTAGGTCAATAGCTATTTTTCTCCAAATTTTCATTGTCCAAGGGCAAAATCGTCATTTTACAGTTTAAATTCATTTTTTGTCAAATTTTGAGTCATAAAGGCATTTTCTAATGTTTTAAGCTTACTTTTAATTTTTGATAATTTTTTAAGGCTAATATCCATTTTTTGTGTATTTTCGTTATCCAGGGGCCAAATCGTCATTTCACACCCCGAGCACGTTTTTATCAGCTTTAAGCTCTAGCTTTTATTTTTGAAATCTGCTTTGAATTCTTTTGGAAAATTTTAGAGATTGTTGTCATTTCTTTATATTAATTTTAATTTTTGAGGTTAAAAAAATATTTTTTTAAAATAAAATTAGTATTTTTATTACCGGTGGCGTTTTCGTTATTTTATAACATTCTTGGTGACCAAGACAAGTGGCCTATAAATACCCCTTTAATCAGCAAAAAACAAGGGGAAAAAAGTCAAAAAACCCTAAACACACACCTTTTTATCTATTAGGGATTAAAACACACACTAAATCACCAAAAAACAGACACTTGTATCCGTTTCTTTAAAGAAAATTAGTGTTCATCATAGGGCACTGTTCATCATCACATCTTGTCTCCAACATTGAAAAGGTAAGGTTTTAGTTGTTATGTTTGCTTTGATTCATTTTTTTCTTCCATTTTCCTTTGTTTATCTGATTGTTTATGTTCATGCATTTGGGAATTTTTTTTTAGTTGAATCTGTTTTGTTCTTATGTTTCTTGTTTCTGAGTTCATATTTCTGGGTTCTTTCATTTCTCTTTTGGGATTTCTTTACTTCTCACCACTGTCTCCCTCTCAATCCATCAACCACACAACATTCACCACCAGCTCTTGTCGCGCCCCATTTTTTTCGAAAGACGGAAAAAAAGAAATAATGATTGTGTTTATTTATTGGAAAAAAGTGTAGGTTTTTTTGTAAAATGATTTATAGAAAATAGTTTGACAAAAGATGTGATTTTAGAAAATGCTTTATTTTGAAAACAAAAAGAAAATGGCCTAAAATGGGACTTTGAAAATGCGATAGTTTTTGGGCCCGAAAATAGAGTCTAAAAAAGGATTTTTAGTGAAAAGGGAGTCGCCACTTGGTATTGAGTTTTGGTGTACCAAGTCACCAAAAAAATGTTTTATAAAAGGTAAGAAAATCAAGAATGATTTATTTAGAAAATGATTTTGAGAAAATATAAGAAAAACAAGAAAACACTTTTTAAGACAACTCCAGGTCTTTGAAAACAAGAGAAAAAGGTTCAGGAGTCACAGTTGAAGAAAGGAAAGACAAAGGCTTCACGCCTAAGGCACCCTTTCAACCTAGCCGAAACTAGTTGCGAGGTTTAGTCTAAATTTTCCTAATATAACCCTAAGATTTTATCACATTTGGATGCAACTATATGAATGCAAATCTAGTCCTAAAAATAAGTATCGTTAAGGGACAAAATATTCCATTGAGGTTTGGTCGGGATTATCGCATTAATTGCGAAATCCGAATCTAGACCTCGATGGAGTCACGAGTATAGATGCAAAATGGAATGCAAAAGGAAAAGGAAAATAGTAATATAGATAGTAAGTGAACAAAGAAAGTAGGGATGCAACATAACGGGTACGGGGGACTAATAGACTCGTGACTAGCTATTCCTACTCACGGAGGGGGAACGGCATGTACGCCACCGCTTCCCACGTGAGTAGATGACTATTTCTAGTCGAATCACACAAATGACCTAAGATTCTATGTGTAGTGGAGTCTAAATGTTATGCACTAAACATTTGTTTAAGATAGATAATAAGTGATAAGTATATACATAAAAATCATACAAAGATGAGAAAAGGCCTAAAAAAAGAAAAATGTGTGTGAAATGGCATGAAATGCACACGAGAAAGTGATTCTAATACTAAAATGACCTAAAGGCCTAGCATTGGACTAGCCTATTTTCTATAAATTCTCTGCTAGCGTTGGACTAGCGAAGAAATCGAAATTAACCACAACTAGCGTTGGACTAGTGTGGCGACGATACACATATATTATAACAAGTAAGTAAATAAATAATAAAGCATAGATTAAAGCAATAATCATATAAAGCAGATAATAGCACATAGGAGCACATAGCATACAAAGCATAATATTCTAGATGCAAAGTCCTAGAGAAAGCGGAATAAAACACATAAGCACATAGCACACATAGCACACAAGAGCCCTAACTATTACACCGGAGAGAAAACCTAATTACTAATCTAAAATGGAAAAAGATAATCAAAATAGCCTATCTAACCTATCTATTACATTTTCTATCTAAAATACAAAAGCTTTTGTTAATTAGATGAAAATATAAACTATCTATTACATTAACTATCTAAGTACAAAATTTTCGTTAAATAGAATATTACCTATCTATTACATTCCTTTGAATAATTAAAATTAAACTCAAATAAATAACATAACATAAATAAATGCTCACATATAAATAAAATAATAAACACTTAAAAATACATAAAGAAAAACACATAAAAAAAACATAGGAGCACATAAAGAGAAATAAAAAGGGTAGTAGAGGTACCTCCCATTCGTAAACTCGGTATGAAATTGCTAATAAAATGAACAAACATGTCAAAATACCACTGTTTAATAAATAAACTGCTAATCAAATAATTTCATACCAATCACTATGAACATGCTACAATAATTCAAACAATTATAGCAATAATAAACAAAATTAAAAGCAATAATAATAATAATAATTAAATATTTAGAAATAAAATGAAAATTGTTTAAGTAAAAATAAATAAGTAAATAAATAAATAAAGTAAAATAAGGAAAATAAAAATAATAAAAGATAAAACACAATAATACATACTTAAACTTTTAGCACCCAAATAAGAATCATCAAAATAACTAATAGAGAAATAAAGAAACTAATTTGAACATTAATTAGATAAAAGATTAAATTTTGGAGAATTAAAATAAAAATAAAATATGAAAATAAAAAAACTCGAGGAATTAATTAGAAATTTTTCAACAAAAAGATAAAAATATTTCAAGGCTTTAGGTTGAGAGTGAAAATTTAAGCAACATTTTTAGAGTAAAAATATAATTTACAACAACGAAAGGGTGAAATTACAATTTTAAACCCTAATTAAGGATAATAACATAGTTTACAACAAATTTAAAAAGGCTAAAATATAACTTCCAGCAAGCACAATGCCAAAAATAAAAATTTCCAGCAACATTTGAGGTTCAAATTAAAATTCCAGCAACTTAAGAACTAAATTGCAATTTCCAGCAATCATTCAAGGATAAAAATGAATTTTACAGCAACAATTAGGCCCTAATTTGTAAATTCCAACAAGTATTAAACACCAGCTTATAATTTTCAGCAACATTCTAAGGCAAAAATTCAAGTTCTAGCTATTTGGGGGGCAAAAATATAAATTTCAGCAATATTGGAAGGCAATAACGTAATTCCAACAAGGCATAATGACAAAATAAAATTTCAGCAAGGTTTGAGGGACCAGAATGCAATTTTCAGCAACACTAGGGATCAAATTACAAATTTTCAGCAACTTTCAAGGGTTAAAATACAACTCCAGCAATATTCCAGGGCCAAAATACAATTCCAGCAATGCATGGGGAGTAAAATGTAATTTCAGCAATACTTAAAGGACAAATTCACAATTTCACAATTTCAACAAATTCGGTCTCTAATTCTCTCCTCGGTCTCGTTCCCTCTCTCGTTCTCTCTTTCTCCTCGGTCCCCTCTTCGGTCTCTGGCTCTCTTCGGTCTCTCTTTCTCCTCGGTCTCTAGTTCTCTTCGGTCTCTCTCTTCAATCTCTCTTTCTCTTCGGTTTTGTTCTCTCCTCGGCCTCTCCTCTCTTCAGTTTTGTTCTCTCCTCGGCCTCTCGTCTTTTCGGTTTTGTTCTCTCCTCGGCCTCTACTCTCTATTCTTCTCTCTTTTGTTCTCTCTTCGGCCTCTCCTCTCTTCGGTTTTGTTCTCTCCTCGGCCTCTCCTCTCTTCGGTTTTGTTCTCTCCTCAGCCTCTCCTCTCTTTTGTTCTCTCTTCGGCCTCTCCTCTCTTCGATTTTGTTCTCTCCTTGGCCTCTCCTCTCTTCGGTTTTGTTCTCTCCTCGGCCACTCCTCTTTTTGGTTTTGTTCTCTCCTCGGCCTCTCCTCTCTAGTCTTCTCTCTTTTGTTCTCTCTTCGGCCTCTCCTCTCTTCGGTTTTGTTCTCTCTTCCTGTTCCTAACTATCCCCAATTTCTAAATCCAAACTGATGAACCAATTCCTCTTGCACAAACGATTAAATATAATTCCAGTGTCATCAAAATGTATACAATTGAAAAATGGACGAAAAGACCGAGAGCTTACTTGTGGTAAAGCGACGGTGAAGAAGCAGTGACGGCGAGATGGGCTACAGGCGATTCGATGGAGTTGGTGGTCTGTTGTCCTGGCGGCAGGTGGTGTTGTTGGAATGGCTCCGGTGATATTGTATCTGTGTGTATATTTGCGTGTGTGTGTGTTGGAACTGGATGTATGCTTGTGTGTGCAAGCGAAATGTGTATGCCTATGTGGTTTTTATGCAGGGGTGTGTGAGTTGTGTGTTTGTGTATGCAGGCGTGTTGTGCTGGTCCGGTGAGGTGAATGAATTGTGTGTTTTTCTTTTTTTTTGGGTGCAGATTGAGAGTGATGGAGTGTGCTTTGTGAGGGAAAGCCGAGAAGGAAATGTGAGAGTTGTGTGCAGGTTGAGTGAAGTGTCTAAAGTGTGGTGTGTGTGTTGTAAACTGATGAATGTGAGCTTGAGTGTTGAGGGAAGAAAAATCCAATCCAATCCCTACAAATCTGGAAAGTGGTGAGAGAAAATGATGTGATTAGAGGGGGGAGTTGGTTTTGATGATGGGAGAAAGCATGGCTGCTATTAGTCATGGCAGAAGGCAAACAGCAACAACCAACGTTGCTGCTGTTTGACTCCTTTTCCTTTTCCCCCTTTTTTTTTTATGGAAAAATTTTGTAAGAAAAATAAAGAAAAACAAATGAAATAGAATAAAATAAAATAAAAGATACTTGGACTCCCTAAAATTAATTAAAAAAATAAAAAAATACTAAAATTTGGAATTATAGGAATGAATAAATAAAATTCACCATAAAGTTCAAAATTAATATAACATTGAAAAATGTGCCCTTAATAGAAAAAGGTAAAATGTTGAAATAGATATTAGACGATTTCTAAAAATTGTGAAATTTATACAGAAAATTTATGAATATAAAAAATGTGTGTATAAAAATTTTTTCACTTAAAAAATTCTCGTAAAAAGAATGCATTGGGAAACATGCCATTAAGTAAAAAAAATACTAAAATTTTAAATAAATACTAAATGACTCAAAAAAATCATTAAAATTAGAAATAATGATAAAAATAGCAAAATTATGTATTAAAAAAACAAATTAAAATAAAATAATATTTACGCGGTGGAATTACTATTTTGCCCCTGATATGACGGATTAGTCATAATATGCACAAAATTGTAATCGACCCCCAAAAATAAAGAAAGAAAATCTCAAAATGAAGTAAAATACATTTTTATATAAAAGGTGTGTCAAAATTTGGTGTCTAACACTCTTCCATCAAACATTTCACCAATTGCCACCTAATTCCCAACGAGAAATTACCCAAAATCCTAGAACCATCAGTCCAGAAATGCCGCATAAACGACACAACCAAGAAAACTACCACCATACCACGTCTCTGCTACTCAAGGCCTAATTACAGCCCCAAATCCCCAAAAACAGTCTTTCCTTTGCTTCACCACATCGCTGTTTCAACAACCAACACCAGTCAAGCAGTAAATCACAATTCCACCTCTCCAATCACAATTCAATGCTACCCAAGTCAACCCCAAATACACCCACCATCGCCTGACCATCTCCTCCCACTGTCGGAACACCATTCCAACTACAATCGGCTAACACCACTGTCACCAAAATTCGCCAAGCCATCCACGCAAACACCACAGCTAGTGCCAAGAACACTAGCAACAATCCCAATCATTGCCAAGATACCACCAGATTTCAACCCAATCCATCACTTGCATAAGAAAGATTACAACAAAAACCCACAACCCAATCCCAACAAATTTCGCCTTCTCTACCCCACTGTCTCGCACCACTAGATTAACCACCACGAAATGAAGCCTCCACCTACCAGACAGTCTCCACCTTCAAGATCCATACCCTGCAAATCCCTCTCCCTTCTGCCAAAATTGTCCACGACCACCACTCATTGTCCACAATAAACCACACACACAGTTATCAACTCACACAATCAGCCACATACATACTCATCAATCATCAACACACACACAATCAGTGAAAAAAGGGGCAACACGAACAAACCCATATCTCTACCGTCAACAATCACCAACAAAACAACCATCCTCAACCCTCACACGCTCCACCACAGTGCTGAATTACCTACAACACCACTGCCTCACTCCTCAGGACTGAACAAGGGAGCTCGATTAGCATTTTGGGGTTGAAGAAACTAAAAAAGAATTGATATGGGGAAGCTATTCTTGGGGCATTTGGTTAGAGAAACCAGAATCAGAGGGAATAAAGAAAGGGAGAGAGAGAATTGGACAGAAGCAAAGAGAGACGAGAGTGAGACGGAGGGAGGAAGACAAACAGAGAGTGAACTGAGAGATCAGAGAGATAAAAGACAACAAAGGGAGAAAGATTGAGCTGGAGCCGAGAACAGAGAGCGAAAGAAGATCGGAGGGAACGAGGGGAAAAGAAAAGAGAAATAGAAAGAGAGAAAGACCAGAAAGAAAGGAGAGCAAAGGCGGAATGGGAAGAAGAAAGCAGAGGAAAGAAGGAAGAGAATAGAGAAAGAAAAAAGAAATAAGGAAATTGGACGAAGGAAAACAAAGAGAAAATGAAAAGAAAAAAGAACAAAGAGGCAAAGAGAATTGGAATTCTTTGGGAAGAGAACGATTAAAGGAAAAGGGGTGATTTGCTTCTTTGTGTGCGTTGTGTTTTTGTTTTAATTTTGTCTATACTGCTAAGTTGATAAAGACAAAAGAAATACAGATTAGGGGTGGTGATCTGCTTCTTTCTGATTTTGAGAAGTTGCATATTTTGGAGAAAATCGTTTTAGAAGAAATGGAATTTTCCTAGGGAGATTAAACTGATTTGGACATTTGTTTTTTAGTGTTAATGTTAATTAATTCTTTCATTTGTTTGATTTTGATTAATTTAATTTTAGTTTAATTATCTGATTTATTTAAGTTGACTTCTTTAATGAATTGATTTAGTTTTAATTTAGTTTTTTGTATTTTTTTCTCTCTGCTTATTTCATTGTAAGATGGTTATTTATGCCTAAGCCCTTAGATTTTTAGTACTATTAACATGCCCTTTAACATTCTTGTACCACTGCATTTTAGTCCTAATATTTTCAGATTGACCCCAAGATTTCATTATTCTTTCAATTAGGTCCCACTATTTGCAAACTTATCCCCAATTGCTAGAATTTATTGTTTTGTCCCACAATTTACTTTAATTTTGCATTTCTACCCCTTTAGACTTTATGCATTTCCAATTTTTACCCTTAAAGTTTTATAGAAATTCATTTTTTTAGTCCCCTTAGTTGCTAAATTTTACATGTTTACTCCAATTTGTCCAATATTTACATATTTTGTGCTTTACTCCTTTATATCAGTGATACATTGACATGTGTGTGTTCATTTTCTTAAGTATTTGTACCGGATCTTCAAAGAGGTATCTCTATTTCTTCATTAATTTTATCTTTATGTGCCCCAACAGTGCCTTATGTGATTTTTATGCATTTTTTTATTTCTTATTTTACATACTTTTAGCTTATTTATTTACTTTATGTTATTTAAGTTTGAATATTATTATTTTGGCAAAAAATGTAATATTTTGTATTTAGCTAGTCAATGTAATAGTTATATTATTTTGCTCATATTTTAGCAAAATTTTTGTATTTAGATAGCAAATGTAATAGATAGGTCATCTTTAATTTTTCCCTTTTTTAAATTGTAAATTAAGCCTCCGGTGTAATAGTTAGGGTTTATTTGCTTTTGCAGTGCTTACATGCTTATTTGTTTTACCGCTTTCATTAGGATTTTTGCATCTAGATATCATGCTTATGTGTTATGTGCTCCAACTTGATCCTTACATGCCTTTATATGTTTAATTTGCTCTTAATTCATATTTTACTATTTAATTCATGTTTTATGTTATTCCGTCACCTACACTAGTCCAACGCTAGTTGTGGTTTCATCGTTTCCCCTGCTAGTCCAACGCTAGTGGGACATTCTTAGAACGGGCTAATCCAACGCTAGACCCTTAGGACATTTTAATGTTATGTGCACTCATGTGCATTTTTACATCCCACTTCACACATTTTAGTTTTCTTTCCATTTTGCCTGATTTTTATTTTTATTACTATTATTTATTTATTTATTTATGTTTGACACGTCTTCAAATGCATAACATCTAAGTTGCATCTCACATAGAATTTAGGTCATTTTGTGTGATCTGACTAGAAATAGTCGTCTACTCACGTGGGAAGCAGTGGCGTACAGGCCGTTCTCCCCTCCGTGAGTAAAAACATTCAGTCACGAGTTATTAGTCCCCCGTACCCATCATGTTGCATACCCACTTTCTTTCTTCACTTACTATATATTATTATTTTCTTTTCTTTTTGCATTTCATTTTGTATAGACGCTCGTGACTCCCTCGAGGTCTCGACTCGGATTTCGCAATTAATGCGATAATTTCGACCAAGCCTCAACGAAACATTTTGACTCTTTCGATACTCACATTTAGACTTAGGATTTGCATTCATTTAAAGACATCCAAAATGCGATAGAATCTAGGGTTAACTTAGGAAAATTTGATTAAACCTCGCAACTAGCCTCGGCTAGGTTGAAAGGGTGCCTTAGGCGCAAGCCTTTGCTTTCCCTTTCTTCAAATGTGACTCCTGAACCTTTTTCTCTCGTTTTTCGTAGACCAGAGTTGAAAAAGGGTTTTAAAATATTTTTCTAAAATTTTTTTTTATTTTGTTAAACGATTTTTTGGTTGACTTGGTATACCCTAACTCAGTACCAAGTGGCGACTCTGTTTTTTTTTTAAATAAAATAAAACCCTTTTTCAAAAATCATTTGGCCAAAACTGTCGCACTTTTAGTCCCGGCCTTGTTTTCTTTTCAAATATAATTTTCCTTAAAATACATCTTTTTTACTACAATTCAATTTTTATCACATACATACGATTTTTTCAAAATCTTTATTTTCGAAAAGGATCACCGAGACTGGACCGTCTCTTCGGGACGCGACTAGTCAACGACCCCACTAGTACCCATTTACTTTTACGATTTTTTGAACGCGACACATTTTAACCACAAAACCACTTCAAACACCTTTCAAATGATGAAACTAAGATGTCTAAATCACATGTACCTTCAAAACACAAGAGATATGAAAATTTGACATTCAACATCCAAGTTTAAACATGAAACTTCATGGATTGTATCAAAGTGCTTCAAATTCAAATTCAAACCAAACTAATCACACATAAAACATAAAACACACCAAAACAAGTTAAAATACCAAAAATATTGGGTTGCCTCCCAACAAGCGCTTCATTTAAAGTCTAGCGTTAGACTTTCCTCCAACTTTATCTCATTTAATTGGAGTGTCCCACAAAGGATTTAATACATCTTTAGTGCTCAATTGATTGAGTAGGTAAAGATGCATACTTTGCCTCAAAATAAGTGCTCCCAAGTCCATAATCCATTGTGCAATTGTACCTATGACAAAAGAACACTTTGCAAACATTTCATAGCCAAAATTGGCTATGCCTTTCTCTTGTGTTAGCATCCTTTCAATACCAATAAAATCAATGTTACAAGTGTAAGGAATATCATTAAACTCTTCATTTTCTACCTTTGAATTTTTAATTTTTTCATCAAAACAAGTTCATTATTGAAATTTGTGTGTTTAAAAGTAGGAAAAACAACTATTTTATCATTTTTCACATTTTCAACTACCTTTTCACACACATAAGCATTTTCTTCAATTACTTGTTCTTGGTCATGTTCAAAAGTAGAATTATCAAGCATTTCTTCACTTTCATCACTTTCATGAACAAAAGAAATATACGACATGCCTTCCACCCTTGTACTACACATACCTATTTGATCACTAGAATCATGTTTTTCACAAGTTTGAGTACTAATGCTAACATATGAATCATTTTGAATATCACAAGGTTGTACCTTAGCTAATATAGTACATTCATGATTTTCATGGTCACCTCCTACATGTAGTACAATCAAGTAACATTCAAATTAGACTTATAGTCAACATAATGCCTATCATATTTCTCTAGGAAAGCATTTGCTAATTGCTTCCAACTAGTGAAATAATTTGATTCATATGATCTTAGCCAATCTTTAGCTTCATGTACTAGAGTTAATGGAAACAATCTTAATTTTATAGGATCCTTATTTACTCCATTGTATCCATCAAAACTAAGAAGATCAATTAAATTAAAAAATTGGCTAAATGAGAATAAGCATATTCATTTGGATTTCCTTGAAATTGGTCATGTCTAACTACACCAAATGACTTCTGGATCAAATTCATAATCACTTACACTCGTTTCTTGTTCTTGCCTTTGATTTGTAACATATGACATTGAAACTTCCGGCAAGACCTCATCCATATGCATGTTATTGAACATGTCTACCAAGTGTTCGATGAAATGCTTGAATCAACTTCAACCTTTAAATGCTTCCCTTCACCCTGGATTCAATTAGTACCTACAAAAACACAACACAAGAGATATCAAAACAAGAAAAATAAAAACCTCTAAAGTAATAAAGCTTGTATTTGCCTTGATATTGCCAAAGTTTCTTTGTTTCCCCGGCAACAGAGCCAAAAACTTGATTATGAGGCTTAGGTACTATCAAAATTAGGCAAAATTCACACAAACAAGTAATAAAATTTATAACCTAATACCCATTTCTGCAAGTGCACGAGTCAAATATAGTAGGGGAAGTATTAGGGTCGATCCCACGAGGAAACAAGAATTTGCAAGTACCAAAGCTACTAACTTACTCTATTATCTAGACAATACATCAAATAGGTGATGTGCAAAATAAGAAAATTCAACTACTTGAAGTAAAACAAATGGAAGAAATTCACAAATACAAGCAATAGGGTCTAAAATCCACTAATTGTCACTAATATGATTAAATGAATTAACACCTTGCTATGTTAATCTTGTCTTGCTTAGGATTGCAACTCCATATGAAATCAAGACTTGTTTTCACAATGAATTGACTAGAGTTCAATTATGTTCATGATGAACTCTTGTGAAATGCATGAATTGTGGTATTAAACAACCTCAATCCACCTACTTGCACAACCTACTTGCATGTGTGTACAATATAAGTTTCATCTACCGATTTTCCAATGTTATAAGCATTTCTTATTGTCAAATAACTATCTAAATGATTTGCAATAGTTGATCAAGCTACTACAAATGTTAAACCTTGAATAGATGAACAAGCAAATACAAGTTATAGCAAGTAGTAATAAGATTCAAATCATATAATTAGCTTCATCTAATCCTAAGACATGTATTTAGTTAAACATATCTTGTATGAATAACATATAATAGAAACAACTATAAACCAAGTAGGAAATTAAAGAGCTAAGGTAAGAAATGCTCATTTGTTGGTAGAACATAGGCTCCAAAGCCTCATTTCTCATTGATATGAATTGATACACTTGAATCCTCCAAGAGTTTTCTTCAAGTAATAAAAATTCTTCTAAACTACAAATAAAACTATTACTATATGTTACTTGGGAGTGCTTCTCCCTTCAAGACATGGTTTATACTTTTTCAAGCACAAAGCCAAGCATATATTCTATGAACTACAAAGGCATGTATTTATAGAATAAACCCTAGCTCAAGTCTTTGTCCAAGTTGGAGATATGATGATGAAATTTGATTCCTTTGGCCTCAAAAGTCTTTCTTGAGCTTTGTGCTATCTTCTAGGGTATCCCAAAGTGCAGCTGGACATTGGAATTATCTACAAAAGTTGTGTGAATAGGCTGCAAGTTGAAGAGAGCCGAAATTTGCAAGTTGGCATCAATACGCAGATGGCAACCCGCGAATCGTGATCCGCGTATCACTCTTTTTTACCAGTTTGCCCTTTTCAAAATTTGGTTATTCCTTTCATGCCCTTGAGACCTTTTTCTACTTTTTGAACCATAATTTGCTTGGTAGAATTTGGTGAAGAAAATATTTGCTGGAAATTCCAAACTTAAATGATAAAATTGGTACAACTTGAATCATCTTTGAATTTGATATTCTTTGATCTTCAATTGATCCAAATTGTGTTTAATCTTCATTTCCCTACAGAATCAAATAAACTTGGGCATTAAATTGCTCAAAATAATATTTGTACCTCAAAACCTTAATTTTTGAATTTAAAACCCTAATTTTGGAGCAAACCCGGATTTGATGGAGAATGATGAAATTGAGTCATTTTAATATCTTAAATACTAAAAACATACTCAAATCATACTAAAATCATATATAAAATATTATACTAAAATAGGTAAAATTATTACTTATCAATTTGCTCTAGTAGAACTAAAGAAAAAACCCCCAGAAAGCTATGTAGCTTATGGCCAATGTTGGCAAAGTGTTGCTGCTAAAGTGCATCCACCCACCGATGAGAATGAGATGGCCAAACTTCTCATTAATGCCCAAGACCCACCCTATTACCAAGCCATTGTGGGTTGAATTGGAAAAACCTTCACCTAAGTTATTGAACAGGCAAAAGCCATTGAGAGAGGGGTGAAGAAAGGAAAACTGGTGGATATGGCTACCTTAGAATTACAAGTAGAAAATTTGCAGAACAATAACAATCTGAAGAAAGCAACTGGGAAGAAAACCGAACAGAAGGAAAGGGAATCAGTTTTTGTGCTAAATCAAGGCCTAGACCCAAACCTAGATTCCAAACCAATACAAACTATCGTGCCAATTATCTGCAGTACCCTCTACCAGCACATGCTTTTCCTACTTTTTTACCATGCCCTCAACCATTTTTTCACACCCAAGCCCAACTGATGAATACGCAGCCATTTCTTCCAAATGCTTGACCCACGTTTCAGAATTTTCAACCCGCACCACAAAATAACCTGCGTCCTCCATTTCAACCTCGCCCAAGACCTGCTCATCCCATTACTTATGTTCCACCCAACCAACCTAAAAATACTATGGGTCCAACAAATCACCCCACCGAGAGGATCGAGAACCTTTACTCCTCTTAGTCACCCTTTGGATCAAGTCTATGAACAACTGAAGGCAGTAGGTAAGATTGGCACGGTACCTGAGGTGACTTACTCTAATGGGATTCCCCATCACTACAACCCCCACGCTATTTGTGCTTATCATTCAGGAAGTTGGGGGCATTCCATATCCAATTGTTGGGTTCTGAAACATGTGATTCAAGACATGATCGATGACGGAGAAATCGTATTGAGGAGAGGAAGGGGACAGACTCCAAATGTGGATAACAATCCTTTGCCTCAACATGAGCCCACTATGGGAATGATAAAGCTAGATGAGAAATTGACAATGGGGTTCAAATTGGATGCTGCTGATTTCAAGGTCATTGATGAAGAAGTACTGAACAACTGGATAGCTGATCACCTTTTGTTGCTAAGGGAGTGACGATGAATTTAGGATTGCCTTTGCTTCTAAATTCATTTCCAAATAGAGCCCTGGAATGGACTTCTTTCTTTAATGGTTTTAGTGTCTGACTTATATCATGTTTTGCTTTTATTTCGTGGGTCGTGAGTCTTTATTTAATTTTAAGCGAAATGTTTTCTTTTAAACTTGGACTATGTTTACTAGCTTTCTAAAAGCCCGATGCCAATTTGTATGTTGGTAAATAGTCCCTTTTCAAGAAAATGCAAGTTGAGTTCAATGAAATGGAAGTTTTCCTCATTGTCTATTTATTTAGTTGTTTCCATGTTTTTGCATTTTTTCCCTTTAAATGGCCAAAATACATGACTATGATTTTGGATGTCACCTCACATAAAGCTGATGATTACCACTTCGATATCTTCATAGATTCTAAAATAGTGCGAACTATTAATGAGAACTAGGGTGATACCCAAAGAGAAATATGGACTCTGTGTTAAGGATTCCAAGTGGTGCAAAAATAAACTCAAGTTTAAATCAGAATGGTAGATTTATTGTCTAGATTTTCACTTATGGGCACTCAAGTTATTAAGAAAAGAGCCGTCATAGTTATCGAGCAAGTTTGGATGTTTTTTCGGAAGATTCAAGTACAACAAAAGAATAAACAAGCAAAGGATACGACTTCAACCAATTTGCAAAGGGAGTTATATTGTTTCATAACCTAACTTTTCTCACATCCATAGGTTAATTGTGAGGTTAAAATAAAGTGATGTCATATGCTTGTAAGTTATTGATTTTGTCTAATTCCTCTACTAGTTGAAATTACTTTATGTGCTTTGGCAAATGCTTTCTTCAAATACTAAGAAATAATTATTATGTGGTTTATAGTTTTGTTCTTATAGAAAATATATCATGTAAAGCGGTTGAAATTATATCTAAAATTTTACATGTTTGATGAAAGTTTCTTTTCTTTACTCAATTTCACACGTTAAATGTTGATTATGGTCAATTAATGCATTCATGTAATATGTGATATGACATCTATTATGAAAGATTTTTATACTGCCAAAAAAAAAGAAGAGAAAAGAAAGAAGAAAAGAAATAATACAGTTTTTCTACTCCAATGGTTCTCGTGCTTAGTAATCGGGAGTCTATATCTAAAAATGTCAACTTTTACATCAAACGGTAATTGAATTATGAGTAATGCATTGCAAATTTGAGTAAGTAAACTTTTGAGTAATCAGGGATCTTCATCCAACCAACGTCAATTCTTGCGTAAAAAGGTAGTTTTACTTCTCGAATACAATTTTTGCCATTTGCTTAAGAGTAAGATATTGAGTAACTGGGAACCTTCATAACCAGTGTCGGTTTTCACGTCAAAAGACACTCTTGTATTTTAAATGATTAGTTCACCAAAATAAAGTCCCCTCAAGTTAAAAATGAAATTGATCATAGACATGTGTTGCGCTTTGATTGATCATATGATTTATTTAATTGTGAAATTCGGTAAGGTGAAGGAATTTAGTTAAACTGGCTTAATTATGATATAATTCTTTCTCCTTTGTTTGATATTATGGGTATTAAAGACAAGACAATGAAATTGCATAATGGTTATTTACTTGGTCTTGATGAACACATTTTAGAATACACATTCGTGATTTCAATACTTGAATCATTAGTTGATCTTATGTTTTCCAAATCGTTTGAGGACAAACAACGATTCAAATGTGGGGGATTTGACAAGTGTCAAAATGATACATTTTGGTATATTTGTTGACTCAAAATTTAGAATTTTGAGGTAAAAATATTTTTTGAGCAGATTAACGCACAAATTTTTATGATCTTTGTAGATTAATGACATTTGGATAGAATTCGTATCAATTGAAGCACAAGAAGTAGAGAGGCATCGTCCAAGGAAGACTGTGTTCTAGTAGAAGTGGATGGTCAAATGTTTCCCTTGACCATTAATTCAGATAACATAAAAGGAGTTTCTCATTTGATTTAGCAAATTTTCCTTCAAATTGTTGTAAAATGAGATGGATCAAAGGCAGGCTTTCTTTCGTTTACCTTAAATATTTTCTTTCCCTAGTTTCCCTATAAGCTATCAGAATACGTGACTTTTGTTTGACAACCCACTTGAAGGTCGCATCTCCACACTGGGGCAATTTTGTGGTAACTACATCCCACATTTGGGCAATTTTTATTTTTGACTTATGTCTCAAAATAAAGATAAAAAGATAAAAAGAAAAGAAAAGAAAAGAAAAGGGAGATAATTGAAAAAGAAAGCCCGAATGTAGACACCAAATTTTGACACACCTTTTATAAAAATATGTGTATTACTTTATTTAGGTGGTATTTTTTTATTTTTAAGGGTCAATTATAATTTTTGTGTATATTATGTCTAATTAGATTATCAGGGGCAAAATGGTAATTTCACAATGTAAATATTATTTTATTTTATTTTTATTTCCTAAATATACAATTTTACTATTTTTATCATTATCTATAATTTTAATGATTTTTTGGAGTCATTTATTATTTATTTAAAATTTTAGTATTTTAAACTTCATGGCACGCTTTTCAATGCACTCTTTTTTTTACGAGAATTTTTAAGTGAAAATTTTCATATATGTATTTTGTATTTTTATAAATTTTCTGTAAAAATTACATGATTTTTAGAAGTCATTTAGTATTTATTTATTTTTTGTCTTTTTTTTTCTATTAAGGGCATGTTTCTCAAGAATGCGTTAATCTTAAAATTTTGGAGTGAAAATTATACCATACACGCTTTATGTGATAATATATGTTGTGTAAGATTTTTGTGATGTCATTTATTAATTTGCATAAATTTTATAATTTTGCATATTTAGGTCACGTTTTTCAATGCACTTTTATTTATTTAGTTATTTATTTATCTTTTTTTTCTTTTCTTTATGAGAATTATGTGTTTGTTCATTTTATAAATTTTATGTAAAGAAAATTTTCTTAATTAATCTATTTATTTACTTATTTTTAAAAGACCATTTGTTGTTTATTTTAAATTGTACTTTTCTAACCTATAATTAACTTTCTTAAACTGAATTTTTCTTTTTTCTTCTTATAATGTTGTGTTTTAGTTTTAATATATAATTTAAAAAGAATTCAAAGTAGTTTTTATTTTATTTTTTATTTTTATTTTTCTGTTTTTCTTTGTTCTCTTCTTTAAAAAAAAAAAAGAAGAAGATGAACAACAGCAGCAACGTTGCTGCTGCTGTTCCTTCTGCAAAGAAGGTAATAGCTTCTGCAAACTCATCCCCAGGCCATCCCTCCTATCCATCATCCCTCACCTAACCTACCAAATTTCAGGGATTTTTCACAAAAATTTGGTTTTCACCATCCATACACTCAATCCTCACCACACAGCATTTCCCTCACTTTCTCTGCATTCCCTCCCCAGCACCACAGACATCACAAACGCACACAGATCACTCCCCTCTCTGCATTCCCTCCCCAGCACCAGACACAAGCACACATTGCACACACTCTTGCATTTTCCCTCACCCCCTCTCTGCACTCCCTCACCTCTCCATACAAACACAAACACACACCACAGACATCACAAACGCACACAGATCACTCCCCTCTCTGCATTCCCTCCCTAGCACCAGACACAAGCACACATTGCACACACTCTTGCATTTTCCCTCACCACCTCTCTGCACTCCCTCACCTCTCTATACAAACACAAACACACACCACAGACATCACAAACGCACACAGATCACTCCCCTCTCTGCATTCCCTCCCCAGCACCAGACACAAGCACACATTGCACACACTCTTGCATTTTCCCTCACCCCCTCTCTGCACTCCCTCACCTCTCCACATAAACACAAACACACACCACAGACATCACAAACGCACACAGATCACTCCCCTCTCTGCATTCCCTCCCCAGCACTAGACACAAGCACACATTGCACACACTCTTGCATTTTCCCTCACCCCCTCTCTGCACTCCCTCACCTCTCCACACAAACACAAACACACATCACAGACATCACAAACGCACACAGATCACTCCCCTCTCTGGCATTCCCTCTCCAGCACCAGACACAAGCACACATTGCACACACTCTTGCATTTTCCCTCACCCCCTCTCTGCACTCCCTCACCTCTCCACATAAACACAAACACACTACCACAGACACACACATACAAACACTCACAACACAGCAGCACACAACTCTCCTCCCTCTCGGTCCTTTTCCCTGCAAATTCATCACACAAGCCACACAATCCTCACACAGACACTCACAAAACACACACCGGTTCACTCAAATCATCCTGCAAAAACAAATTCACACATACACACATACATTCAAGCACACACACTTCGCACCTGCATCACAAACACACACTGCACATCCTGCAAAACACACAGGCATACACAAAACACGCATTCAAACACACACCATCCACCAACACTTGCATACGCAATCAGACACATAGAACACACACATTACACTACACACCTGCATAACGCATAATCGAACCTGCACAAAATCAGCCAAAAAAAAAAGAAAAACAGCAAACAACAACAGCAGCAACGACACCCCCTGGTTCTCCTCCACCAGAAGCCACCGCCAACTCACCGCCACTACCACTCGGACCGCCGCCATCAGCAACGCCCTCCCCTGCTCACCATCAACAGCCCGTGCCCACTACTTAATCTCCTCTTGAATCCAGGTATAATTTCTTTCTCCATCTTTCAAATTTCGCTCATTAAATTTAGATAAATGTAGGTTGGTGGATTTAGAGTTTGATTTAGGGGATTTTGGCATGATTTGGGGGGGATCAATTCGAGAGAGAGAGGGATAGGACGAGAGGTCCGAGGGAGTGGGAAGAACCATGGAAAAAAAAGAAAAAAAAAAGAGAGAGGAGAAATCGAGACCGGACGAGGAGAGAGACCGAGAGAGAGACCGACGAGGAGAGAGAGAGAGCCAGACGGCGAGAGGAAGAGAGAATCGAGGGGGAAGAGACGGACCAGGGGAGAAAGAAGAGAGAAAAAGAAAGAAGAAAGAAAGAAAAGAAAAGAGAGAAAAAGAAAGAAAGAAAAAAAAAAGGGAAGAAAGGAAAACCGGTAAAAAAAAAAAAAATTTTGTGAAACTACGTCGTTTTGACGTAGTTTCACTCAAAACTACGTCGTTTTGATTAGTTTAGTTTTTAATTTATTTTTAATTAATAATAGTTATTTGTTTTATGGTCCTTATACTCTTATTAATGTCACTGTGGCCCTGGAAATTTATAATTTGTGCGTTTAAGTTATTGTTTATTGTAGATTGACCCCTATAATTTTATTTTCTTTTCAATTAGGTCCTAATTAATTGCATTTAGGTCTCCCAACTTTTATATAATTATAATTTTGACCCCTGCATTTTTTAAATTTCCGTTTCTGACCCTATATTTTTCGGTAATTATATTGTGACCCCTATACTTTTTGAAATTGCATTTTTGCCCTTAAATATTTCTGAAAATTTCATTTTACCCCTTTTATTGTTGGATATTGCAAATTGGTGTTTAATATGGCTATAATTTACAAATTGAACCTTGAATGTTGCTTAAAATTGCAATTTGGTTTCAAAATTTGTTGGAAATTGTATTTTGCATACTTTAACTTGCTGGAATTTTATTTTGTACTCCCTACATTGCTGGAAATGCCATTTTTTGCCATAAAATGTTGCTGGAATTCTATTTTAGTCTTTGAATGTGGCTGGAATTTGCAATTTGGTCTCTCACATTGCTGGAATTTTGCATTTTTGCCCCAAACCTTGCTGGAATTTCATTTTGCCATTATATTTTTGCTGGAATTACTTTATTGTCCTCCAATGTTGCTGGAATTTATATTTTTGCTCTCCAAATAGCTAGAACTTGAAATTTTGCCTTTAAATGTTTGCTGCAAATTATGTGTTATTTAATGAATTTGCTGAAATTGTGTTCTTGGCCTCAAATATTGCTGGAAATTTTATTTTGGGCATTATACTTACTGAAAATTATATGTTATCTTTTAAATTTGTTGTAAACTATGTCATTACCTTAATTAGGGTTAAAAATTATAATTTTACCCTTTTGCTTTGTTGCAAATTACATTTTTTACTCTAGAATATTGCTCAAATTTTCATTTTTAATCCAAACCTTATAATATTTTATTTTTGCCAAAAAAAAAGGAGACTTAATTAAGTCCTCAAAGTTTTTAATTATTTCTTTTCACATTTTATTTTTATTTTTTTATTTTTATTTTCAAACTTATAATTAATGTTCTAAAATTGGGTCTTTTTAAGTCTAATTAATGTTCAAATTAGTTTCTCTATTTCCCTTTTAGTTATTTTGATAATTTTCATTTGGGTGTTAAAAGTTTAAGTATGTATTATTGTGTTTTATCTTCTACTATTTTTTTACTTATTCATTTTCCTTGTTTTACTTTATTTATTTATGCACTTATTTATTTCTACTTAAACAATTTTCATTCTTTTCTAAATAGTTAATTATTATTATTTTAATTTTGTCTATTATTGCTATAGTTGTTTGAATTATCATAGCATGTTCATGGTGATTGGTATGGAATTATTTAATTAGTAGTTTATTTATTAAATAGTGGTATTTTTAACATGTTTGCTCATTTAGTAGCAATTTGTACCGAGTCCTCGAACGGGAGGTACCTCGATTACCCTTTTAATTTCTTTTTATGTGCTCCTACGTGCTCCAATATGTTTTTCTATGTGTTTTCATGTATCTTTGTGCTTATAATTTTTATCCATGTGTGAGTGTTTATTTATTTATTTATGCCATGTTGTTTATTTGAATTTAATTCTTGATTATTCAAAAAATGTAATAGATAGGTAATATTCTATTTAGCAAAATTTCTGTATTTAGATAGTTAATGTAATAGATAGTTTATATCTAGTTAACAAAAATTTTGTATTTTAGTTAGAAAATGTAATAGGTAGGTTAGATAGGCTATTTTGATTATCTTTTCCATTTTAGATTGTAATTAGGCTTCTCCGGTGTAATAGTTAGGTTTTGTGTGCTATGTGTGCTATGTGCTTATGTGTTTTATTCGCTTTTCCTTAGGATTTTGCATCTAGAATATCATGCTTATGTGCTTATGTGCTCCTATGTGCTATTATTTGCTTTTATGTGATTTATTGCTTTCAATATATGCTTTAATTACTTTACTTGCTTTATTATTCTATATGTGTATCGTCGCTACACTAGTCCAACGCTAGTTGTGGTTAATTTCGGTTTCTTCGCTAGTCCAACGCTAGCGGAGAATTTTTAGAAAATAGGCTAGTCCAATGCTAGGCCTTTAGGTCATTTTAGTGATTAGAATCATTTCTCGTGTGCATTTCATGATCATTACACACACATTTTACTCTTTCTTAGGCCTTTTCCATTTTTACTATGATTTTTATATATACTTTATCACTTATTATCCTATTTTAACATCTATTTAGTGCATAATATTTAGATTCCACTACACATAGAATTTTAGGTCATTTGTGTGATTTGACTAGAAATAGTCATCTACTCACGTGGGAAGCGATGGCGTACATGTCGTTCCCCCCTCCGTGAGTAGAAACATCTAGTCACGAGTCCATTCGTCCCCCGTACCCGTTATGTTGCATCCCTACTTTCTTTGTTCACTTACTATCTATACTACTATTTTCCTTTTCCTTTGCATTCCATTTTTGCACCTAAACTCGTGACTCCGTCGAGGTCTACACTTCGGTTTTCGCAATTAATGCGATAATTCCGACTAAACCTCAATGGAACATTTTGTCCCTTAACGATACCCATTTTCAGGACTAGATTTGCATTCATATAGTTACATCCAAATGCGATAAAATCTTAGGGTTATATTAGGAAAATTTAGACTAAACCTCGCAACTAGTTTCGGCTAGGTTGAAAGGCTGCCTTAGGCGCGAGCCTTTGCCTTCCCTTTCTTCAACTGTGACTCCCGAACCTTTTTCTCTTGTTTTTCAAAGACTTGGAGTCGTCTAAAAGGGTTTTCTTGTTTTTCCTTATTTTTTCCAAAAACCATTTCTTTAAATAAATCATATTTGATTTTCTTACCTTTTATAAAATATTTTCGGGTGACTTGGTACACCAAAACTCAATACCAAGTGGCGACTCCCTTTTTAATAAAAACCCTTTTTAGACTCTATTTTCGGGCCCAAAAACCGTCGCATTTTCAAAGTCCCATTTTAGTCCCTTTTTCTTTTATTTTAAAAATAAAGCATTTGTTCGTCACATTTTTATCGAATCATCTTTTACGAAGTATTTTCTAAAAATTATTTTTTACAAAATTTACACGCTTCTTTTTTCAATAAACACAACCACATTTAACACTTCCTTTTTCTTTTTTCCGACTCACACTATCTCACCATTTATTATTTTTCCTTTCGAAAAATGGGGCGCGACACCGAAGAAAGTAGTAAAATTGCGGCAAACTATTTTTGGAAATGAAAAAGAGAGGAGAAAGAATCTCAAAAGCTATTTGCAAAGCTGGAATGAAAATATTGTAGGAAAGGAGAAAACTATCAAAATTGAGGCAAATTCTTTGCAAATGCGACCTCAAGGTGTTCAAATCCTTCCTAACTTCTGCTTTCTAGCCTCAACTTTTCTAACACATTACCTGACTTCATAACAAAAAGCCGAGAATGTTACCGACTTCCGTTTGTATTTTGTGATGATTTTTGAAATTAAATTTGCAAATCAAAGGTGGCAGATGATATTAATATATCTATCCCCAAATCAGCAAGGAAAATTTGGCATTTTGATGCCAAACGTTTTCCAAGTGTTAGTCTATTTTAATGAAAAGGGAAAGACTATTTCAAGTTTGGACACTGCTATTCATTTCATTTCTTCCTCTGAAGTCAAAAATCGGAAATGGCATTGCAATTAGGTAAATACTATAGTTAAAGGGTCACAAGTGAAAAGTCATTATGCCGACATTGAAGTCATTTGGAAGTGAGCGACTACAGTTGTTTGAAATTTCTCATCTACATTGGTCATTTTGTAGCAATGTCAGAATTCAAATGGGAATGAGATCCAAATATCAAAAGGCATCTTTTAAGCCAATATTTCTAAATCAATTTTTTGAAAAATCTTTCATTTAATTGTATTTCATTTAGTCTTTGCATGTTTCGTATTGTTTATTGTACAAAATTTCTGTTACATTATTGCATGTGAAGCATTTTTAGACCAATTTAGGTTTTGAAAAATTTGACATTTGCTTCATTTGAATTTGAATAAAAGCAAAGGCAACCCTAAATTGATCGGAAAGTGGAGGCATACATGAATTGAAAGACTATTTTGGGGCAGTTGATCTGAGTCGTAAATCAAAGTCCACTGAATTCGGGAGACTTGCAGAAAGTAAAGCAAGAGACTGTATCAGCGATTCAAGATGACAATCCTCATGTTTATATGTGCCAGTAGAACCAAGGAACCACCAAGTGGTGGTATTATCTCTGCAATTGCCATTGTTTTTTCTCTTTTTGCAAGTGCAATCGCATCGTCATCAATTGAGGCTTTCGTCAAGAATACAAACTAGGGCAATTTTTTTTTAAATTAATGATGGATTAATTAAGGGTGCAATTCATTTCAAAGATTGATTTCAAAAATTGACACTGGGACAAATTTTTTGAGAAAAATTTGATTGCAAGATTAATTTTGATGCTTTATACTTGAATGAAACTTGTAAAAGACCGATTCATACTGGGGCAAACTTTTTAGAGGGATTGATTTGAAATGAATTTTGATTTCAAATGGGTTTGATGCCATATATTGGGGCAAAATTTTTTAAAATTTTTTGATTTTTGAGTTAATTTGGATGCAATGTTCGACAGTTGCTTTAAGTTTTCCTATGTTTTAAATTCTCTATGCATTTTGTCCAAGCAACCTAGACCTCATTTTACTTTTTCAAGTCTGACAGGCCAAACTTTGCATTCTATGATCCTTGACACCCCAAGATCATGCATTTGTTATTTACATTTTCAAATCTGACAGCCTAGACTTTGCATTCCATGATCCCTGACAGCCCAAGATCATGCATCTATTCATTTACATTTCCAAGTCTAACAGTTCAGACTTTGCATTCCATGATTCCTGATAGCCCAGGATCATGCATCTGTTCATTTGCATTTCCGAGTCTGACAGCCCAAACTTTGTATTTAATGATTCCTGATGGCCCATGATCATGCATCTGTTCATTTGCATTTTCGAGTTTGACAGCCCAAACTTTGTATTTAATGATTCCTGATAGCCCATGATCATGCATCTGTTCATTTATATTTTCAAATCTGACAGCCCAAACTTTGCATTCCATGATTCTTGATAGCCTAGGATCATGCATCTGTTCATTTACATTTTCAAGTTGGTAGCCCAACTTTACATTCATCAACCTTGGCAACCCAAGGTCATGCATCCGTTTAACAGCCTGGCTGGCATCTGCTCATTTATATTTCCCAGTCTGGCAGCCCAGACCCTGCACTGCATTTTATGATTCCTGATAGCTCAGGATCATTCATTTATAGTTTCAAGTTGGCAGCCCAACTTTGCATTCATCAACATTGGCAACCCAAGGTCATGCATCCGTCTAGTAGTCTAGTCGGCATCTATTATTTACATTTCAAGTTTGGCAACCCAAACTTTGTATTCGTTAACCTTGGCAGCCCAATGCCATGCATCTGTCCAGCACAGGGGGCAAATTCAATAAGTTCGGAGGGGTAAATTAGTAATTTTTAGCTGCAAGTATTTTCCATTAGCTTTGGGGGTTTTAAATTCATATTTTGTACTTTCATACGTATTTTTTAAATTTCTGTGATTTTTTCGGGTTTAACTAGTATTTTTCTATATTTCGCCAACATAAGAACAAAATGATAATTTCTCCCCATGAATACTATTTTCGCTCATTTCAAGCCCAAAATATATTTCTTCAAGTTTTTAAGCATGCTTCTAAATTTGCTTAATTTCTCGGAGACAATTGCTATTTTTTTGTAAATATTGCGTTTAGGGACAAAATTATCATTTCACATTCCAAATGCATTTTCAACAATTTTTTTGTCCTAAATTCATTTCTTAGGATTTTAAGCTTATCTTTAATTTTTGGTAATTTTTCGAGACCAAAAACTATTTTTCTGTTTATTTTGTCATTACAAGGGCAAAATAGTCATTTCACACCCCAAACGCGTTTTTAGCCAATTTTAAGCTCTAAACTTTATTTTTTAGATTTTTGAAATGTATTTTGATTTTTTTGGCAAATTTTAGAGTTCATTGTCATCTTTTGTATTAATTTTGATTTTTTGTGTCAAAAATAATTTTTTTAGAATAAAATTAAGATTTTTATTACCAATGGTATTTTGTAGTATTTTTGGAGGCCAACACTGCTAACTCTATAAATACCCCCCATTAAAATAAAAAAATAAAAAAAAAAACCCTACAAACACATGTTCTTTTTAGACATTAGAATCAAAACACACATTTTAACACCAAAAAACACACACACACACACTGCTTAGTCCAACTTGATTACGGTTCATCATCTTCAAGTTTTAAAACCCAGTAAGAAGATTCCATTTTTTAGTTATTGAAGATCATCATCACCCCAAAATTTCTTCATCAGGTATTTTTTTTACCTCAATCCTTGTTCTACTTTTAATCGTTTCAATCTGTTTTTTTATTTATTATTATGGATCTTGTTGTTTTTGTTTTATTTTTTGGAGGTTTTTGTTTTCTGTTTTGAGATTTCTTCTTCTTCTTCTTCATCGACAAATAGCTCTCCAACATCAAGCGTCAACCTCCACAGCCTCCACCCATAATCCACAATTTCTCAAGACAGTCCCAAGCCAACCTTGAAATCCATCCACCGAACTCCACCAACTGACCGACAAATCAACCCAAAATCATCGACTACTAACTGCCCATAAGCCTTCCCGTCCAACAGAACCACCCCATCAGCACCAAAACCACCATCTGCCAGCCTCCTTACCACTCAATCACAGCCCTCCCCCTCTCTGCCAATCAACCACAACCTTCATCCAAAAGCGACCAGTAAATGACCCAAAACAACTTGCCCCATCACCCCCAATCTCTCTCCACTGTACTCCACTATACAGCAACCAGCATTCTCAAATAAACCACCTGTCTCATGCCCCTTACACAACCACACTCTACCGGACCACACTCCACCGAACTCCACTACCCGTCAAACACCAAACAAATCTCCCATTGGATTATTCATGCACAGCCACACACGCATGCACAGCGACACACACATACACACAATCAATCACATACACATTCAATCAATCAGACACATACAACACACATTTAATCAATTACATACATTTTAATAGTCACATACACACTCGAGAAACCACACACGCACATTCATTGTCCACCACCACACCATTCGACCATTAGTCACCAGTTAACACCCAGAATTACCTTCACAACCATTGTTGAAGCCAGCCTCTATACCATTCAAATCATCCCCCAATCAGCTACCCTCAACCACCAGAACCACGACCACTACAATCAGCCATAAAAAACCCACCATCCCAATCAACGACCACCATATCACCGTCCCCATTGTGACGCCCCGGAAATTTGCACTAAAAAAGATTATTTGATTTATGTTATGTTTATTAGTAGAAAAAAAATGAATGAGAAAAGAAAAGAAGAGGGAAATTAAAGTGCATTTAATAAGGCATTTCTTTTATGTAAGGTTTAGTGTTAATCTTTGACTTATTAGTTGGAAGATTACTTAAGTAAAATTAGGTTAAGACAATGAGATTTTCTTCATGATTAAGTGGTACACCTAAGTACCAAACTTGGGTTAATTTTATTGGTCTATTAGTTTACAATAGTGTGTAATTTTGACTAACCAACTCTACCATTATTAAGCCTTTTGACTAATTGAACTTTAGCACAAAAATTAACTTAAAATTTTCACTTAAACCCTTGTCTTTTCCCCACCATATGGCCGGCCCTCCTCCACCTCCTTTTCCTCTCTTTTGTTTTAAAAATTTTATGATACAAAACTTGCCAATTGTTGAGTGTTAGATGATTAAAATTTTGTACAAATTATATTGAGCCAACTAGCACCTATTTTGCCAAAATATCTAAACCCTAGCTTGACTCTTGTCTAGCTTTCATTGGTTACACTTTCCTCCATTATTCTTTTACTTCTTTTATACTTTCTTGACTGAATTCTCTCCCATTTTCTCTCTCCCTCTTGGACGAATTTTGCTTGCCCTCTCTCTACCCTCTCTTGTTCTTCATTTTCTTGGAGCTTCCTTTCCAATTTTAGACAAATTCCACCATAGAAAGTGAGGTTTTCTTCTTCCTAAGCAAGGTTCTAAGCTTGTTTAAGGTATGTACCATGGACTTTTGCTATTAATTTCAAGTTTATTTAAGTTTTATTTAAGCTTTATTTAAGGTTTTGTTCAAGTTATACATTAACAGTCATGCTGGACCAGTTTTAGTAAAACTTTCATAACTTGATGTAGATAACTTGGATTCGAGTGATTCTTGTTGTTTTGGAAACTAGATTGATAGGGCTTTCCAACGGTATAAGGCTTGCACTGTGGTTCGTTAGGTATTAATCGCAGAAAGTTTGCAAAGTTGGCTGAAAATTTGATTCTGCGGAAAACAGTTTTGATGATGAGCCAACTTGAGGGCTGATTTTGAACCTGTTCTAGTTGGAATTTGGATTGATGATCTTCACGAAAGTTGTAGCCCTATAAACGTACTTTAAAACCATGTAATCATAATTCCTTAGTTCTTGATGGATTGACCCCAATAATGGTACGAAGTTGGCTGAAAACCAACCCTGTGCAGATTTGGGTAATGATTCTTGGAGTATAATTCTTGAAATTTAGTGGAATTTTGATTGAATTTGAGCTTGGATTGAACTAAGAAGTTGTAGAACTTGTTGAATTATGGGTTTGGTGATTGAAATCTTGATGGAAAATAAATTTGGATGGCCGAAAATTAAGGGGAAATAATGCCAAAATTTTGTTAGAAAACCCTAGGGTGAAAACCCTAAACCCTAGAACTAAAACCCTAGAATTTAATGGGGTATTTCTTGAATTTTCTTTCTAAGTTGATTAGGGTTTAAATTGAGTTTTCATTAGATTATTTCTTATAACTTCCAGGATCCAAAAGTGAGACGCGACCATTTTTCGAAATATTTTCTTAAGCGTTCCAGGTGAGTGTTCCTTTACTTTTGCTTATGAGTGTTTCTTCATATGTTCATGATACATGTTCAAAATGTGATTTTATTTGTACTTGATACTTGTGACTTGTCCCAATGTGCTATGTGTTCTTGATATTCTTGAAGTGCTACAATGTATTATATGAAGGGAAAGTGTGTACTTTATCGCACTTACCCCATGATTTGTTACATGCACAATTTTTATTTGATTGAATATAATTGTTTGTGAATTTCCACTACTTTAAACTTGTTGGCTAGACCTCCGTGGTTATGCCGCGGTTAGTCTAGCAGGACGGTACCAAGGAGGATATAAGGTGCTGGGTGTTGTAGGGCTTGTGGTTCTTTTCCTTGAGTTGTGAATCCTCAAAGAGGCCAACTCCGGACTGAACCTTCTTTCTTGTTGCCCGCCGGGGTTGAGATCTCACCCTGGATGGGTCGGACGGTGCTCTTGGAGGATATAAGGTGAATGGCGGATAGGGCTCTTGCTCGATAATGCAGGTATATTCGGCAATCTACTCTCAATACCACAGCCACATGACCAGTACTTGCTCTCGTGATGGGAATGTATCCTCCCTTGTTTAAATAATTATTTACTTGATTATTTTCTATGTGATTTTGTGACACATGTTATTTGCTTACTTATTCTTTCTTGGTTTGCCTCCGTGTCTGCATGTGTATGTGAGAACCTCACTGGGCTATTATAGCTCACCCTCTTTTATTTGTTTTCCTTAAACAGGCTCCTATCTCTAAAGTCGGTGGTGAGGAATCCAGGGTAGAACTGAGTAGGATTTTGGTAGAAGGACTGCTTGAGATATTATTGTAACAATAGACGTATGTGATGTAAATTGTTTAACTAGTACTTTTACTTTTAAGTTTGAATGTGATGTGACCCTGAGAACTTGTCACCGTTGGTATTTACGAGTTTTCTACTGAATTACAACTGCTTATGAATTTTTAGTGCGTGCTCGATTCGAGTCCTGGCGAGAGCCAGGCAGGCAGTCCGCTAAGCCCTTTGGTGCGCCTCTGGGTAAGGTGGGGCTGTTACACCCATGCCAAAATCCCTTGATCAGCAGCCCTTTCCCTCCCCTTGCAGCCTCAAATCGCACTCAATTAGCCCCAAATATCCACCCAAACACTAGCCATTTACCAACAGCAACCATAACAACCCCTCACAACTTTCCCATAATCAGGCCCACCCTCACTACCATAACTCAGTCCAAACACCTAAGCTCCAAACCATCCAAATCCACCCACTCAACCACCTAAGAACCATTATCAAGTGATACAAATCAAGCAGTGAAAACTCAAGTAGATGGAGGCATTCGGGTCGTCGCTAGCACATCACCAAAGCATAGGGCCTTAGCTACTCAAAATGGAGGTTTAGAGGCGTCAAGAATGGTCAAAATGAGTGAGATGAAGAAGCTATGCAAGGCTAGGAGGAGTACACCCGCAAAGGTTCAGAAGACGTCGCACAGAAAAGGCAGTGAGAAGGTTTCTGATGAAGGCCATGGGAAAGGCCGCGGCGCGGCCTTCCCCCCAGCCTCCATCAGAAAGTGAGCTCCAATGGATTTTTGGCTCTAACGAGGCCGTTCCAAAGGCCGTGGAGCGGCCTACCTCGCGGCCTCCACCAGTAACTTTACGACTTTATTTATTTTGTGCGTTTTTACTTAGTTTTTAACGTGTAATAGACTAATCACTTTCTATATTGGTTATTTAGAGTATTTTTGCCTATATAAGGCTAATTTCTATCGATGGTTATTTAGGGTATTTATGTGCTTCTAGGGTGTTAAATCGTGTCTAAGACACCTTTTCTATTTAGCCGAGACTAGTTGCGAGGTTTAATCAAATTTTCTTAAAGTAATCCTAAATTCTATCACATTTGGACATGTCTAAATGAATGCAAATCCTAAGGAAAGCGGTAAAACATATAAGCACATAAGCACACAAAAGCACACACGCCCTAACTATTACACTGGGGAAATTTAGCTACAATTTTAGGGGGGAAAGTAAAAATGACCTATCTATTACACTTGCTATCTAAATACAAAATTTTGTAAAAAAATACAAAAGGAAAGTAATCTAACTATTATATTGGCTATCTAAATACAAAACCTTGCAAAAAATAGTAAAATTTAGCCATCTATTACATTTTCACCAAATAATGAAATTCGAAATGAAATAGTACAAAGTAAATAAATACGCAAAAAGTTATGTAAAATAAGAAACATATGAAGAAAATGTATAAAAAATTACATAGGAGCACATCGGAGCACATAAAGAGCAACTAACAAGAAACAAGAGTACCTCTCTTTGAAGTCCCGATACTAAATGCTAATAAGATGAACAAACAAGTCAAGGTACCACTATTTAAAGCAATAAGCATAAAATATGTAATATGAAAAAGTAAATTTCAATAAATTGGGAAATGAAATTTAAATTTTGGCAAAATTGTAGATTCTAACAAAATGAGGGTAAAAATGCAAAATTCAGCAAACTAGCACACCAAGACCTAAATTCTAGCAAACTAGAAAGGTAAAATGTAAATTACAGCAAATATGGAGGCAACATTGACAATTACAGCAATGTGGGGGCACAAAATGTAAATTCCAGCAATGTATAGTGACCAAAATATAAACTTTAGCGACAAATATGGGTTAGAACATAAATTCAGCCACCCAAAAAGGACTAAACTACAAATTCCTGCAGGTCGTAGGGACTAAAAATGCAAATCCCAGCAACACAAGAATAAAAATGAATTTTCAGCAACTTAAAGAAAACCAAAAATGAATTCCCAGCAGTTTAAAGGGGCCAAAAGTGAATTTCCAGCAACTGTTCATGCAGGTAAAATATAAATTATAGCTAGCTTCTAGGGCTAATGAAAATTCCTGCAACTAGCGGGGGTCTAGAACAAATTCCAGCCATATGTGGAGACTAAAATAAAATTTCAACAGGTCTTCCAGGGGGGTTAATTAAAATTATAGCAAGGTCTAAGGTCAATGATTGGAAAATTCCAGCAACATAGTAGTTGAAATTAGAAAAATCAGCTACAATAAGGGCTCAAAAAACGGAATTACAGCAACTATGAGGACTAGAAATGAATTTTTCAGCAACCCAAAAAGGGCTAAAATGTAAAAATCTCAATGAATTCTAGGGGTTTAATTGAACAAGCTATCTAAGATTAGGAGTTAATTTACAATAAACTAAGCTAATAAACTAGCTTAACTACTTAAATTAGAACTAAATTGAACTCAAGGCATGTTTGAAAGATATCAAAATCTAGGGGGGCCAATCTATAAATAGCAGGGATTAAATTGCATGTTGTAAAATAGTTCTTGGGGGCATATCAAAACTATTCAAGAATGTTAAGGGCTGGGAATGTAAGTAGTTATGTTATATAAACTAACTAGAAAATAAAAGAAAGAAAAACAGGAAGAAGAAAATCCAAATCAAATTAAGAAAATAGAACTAAATTTAATTGTCTAATTTGAATAGATTAACTATTTAAATAGAACTAAATTTAATTAACTAATTTGAATAGATTAACGGAAACAATTAACTAAACCAAATCAAAACTAAGAAAGAAAAATTAAAGCTAAAGCAAAATCAAAAACATGATATTCAAAACTTCCAAACCTAAATTTCCCCAAATCAAGTTTCTCTATCACTCTGTGTGTGTGTGTGTGTGTGTGCTTCCATTATCTCTTTTTCTTCGTTATCGCTAGCTTTTCTCTCTTTTCCCCAATCGACCAGATCCAAATCCATATCCCAAATCCTAAAGTGTTATCCCCCAATGCTAAACCCCAATCAATAAGCGAAATTCCCTAAATTTCATCTTGTTCAAATGCAAACATAAATGAACAACATCCATAAATCTTCATGGTTCAAGAGGTCTAGAAATTTAACTTCGTAGCTGAGACACGGAGGCTAATGGCGGCGGTGAGTAGATTTAGGGTGGTTGTATTGATTGTTGGTGGTGCTAATGTTGAAGGCGGATGGAGGTCTTGCTAATTTTTGGTGCAGGTTTTGGGGGCCTGATTTAGGGTCTTGAGTTGCTGAAATTGGGGTGGTTGAACGACACTAAATGGTGGCGTGTGAGTGTTTGCGTGGTGGTTGCCTTTGGTGACTAATTGTTATTGATTTGACTTGTTTTTGGGTTCTAATTGCTAGCTGAATGAGAGTGAGAGGAGTGATGGTGGTGGAATCCGGTCGAGGCTTGATGGCTGAAGCTTGTGATTTTGGGTTTGTTACAGGTGGCCTTACAGGTCGTTTGGTTGCTGGTTATTGCGTTGAGGTGGTGAGGTGGTGAGGTGCTGAGTTTAGAGGTTGAATTTGGGTTAAGGCTACTGGGAGTGTGTGAGGTTGTTCTCTATGTGTATGAGATTGTGTGATAGAGTAACAATGGATGTATGTATTCTACATGATTTAGTGTGTGAAATTGTGTCTGTATATGTGTTACTATGTGTGTTTTTGGTGTTTGTGAGTGTGCGACTGTGTGTGAAATGCATGAAAATGGTTTGGGTTTATGTGTTTGAATGGCTATGTGTGAGCGTTGTGTAACTGCATGAGATCTATTTGTGGGCTGTGTGTGAAGTGAGTGAATCTGGTGTGAGATGTGTGCATGGGCTTGTGTGTTGTGCATGTATCAGTGTGTGTGTGTGTAGAGAGATGCTGAGTGTATAAGTGTGTGTTTTTTAATTGTGTGTGAATGTGTATGTGTGTTTTTATTGTGTATGCCTCCGTGAACTGAGTGCGCAAGTTAATGTATGAATGTGTATAGATTTTGTGTTGCTTGTGAGTGTTTGTGTTTACATGAGAATGTGTTAACGTGTGTGAAAATAGTGTGTAGTGTCTGAGAGAGATTCTGTGACTGTGTGTGGTGTGTGTATGTGTGTGTGGATTATGTGAATTGGTGTGTGTGTGAAATGTGTGTGAGATGTATAATGTGAACTTGTGCTTGTGTGTGTGTGTGTGATTGTGATTGTGATTGTGATTGTGTGTTGTTTAGGGAAGTGTGTATTCTTGGTGTGGTGTGTGTTTGCATGAAGATGTGTGGTGTGTCTTTACATGAAGATGTGTGGTGCGTGTTCTTGGGGTAGTGTGTGTAGTATATGAAGATAGGTTAAAACTTAGTGTGTGTTCTTATAGTGGTGTTTATTTGTATGAAGCTGAACTAAAAGGGTAGCATGGTGTTCTTGAGATAGTGTGTAAAAAGTTGAAGATGTAGTAAAAAATTTAGTAGGTGTTCTTGGAGTTCTTGATGTTTTTTGTTTAGTAGAAAACAAATTCTCTCTAGGCTTTTTTTTTTCCTCCCCATTTTTTAAATCCCCAAAATAAGCTATTCATAGTGCAAGAGAATCTTATCCTCCGAGAAATGGTGAAAAGACAAAAATACCCCTAACAATAAAATTACTAGTTTACCCTAAAAAATGATTTTTTGACAAAAAATTAAAATTAAAACTAAAAAATGTCATGATTTTTCTAAAACACCCAAGAAGGAAAAAAAACCAAAAATACAAATAATAAATTTATTAATAAAATTTGGGCAGAAAATAAATTTCTGTGCAGAATTACGTTTTGCACTTAAACATAGAGCATTTAATAAACCGAACTATTCGCGAATGTGTTCGTGTTCGGCTCGTTTGTATTCGTGAAAGGCTCGTTCGTATATTATACGAGTCGAGCTCGATCACAATATTTAGCTCGATTATTAATCAAGCCGAATACGAACATATTCGCGAACAGTCGAGCCTGATCGAGAACATATGCTTTGGTATTTAAAAAAATTATAAATTTAGAAAATATATATATTAGAATTAAAAGAAGTTAGGTTTTACCATTTACCATTCATTGCCGTCTCTTACTTTCTTCCTTTCTTGGAGATATTCAGACCACCAAACACTGCAAAACAATCCCTTCACTTTTGATTCCTCCAACTCTCAAATCTTGGTAGGTTCATATCGTTTCCTTTTTTTTTTTTTAACATCTCTCTCTTCCAACTCATTTATCTTGAACAACTTTCAGATCTTGTGATTGTATATTCAGATCCATTCTTTTTTATTTTTTTGACAACTCTCTCTTCCAACTCCTCCCAGATCTCTCTCTTCCAACTCTCTCTTCCAAATCCATTCATTTTTTTTAATTTTTATTCAGATCCATTTTTTTTAACTTCCTGATTTTCTTGCCTCTATTTTTGTCTCCTTTTTTAGTTGTTGAGAGCGCTAATTTACTAACAATTGATTTTTGCCCGTTAATACAAATGTGATGTCACTTGATTAACAGAGAAGTTTGGAAAACCCAAACTTGTAATCAACTTAGGTATGTAATTTTTTTTTGGTTGAATCAGTATTCTTGATGATTATATGTTCCGTGCCTTTGATTTTTTTTTGTACAACCGATATCAGTTGTATACAGCTTTGTAACTTGTATATGCCAGCTTTTGTCATATATTGTTGTCCCTATTTACATTGTGCCCAACTCTTAACATAATTTACGTTTTGTTATCTTCCATCTTGCCTTTATATTGCTCAGATTGTGTCTGCTTTCCATCAGATTTGTGGAGAATCAATTTTTTGTTGTTTCGCTAAGCGTTTTCCTGGCACTGCAACACCTTTATCATCTGGATTAGTTATGACTGGTCTTTTGTAAAAAAATTGGTGGAATGTGTGTAAGTTTCCCCTTCATATGGTGCAGTTCAATGACATACATCATTGATTTAGTTAAGACCAAAACTCGATAGAAAGTCACGAAAGTTAATTAATGGTAAACGTATTATGGAACACAGTTTTTGCATTTTGCAGGATCCAATTCCATTAATTGCTAAATGCTTTTACTGATAAAATTCGTTAGGCAGCTGGAGCTTGAAACAAGCATTCATAGTTGAAAAGAATAGCCATACATGGAGGCATTTCTTTTTACGCTCTTTACAGCTACTTTTTCTAATTTTTAACCATGGCAAATTTTTTTATCTCAATGTGCCTAACATCTAAATTGTTTAAATCAATAGACTTTCTTTTAAAAATACAACACAGTGACCAAATTTCCCAATTACTAAATTGAAACACAATATATAATTCATCATTAAAATACATTTTTCAATAGAATAATATGTAGGTCCTATTCCATTGGATATAGAATAGGAATGGGAAAGCCAAGTTACTCAAAAATAAAGCTGCAACTATATTTAAATTAGGAATGGAAAAATTTTTACTAGTAGTACAAGTAATAATCTATGCTACTTAAAAATAAAGTTATAAATATGTTTAAATTATGCACGATGTTAGTTGTATAACAACTTTTTCATTCAGAAACGTATTACTATCAATTTGTTTAAGTATTTGTGTGTTACAAAAAGTTGGTGGAATCAAACTATAGAATCCTTGAGTTAAGGTGAATGAAAATAGCATATTGTCATGGTTTCTATGATTTTGTGGTAACGTACAACCTGTAACACATATACAGCCACATACATTCTTCTCTTTTCTTCTATTTTAATTGTTATTGTAGTTATATTTTTGGTTAATTTTTGTTGTTATACCATTTTATTTAACTGTCATTAATTGCAACTTTGTTCTTGATAATTGTGTCTAGTAATAAGAAAAGTTAAATTTAGGTAGGAAAAAAGTGTCTTGTTTGTACCTACTATCCTAATTGTACTTGTAGACTGTTGAATTTCATGGCCTATTTACTTTTGGAAGGAAGCTCTCTCTTATATTGAAACTATGCATCCATTTAGCATTTGCAAACTAAGATTAGTAACTATCTGTTTAGTTTTGGTTATCACATTTGCATGCTAGTGTCCTTTAATCCTTCTTAGACTATAAACCTTCAGTCCAATACAGTGAACCATTAAGTGTTGGAGCTACAAATTAGTTTTAAGCTATTATCATTTTGTTTGAGAACGTGATAATATAATCTTTTTCAAACATGATGGGTCTCTAAAATATGGACTAGATTATATGATGCATCAAAGTATCAACCTTGATAATTTATATGTCTAAAAGTGCTTGCAAATTTCTCTTTCCAAAGAAGTATTACTAAACGGTCCAACTTCAAGTTCAATAATTTTTCATTTTTGGTTCAAAAATTAATAAATGCTCTTTAACACTTCATGTCAAGGTCCTACTCCACACATGAAAGGACAAAGTGACACCAATCTGGCCACATTGGAAGCCATAGAAGATGATGACATGGAAGCTGATTATATACAAGAAATTGAAGGCGAGCTTTTGGAAGCCAAACCTGATGATGAAGACAAAAACATTGGCAATGAAGGCAAGGCATTCAAAAGGCAGCCTAGGAAAAAAACTTCAACTATTTGGGACCATATAACAACAATTAAGCGGAATGATGGCACGTTGAAGAATCAATGCAACTACTGTAAAGATTTGCTGGCTTATAATGCTAGTGGTGTAACAACTCATCTTTGGCATCACTTGAAACGTTGCTTGCAAAAACAAATTGCAGATGGAGAGCCAAATAAAAAGAAGCAACAAATACTAGCTTTTGCAGAAATTGACAAAGAAGGTGTAAGTTCAATCTCTAACTTCTCTTATGATCATGCTAAGGTGAGAGAACTTGCATTACATATGGTGCTTGCTCATGAATATCCTTTTGAGATGATGGAATATGTTGTTTTCAACAAATTTTTGAAAGCTATCTCCCCATTTTACCAAAAAATCAGTCGTTATATTGTCAAGAAGGATTGCATGACAACTTATGAGAATGAGAAAAAAAAAGGTTGAAGACGGTATTAAAAAATGTTAGTAGAGTGAGTATTACAACTGATTTGTGGAAATCTGGGCAGAAAATACAATATATGGTTGTCACTGGTCACTTCATTGACTCTAATTGGATGCTGCATAAATGTGTATTGAATTTTGTTAATGTTTCACCCCCACACACTAGAGTAATTATAGCTAATGCACTTAATAAGTGTCTTACTGAATGGGGAATTGAGAACAAGGTGGCTACTGTTACAGTTGATTATGCTGCTTATAATGATGTGTGCATTAGGAGATTAAAAGATGATTTTTTGCTATGAAAAAAGTTATTACTTGGGGGAAAGCTTTTTCATGTTCGCTGCTGTGCGCACATCTCAAATTTGTTGGTGCAAGATGGCCTTAGTCAAATAGGCAATGTGATTGAAGTTGTTAGAGAAAGGATCAAATATTTGAACAATTCAGAAGCTAGATTGAATGAATTCAATAAGATAAGAAAACTGCTTCAATTGCCTGCTAAGAAGCTGATTTTAGATTGTCCCACGCATTGGAATGCAACATATTTGATGTTGGCTGCAGCTTTACAGTTTAAAGATGTTTTCCCTAGGTATAAGGACATTGATCTTGGATTCCATTATGTTCCATCTTTTCATGATTGGATGAAGGTAGAAGATGTTTGCCAATTCCTAGGTGTTTTTCATGAAATTACTAATATGATATCTAGTTCTGAGTATCCAACTGCAAATATTTTCTTAGCTGAGTTGTATAGGATCAAGGAACTTTTGAATGAAAAATCTTTAGACTTGTCTGATCATGTAAGGGTAATGGCTTTGAGTATGGCTGTAAAATTTGACAAGTATTGGGGTGAATGTAATCTAGTTATTTCTCTTGGTGCCATCTTGGATCCTAGATACAAAATGGTACTCATTAAATTTGCTTTTGATATGATGTATGCTAATGGTGATGTTGAAAAGAATGTTGCTATTATTAAGAAAGCTTTATATGATCTTTATGATGAGTATGTTGCTGCCCATAATGCATTTCATATGGCACATGAACAAAGGAAGAAGCAAGGTTACAAGTTGATTTCCTCAAGTAGCACTGATAGTCATGGTATTGGGAGGAATATTGTTACTGGGAAAGCTAAGTTTGAGTCATTTATTAGAAAGTCAGATTCTGTTCAACCTAAAAAATCTAAATGGATAATTATTTGGAGGAAAATGTGTTTATTTGTGAGCCTAATGCTCCATTTGATGCACTGGAATGGTGGAAAGCAAACCAGCTCAAGTATCGAATACTATCTAAAATGGCTGGTGACTTGTTGGCTATCCCAATCACCACCTGCAGCTTCAGAGGTGACTTTTAGTGCAGGGGGGAGAGTAATTGATGATCGACGTGCTTCTATGTCTGTTGATACAGTCCAAATGTTGCTTTGTGCATCTGATTGGATTAGAGGTCTTCATGGTCTCAAGAAACATTCACGTGTAAGTCTTTCTTATTCTTTCAAGTGAATAACATAGTATCTAGTTTGACTTTGATATTTAATCAAGTTATAATTGGATTCTAATGTGAGTTTTTTCTGGTAGGATTTTGCTGAGAAAGTAACTTTTGAAGAAGTTGTGCTACCTGATTGATATTTAGAGCTGACTCAAATTTTATTTTGAAGCTCCAGCTACTTTCTGATGATGAAGAGTAGATAAACTATTGTAAATTTTGCTCATATTATTATGTTCTAGCTGGTTTTTGTACAGACTTGGTGATTGGCTAGCTAATTAACTTTTGTGCACCAAGTATGTTCTAGGATTTTGCTTTTTGTTAGTTTTGTGTAGAATCCAACAGGTTGATGAATCAATTGTGGATGTATGATATCACTTGGTTGGTTTTTGTTAACGGGTTTGGAAATCTAAGAATGAAAATTGTAGCTAGCTATTGGATAAAGGGACTATTGTTATTAAGCTAATTGGATTAATCTGACTGGATGATGTTGATCTTTTTTGTTATTTTAGTTTATATAAAAGATATTTCTTTTTATTTTAAAAAAAGTTTTTTATTTTCGAATTCGAACTCCAATTCGAGCTCAGCTCGTTAAAGGTTTACGAGCCAAATCGAATTCGAATTCAAATCTTTAAATTTTTTTTCGAATCGAATTTGAACAATAAATTGTGTTCATATAGTATTCGAACGAAACTCGAATCCTGTTCATATATTATACGAACAGAGCCCGAACACAGACTATTTGGCTCGATTCGGCTTGTTAAAAGCTCTACTTAAACGTATTTATCAAAAAAATAGTAATTGACCATGAAAAAATAAAAAAATTTAAAAACATGCTTAAAACCTAAAAGACAAATTTTGGGATCCAAAATAGGCAAAAATGAAAAATAATAGTTAAACCTGACAAAATCAGAAAAATTTGAAATGTGTATGGAAGTACAAAAAGATAAATTTAAAACCCCAAAATTAATGAAAAATATTTACAGCTAAAAATTACTATTTTGCCCCCCGAAATTGCTGATTTTACCCTTTTCTCGAAAATCAAGATTTGACTCCAAAAGTAGAAAAATGCCTCCAATGTTGGAAAAGATAAATGATGTGTTAAAATTTAATATCTACAACTATTGTTCGGGCAAAAATCATTTTGCCATAAGAAATATTATCAATATCTCATATAGCCATAAAATAATTTTGAATTACTAGTCATACATTACAAGAGAACAAATTATAAGCTAGGAACCTAATTGGGTTTGAAAAATGGTTATTTATATGTGTTTTGGACTAGACTCAAACTAACTCAATCTTTTTTAAAAAGAATATATTTGTATATTTTAAAATTATTTTTAGTAACTGTGCCAATAAATAAAATAAAATGAACTCAAAATTTTTATCAATTAAAGTAAAAAATGTCAGCAAATATCCACTCATAAGGTATTTTATGTTTTAAGTTAAAAAAAATAGAAAATTGAGTTATTTTTTTATCCTTTATATATGGTAGATAGAAATAAAATAAAATTTAAGATATTAAAACTTTTTATTTATTTGATTTTATATTTCAACTAGAAACTAAATTCACTTAAGATGGCAAATTGAGAAATTTATTTTAACTTTAGATGGAAATTAGAAACAATTGTTACTTTAAATGGCAAGGTGAAATTTTGAAAATACTTTAGATGGCAAAGTTAATTTTGCCCTAAATATTGCGCCCTCCAACTAGGATTAAATTAGGTCCTAAAATCCAGAGAGTCCATGTGTATAGTATTTTTTGTTTGTTTTCACTACAGTAATAAACCAATTGAGTCAAGATGATTATCTTACATTTGAATTTAATTAGTTTACTGTTCAAAAGTCATTCAACCTTGACTCTTGTATTAACCAAGTTAAAATTATTGTTCGTGTTAAGCTCGTTTGATGAAAGCCAAGTTCAAACTCAAGTTCGAAGTTGGCTCTTTTATGTCATACGAGTCAAGCTCGAATTCGAGTTCAAGTTCAAATATAAATTTTCTTAAAAAATGAAATCTTTTGCTTATTTTTTTTTAAAATATTGAATAATGAATAAACTAAAGCATAAATACAAGGAATGGATGATAAGTGTAAAAAGTTGCATATTTTAGTGTATGGTTTATAATGTGTTCTTAGTGCATTTTCAAGTTTTTTTATTGAATTTGGCTCAATTTTATAATGTTTATTCAAATTAGGGTTTGAATTGGAAATTAGGATTTTTACCCCAGAAAGTAGAGTTTTGAGGAAGGAATTTAATGGACAAGTTTATGTGATTTTGCAGGTTTTATATTTTAAATAGAATTTGGATCAATTGACACCAAATTTTCTCTCACTTTGAAATTGATTCAAGATTATACAAAAATCTCAAAAACTTGGAAGTTAATTATTTAAATTTGGTAAGAATATTCCTCATTTGTTTTGAGGATAATTTGGAATTCTGGTTTACCAATAAGTTGATATGCTTTGGCTAGAGACTGCTATATGAATTTTTGCCTTTGGAGTCAGTTTTATAGTCACAACAGGTGAGTTTAGCATCTAGGTGCTATTGTTTGTCATGCGAAGGAGTCTATGCTACATGCCTTTGTAAATAATCAAGTCATGTAAATTGCTAGGAGTCATTATTTTGCAGCATTCAGCAAAGGTTTTGGCTCTTTTACTTGTGCATCTTCCTTGTTAATTTTTGGTTTTGGTTAAATTCTTCTCTGTCCACAGGACATATTTGTAGTAAGCTACCACTGGTGGTTTTATGGGTCCTTTGGTTGTCCAAGATTGGAGCCTAGTTTCACAGTAGTCCAATGGTAGTTGACTAGTTTATTTAGGAGATAGATAGATATATGATGTTGTTGGGATGCTCTTTGTAACATCCCGCGTCTGGGCTGGCCCAATAACTTTTGAGCTTTTAAACCACGGGCTCAAAATGCTTAATCCAAGTTATTTAGTAGCCCAAACGTAGGATGTTATATACTATACATTTTTTCTTTCTCCCACTGATGTGGGATATCACATTCATCCCTCCTTTAGGCCTTTGCGTCCTTGCAAAGCCCAATTCATATCCGGACTGTCCACTCGGTTGTGTCGGATTCTAGAGGTGGCTCGTATGGGCTCTAGAGGTGGCTCCTGCCCTTAAGTCAACGTAGCACTTAGCCCCGCACAGCACTTAGTTCCTTCACTTCCTTGCGTAGTTCGACCCAAATACCATAGGCCCAGTCTCATCCCGTGCAGAGACCACACGAGGTTCGCTCTGATACCATTTGTAACATCCCGCGTCTGGGTTGGCCCAATAACTTTTGAGCTATTAAACCACGGGCTCAAAATGCTTAAGCCAAGTTATTTAGTAGCCCAAACGTAGGATGTTATATACTACATTTTTTCTTTCTCCCACCGATGTGGGATATCACACTCTTGAGTTACTAGCAATGATCAATTGAGTACCATGATGTTTATATTGCACAATAGTTTAAAATATGTCACGACATATCATCAAAAGGGGGGTTTTCTTCAAAATCAGTTTGGAGAGAGAGGTATGTTTTGGCAGCAAAGGTTGAGGTGCTATCCTTTGGTTTTCATTTATGTGTGAAACATGGGCTTGCAATGTGTTAGTCGAAGTCAATTCTAGGATTCTAGTTGATTTGGCTCATAGCTCAAACATTGTAAATGGTCAATTTGTAGGCTTTTGCTACATATTCAATAGGTGCTTCAACAATTGAATGAGAGCTTATCATACATTTTCCCTCAAGCAAACAATGTGGCTAATTCATTGGCTTTGCTTCATTGACAAGGGGAGCATCACTTCACGCAAACTTCTTTGCCTTCCATTGTGAAATCATTTGTTCGTTTAGATAGTATAGGTTTCCCTAATTTCAAGAAATGCATTATAAGGGAGTAATACTCCTTATTTATGATTTTATTATGTCATTTACTAGAGATTATGTCATTTGTTGGAGATCAAGTTTTGGCCCCCTCCAAGTTTTCATATTTATCTTTATTATTAACAATAATAAAATTATAGCTGGCATCCCCTCTTGTTGGGGTTAGCCAAACAAAATAGAACAAAAGTATACTCATGTTTGACAAGTTTACTCATATGCAAATGTTGAAGGGCACTTGTATGAATGTTTATTAAAGAAGCTAAAATTTAATAGAGTGCAAGTGAAATTTTTAAAATGTATAAGGTAAATAATATGATTTTCAAAATTTTGGATTGCACATGTGCCCATGACTTTACCAGGAGGATCGAGCTCCATTTAGGTGGCAAAGGCAAGTTCTTATTCTTGCCAACAAAAGTCTTAGGTAGTTAGAGATGGAGTTTTCCTTTCTATTTTTGAAGATATTTATGGGTTAGATTAATTGTTATTGGGTTGTCAAATCTCGAGCTTTTAAATCTTAACTAGGAATTTTGTAACCTAGTTCCTACTCCTCCTACCAACAAATATTTTAGGCAGTTGGAGATAAACTCTCTCTCTCTCTCTTTCTCTCTATACTCTTAAGGATATTTATGAGTTAAGTTAGACAATTATTGGGTTGTTATGTCTCAAATTTTTGAATTTCAACTGAGAATTTGATAACCTCACCCAACTATTACTTGACCTGCTTAGTCAAGTAAACAAGTTATATAGGATAGGTTTGGACATTGAACTAACTGGATTGTTGATAGCGAAGCGGATTCGTGTGCGATACCAAGGACTCCTTGACACCAATTTTATCTCGAATCTCATGACTTGAAGATCTCAACTCTCAAGATCTAAACTAGGGGGTGTTAGGCGTAAACAAGAAGCCCTAATTTATCCCATTAAGAATTTGCGAACAACAAGTAAAATTCTAAGCAATTGTTGTGGTCGCCATAGAATCGATCCAATAAGACCGGGGAGTTGTTCTACATTAGCTAAGAACAGATAAATTCTCAATTAAGAGAAAACTCAAACATTTCATTAATTTATCATACATCTTATTAAAAATAGTACAGTGATTGCCTTTTTATAGGCTTTCAAAGAATAATCTAGAAACTTGCTAAAATACTAAAACTAGTAGTAACTTATCACAATTACTAACCTACCATAAAGACTACAACTTGTAAAAATAAACAAAAAATTGAACAAAATACGAAATTTTATATTTTGCTACTATCAGCGAGGCCATCCGTGAGTGATTAGATGGCATGGATAGCATCAGAATGTAAATTCCTGCACGCCAAAGTTTCTGTCCCTATCCACACAACTATGCCTGCACAGATAGCTGGGACCAAAGCTTTATTCCTTACAGTGCTCCATCCGGTTGAATCCCCAACTTATCCCCAAGTGAAAATAAGGCCACGGATTGCTCCTGAAACTGATTTTGACCACCAATCTCTACACATGCTTCTTGCATTGGACCAGCTATTCCACACCAAACTCTTCCTCGAACCTTGGGTCTCAGCCTAGAGCACCAAATTGATGAATATATGATAAATAAGATGAGTTCCATTGTTTTTGGATCATTCTTTGAGTCCTTGAATCCCTCCAATTGTCGTTGGCTATTGGACATCGTTGGTGTAACATCTAAGCTTGAGATGGGCACTTCCACACACATATCAAATCCTTTTTCTTTGAAACGCTTTGTCCTTGAGTCATCGTCCAAGGTAAAAGACAGCAACAATCCATTCTCCAAAGGTGCTTCAAAATCAACAATCTTGCCATGGACAGGGATAGTATCCTCAACTTCAATTGCAGCAACAAACTCCTCCATCATTGATTCCTCTAGAAGTGGCAAATCATTGTCTACTCTAGCCTCTTCCAACGGCAGTGTTGACTCCTTAGGCTCCTCAATTTCTGTTGACACCTCTTCCTCGTCAATTTCAACATGTTGTCTTTCAGAGGGTCTCGAAAACAATGGTCTTGCCATCCTCTTAGAAGCAACACCTCTATAACCATTGTAGACACTAAATTTTGACACACTATTTATTTTTCAAACATTGGGAGCATGTTTAAATTTTTTGGTCCAAATTTTAATTTTTTCAATAATCTTGGGAGCAAAATAGTAATTTTTATCTGTAAATACTTTTTCATTAGTTTTGGAGGGTTTAAATTCATATTTTTACTTTCATACATATTTTTTAATTTTCTGTGATTTTTCAGAATTTAATTAATATTCTTTTTATATTTTACCAGCACAAGGGCAAAATAGTAATTTCGCCTCACAAACACCATTTTAGCTCATTTCAGGTCCCAAATTTATTTTTCTAATTCTTTAAGCATATTTCTAAATTTTCTTATTTTTTTGAAAACATTTGCTATTTTTTCTGTAAATACTGCATTCAAGGGCAAAATCGTCATTTTATAGTTTAAATTCATTTTTCATCAATTTTTGAGTTGTAGATGCATTTCCTAGAGTTTTAAGCTTATTTTTAATTGTTCATAATTTTTCGAGGCCAATAGCTATTTTTTTGTATATTTTCGTTATCCAAGGGTAAAATTGTCATTTCACATTCTAAACTCCTTTTTCACCAATTTTTGGGTCCCAAATTCGTTTTTAGGTTTTAAGCATGTTTCTAAGTTTTTCTAACTTTTTTTCGGGTGAATTTCTATTAACAAATTTGTTATTTACATTTTTCTTAATTTTTCTATTTTTGTGAGAGAAAATAGATTTTTAAGAAGTATAAAGTTGTAATTTTGGTAGTCAAGGGCGTTTTGGTCTTTTAGTCATTTCTTAGAAGATAAGTCTTTTGTGCACTATAAATACCACCCAACTTGGGGATTTAAAAGAAGGAAAAAAAAAAAGTTTAGAGAGTTTTTAGTTTTTTAGTTTTAGTTTTTAGTTTTTCTATTACACCAAGAACACCAAAAACACATACTTTTTCCTACATTTTTTCTTCAAGTTTTCACCAAGAACGCCTAGAACACACACTAGTACATCTTCAAACATACACCTAGACCACCAAGAACACCTACTAGGTCTTAGTGTATCTTCAAGTTTTCACCCAAAACACCTAGAACACACATTAATACATCTTCAAACCTACACCTAGAACACCAAGAACACACACTATCTATTCACTTTCTCTCTCACGCACTACACACACTCTTCCACTTCCTATTCATTTTCTCTCTCACGCACTACACACACTACACCTTCACACGTTCACTTTTTCTCACACACACCACACGCAGTTCAAAACACACACTTTTACACTTTCTCTCTCACACACTAACACACACTCTCACACACACACCCCACTCATTTCACACATATCACACACACACATTCTCTCTTCTCCCTCTCCATTACATACACATATTTACACACACAACCACTTCACAAGTACACACACTCACAGTTCTACACTAAAACATATACACACATGGCCCAAAACACACTCAGTTCACACATACACAGCCACACAGACCACACACACACGTCCATATTCACAACTACACAAACAACTCAAACTTACACACAATCACCGCATCAGCACACACATCACACAAACACAATTCTTCACGTCAATTCACACACTTAAACACGCATATACACACAGCCATGCGAACAAACATTCACACAATTTCACACACAGCCTAAACTCCCTCATCCAAAATCAATCCAAAATCACTTTCATCACAAGCATCCAATTCACCAACAGGCCACTAGTTTCCAGCCATCAAACCCCTGTTACCAGTCACCACAATCTCCCCTATAAACCACCGTCTCCTCTCACAACCCGTTCACTGTCACCCCTTCCCTTTAACCATGACCTGCAAAAACAAAAAAACCAAAAACAATCCATATCCACCAAACATCTGCAAAGAAAATAACAAAATAAACACCAATTCAGGTCCCCAACCCCCTTGCCAAAACCTGCAAATCATCCCCAGAATTCCCAAATTCCCAGTCACAATATCACCAATCCACTCGTCACCACCGTCTCAGTCCAACCTGCAGAAAAATAACACAAATCACCGGTTCCCCATTAGTCCCAAAGCATCCTCTTTCACCTGCATAACAACAGCCCAAGCCAACAATCCAATCAAAAATTGCCAATCACAACTCGCAAACTTCTCAATTCCACCCCCGGCATCTCCCCTGCAAAAGCAATCAATCGACTCTAAAGCTCACCCATCAGACAGACCATCACAGCAACTTACGCCAATGCCCCTAGCACAACAGCGACTCGCAATACCTCTGTTACTTCTACAATCCTCCGAACTCAGGTTAATTTCGGCCCCTCGTTTCTTTTAATTCTTTGGTCTATTATTTAATAAGTCAAATGGATGATATTTAAATTCTCGATTGACTGGATTTGGACCTTGGTTTGTGGGAATTAAACTAAAAAATGAGAAAGAAGGAGTGAGAGATCAGGGGAAAGGAAAGAAAGAAACGAAATACAAAGGGGAAGTCTGAAAGATAGAGAGAGTGTGTGTGAGTAAGTGAGAGGATGGGGGAAGTTCAGTGCTGGCGTTTTCAGTTGGAGAAACTGGAGGGAAAGAAGAAAATAGAGAACAGGGAGAGAGAAGCTGAGAATGAGAGGGAAAAGCAGACCGAGAGAAGAGAGACCGGAGAGAAAGAAAGGAAAAAGAGAGAGGGAGATCGGAGGGAAGAAAGAAAAGAAAGGCAGAAGAGAGGAAAGGGAGAATCAGAGGGAAACGACTGGAGAAGAAGGAGAAAAGTGAAAGAGAGAAATGGGGGAGAAAATGGAAAAGAGGGTAAATGATAAAACAAAAGGAACAAAAAAAAATGATGAAGAAAGGACCGAATTGGTCATTGGGGATGGTTTTTTTTTACTTTCCATGTTGATTGTTTTAGTGTTTGATTTTTTTTTTCTAAATTAGTCAATTAACTATGGATTGTGTTTCTTGTAGTGCTTTATTGGGTTTTATAAGTGAATTTAGTTTATTTGTTTGGTCATACTTTAATTGTTTCTAATATAATTTAATCTGATTTGGCTTGAATAATTAATTTGGTTAATTTAGTTAAATAATCTTTTTTTTTTCTTCTTTCTTTTTCTTTTTCTAATTTACTATTTTTCAGTTTTGGTTATTTTTATCATGATATGTAGATTCATGCTTTAGTCCTTGCTTTCTTTAATAGTGTCATTATGCCCATGTTACTTTTGTGATCTATGCAATTAAGTCCTCCAAAACTTTAGATTGAACCCCCCAAATTTTACATTATTTAGGTCCTATAATTGCAATTGTGCCCCTTACTTGTTGGAATTTATGTTTTACTCCCCCCAATTTGCTAAAATCTTACATTTCGCTTTAGAACAATGCCTTAAATTATTATTTGGCCCTTAGGTTTGTTTGAATTTACTTTCAAGCCCTTAGTTTAATAGAATTTGTATGTTTATCATCAATTTGTCAATGCTTACATACTTTTTAGGCTTTATTTCTTTATATTATGGTACCTTGACTTGTTCGTTCATCTTGCTAGTATTTGTACCTGATTTTCACAGAGAGGTATCCCAATTTCTTGTTATTTTTCTTTTATGTGCTCCAATGTGATCCAATGTGATTTTTATGCATTATTTTTATTATTATTATTTGTTTCTTATTCTTACATGCTTTTCGCGTATTTATTTTATGTTATTTAAGTTCAATTTTATTATTTTGGCAAAAATATAATATTTTGTATTTAGCTAGTGATAGGCACGGACGTACGTGGAATTTCTTGAAAGACCAAGTATGAATTTCGAACCTTTCCCCTTGGATGAACTAGACTCTAGAATCAGCACCAAAGCCTTGAACACGCAAGATGAACAACTGAAAATTTCCAGGAAGCTTTGAACCTCCATATGAAACGAACAAAGCACTCAAGGAATCAGCACCTAGAACTCTTGATCAAACCAATAAGGTAACTCTAAGCTAGGGTTTTGAACTTGGAATCACTCTACAAGTTCGGGGGTTATTCTTAATCAACAAAGAACTGAAAGAAAGCACTCAATTTGAGAACTCACAAATTCATTAATCATCAAAACTTATAAAATTCGTAACAGTGTTTTGGCCTATAAATAGGCTTGCATAACAACTTGTAGAAAGTTCTAGAAACTTAACAAAGAGCACTAGTTGTAACCTAACACAATATGGTAACTTTCTAAGAGGTTACAACTTGTAAACAAAATAGAAAACTTAACATGAAAGAATTGAACTTAAAAATTCAGTCCAAAAATTGTTCATGGGCTGGATGCCTCCTTTTAAGCACCATTGGGCCTCCATCTTGCATCTTTAAAAGGCCTTCCAACAAGTCCAACCAAACCAACAGCTTAGAAACATGTTATGGACCACTTAGAAGCTTCAATCGGACCTTCTTTGAATGTATATTTAATCCATAACCAATGCATAAACTCTTGGCCCAATGAATACACTTGAATAACTTGATCACCAAGTCCATTGAGAGGCCCAAAGTCACGAATTACACCATGGTAGTCACAAAGCTTGAACGTTCCCCTCATGATCAGCCATGATTTGATCTCATCTTGGTCCAAACGAGTTGCTCCATGAGAATATCTAAGCATCAAGATTGTAAGCACTCCTAGGATCACATCAATCCCTCCTCCCTCGAAAAGATTCGTCCTCGACTCTGTGAGATCATATCAACTAGTATAAGTAACTAAAGGAATTGATAGAAAAATAAACACTAATGATAGATATGCATGACATATGAATTAGAATGCGAAATTCAATACAAGTTGAAACATAAGATGCAAGAACAAATTCTAAATTAAAAAGAATAAACATATCTAGATGCAAACTATCCCTAAAAACATGGAAAAGAATAACATGATTTCCAAAGTCTATGCAACCATAATTGGACTCAAAATAACAACTACTAACAAGATAAAATTTATGGTCGATCAAAGACTTATAAAAAGAATCTAAGTAAATATCACGTGAACTAAGAAAATAAGCATCATGTGAATTATGCCTAATAAGCCCTAGAATGTGAAAAACATCATCAATCAACTCACTAGAATAATTCAAACGATGTAACAAAAACACACAAATATTGCATGATATATCACATAACATAAACTAAAAATTGTCCAAAAAATAAATGATTAAACACCAGAAAATCATTAGGACTAATTGCATTAGATAAATTTAAACATGCTAAATGCAAATCGTCTAAACTAATAAAACAAATATGCAAGAATGAACTAAGTTGCAAATTAAAACAACTAAAACATGAAAACTTAGGCCACAAATCAGTTGAATCCATCATGGTTGTCAAGCTCAATGTGGCGTTTGAACTTGGCTTCAACTCCTTCATCACGGTTTTGTCAACTCGCATGCTTCTTGAATGACAACTCACTACAAAACAGCAATAATGTGGCGTCTCTCCATGAGTATCAACCTGCAAAATCACCACAAAAAGAGTAGGAAAAGAGTTATAAAGTGAGTTAGCAAAATACACTTCTTCTTGAGAGTACAAGGATACAAGAGTTATTGATCTAGCTAGCAAAACACTCTTGCTTTCTCTTTTCTTTGCTCTTGTAGAAGAAACACTCTCCTCACTCTTTCTACTTTGCACGACTTCCTTCTTGTCGCGCCCTAAAAATCGTAAAGGAAAGGGTGTAAAAGGGTGCTAGTGGGGTCGTGACTGTCGCGTCCCGAAAAGACGGTCTAGTCTAATAATGACCCTTTTGAAAAAGCAAGTTTTTAGGAAAAATCGTGCGTGTGTGTGAAAAATCGGGTTTTTATTGAAAAAGTGTATTTTAAGAAAGATGGTATTTTAAAAGAAAACAAGGCCGGGACTAAAAGTGCGACAGGTTTGGCCAACTAATTTTGAAAAAGGGTTTTATTTTATTTTAAAAAAATGGAGTCGCCACTTGGTACTGAGTTAGGGTGTACCAAGTCACCCGAAAAACCGTTTAATAAAAATAAAAATTTAAAAAAAAAAACCATTTTAAAACCCTTTTTCGACTTCGGTCTACGAAAAAACGAGAGAAAAAGGTCCGGGAGTCACATTTGAAGAAAGGGAAGGCAAAGGCTTACGCCTAAGGCACCCTTTCAACCTAGCCGAGGACTAGTTGCGAGGTTTAATCATAATTTCCTAAATTAACCCTAAATTCTATTGCGTTCAGATGTGTCTAAATGAATGCAAAATCCTAAATCTAAATGTGGGTATCGAGAAGGTCGGAATGTTCCTTCGAGGCTTGGTCAGGAATTATCGCATTAATTGCAAAACCCGAGTCGAGACCTCGAGGGAGTCACGATTTTATGCAAAATATGATGCAAAAATAAAGAAAATAATAATATATAGTAAGTGCAGAAAGAAAGTGGGTATGCAACGTAACGGGTATGGGGAACTAATAACTCGTGACTGGATGTTTCTACTCACAGAGGGGGGGGGGGGAACGGCATGTACGCCACCGCTTCCCACGTGAGTAGACGACTATTTCTAGTCGAATCACACAAATGTCCTAATTTCTAAGTGAAATGCGACCTAAATGTCATGCATTTTAAAAACGTGTCAAAATAATAATAATAATAATAATAATAATAATAATTAAAATTATGCCGAATGACAAGAAAACTAAAAGTGCGTGAAATGTAAAATGCACACGAATGTACCTAACACTAAAATGCCCTAAGGGTCTAGCATTGGACTAGCCCGTTCTAAAAATTCCACTAGCGTTGGACTAGCGGGAAAAGAATGAAGCCACAACTAGCGTTGGACTAGTGTGGTGACGGAACAATAAAACTAATAAAACATGAATTAAAGCAATAAAACATGAATTAAAAGCAAGTAAACACATAAAAACATATAAGATCACATAGGAGCACATAACACATAAGCATAATATTTTAGATGCAAAAAATCCTAAGGAAAGCGGTAAAAGAAATAAACACATAAGCACGTAAAAGCAAATGAACCCTAACTATTACACCGGGGGCTTGATTTACAATTTAAAGGGGAAATTTAAAAATACCCTATCTATTACACTTGCTATCTAATTATACAAAAATATTTGTAAACAATGTAAAAAGAAAATAATCTAATTATTACATTGGCTAGCTAAATACAAGAACATTACATTTTTTCGTCAAAATAATAAAATTTAAAATTAAATAATACCAAATAAATAGCTACGCAAAAAGTGCATAAAATAAGAAACACATAAAAAATGCATAAAATATTACATTAGAGCACGTTGGAGCACATAAAGAAACAATTAAAAGGTAACGAAAAATACCTTTTTGAAGACCCGGTACAAAGCTTAAGAAAATGAACACACGCGTTAATGTACCACTATTTAAGTAAAATAAAGTATAAATATGAGTTCTAACATCTAGAAAGCCAACATGAAAGGGGAGAAATATAAATTCCAGCAATTAAAAGCACTAACATACAATTTTCAGCAATTGATGGGGTCTAAAATCAAATTCCAGAAATATGTGAGAACTAAAACACAATTCCAGCAGGTCCTAGGGACTAAAATTGAACATTCCAGCAACACATGGCTAAAAAATGAATTTTCAGCAACTTAAAAAAAAAACAAAAATGAATTCCCAGCAATTTAAAGGGGCCAAAAATGAATTTCCAGCAAATGTTTTGGAGTTTAAAACAAATTCCAGCAAAGTATAAGGATTGAAATTGAAAATTCCAGCAAAGTCTAGGGTTGAAATTAAAATTCCAGCAAAGTATAAGGACTGAAATTGAAATTCCAGCAAAGTCTAGGGTTGAAATTACAATTCCAGCAAAGTATAAGGACTGAAATTGAAATTCCAGCAAAGTCTAGGGTTGAAATTAAAATTCCAGCAAAGTATAAGGACTGAAATTGAAATTCCAGCAAAGTCTAGGGTTGAAATTAAAATTCCAGCAAAGTATAAGGATTGAAATTGAAATTCCAGCAAAGTCTAAGGTTGAAATTAAAATTCCAGCAAAGTATAAGGATTGAAATTGAAATTCCAGCAATGTCTAATGTTGAAATTGAAATTCCAACAAAGTCTAAGGACTGAAATTACAATTCCAGCAAAATATAAGTACTTGAATTTAAAAAGTCCAGCAATGTTAATGGGTTAAACCGATTTAGTGAGTGAACTAACTTAATTACTAGATCAAGACTCAATTGAATTCAAATCATAAATAAATAAATGAACCACCATAAACGGTAAAAAGGAAAAAATGAAATCAAATAAGGAAACAAATCATGACACAAAAAAAATAAAAATAAAAAAAATAAACCCAATCAGCCATTCTTCAATCCGAATAAAGAAGACTTCAATTGGCAATCACAAGTCCCAAAATCCCAGGCGCACATGCCCCCCCCCCCCCCCAAATCGTGAATATAATAAAACCCAAAGAAAAGAACTTGTCAGATTCATTTCTCTCCAAACGGACAGTAGACAAAATTCTTCAAAACCCAAGACAACCCACTCAGATTATTCAATCTCTTCCCCATGCCCGAATTCATTTGTCTTTCACACGGATTTACCTTTGCTTAAAATTTTCACTCAAAGCAAATCAGTTTTATCCCACCAAAAATCGAACTTTCTTCAGCCTTATTCCCAAGATCAAAGTCCAGATTTCCTTTTTCTTCAGCCAACAAAAAAGAGAAAACAGTGGTGGTAGTGGGTGGAAAACATAGTTGTTATGGTGGGGGTTGCACGGCGTTGGTCGACAGGTGGTGGAATGGTGGTTCGAAGGGGAGTATTAGCAGCGACTTTTTGGTGATTTTAGGCTACAATTGCTGCTCTTATTGGATGATTTTGGTGCTGTTGCGATGACTGATATTTTGGACAATTTGTGACTGCTTGAGGTGGTTCGATCGGCTGATGATTGGGATTGATGATGACAAACAGAAGTGCTATTGCGATGGCTGAAAATGAATGTTGTTTTGCTGTCATTTGTCTTTGCAGGTGAGGGGTTATGATAGTGTTGGCTGTTGGTGGACACTCTATGCTCGATTTGGGATGTTGATGGCTTGCTGTTGGTGGTTTCAGAGGGCGGTGGAGATGGTTGAAGATGGGGAGGGAGAGACGATGAGATTGATCTGTTTCTGTATGTGCGTGCAGGTTGAAATTGCAGATTGAATGGGGCTAGTAGTTGAAGACGGTGGTGATTGGAGCTTGGTTATGGTGATTTGGTGGAGATGGGCTTTGATTGAGTGGTCAGGAGGCTGAACGATTGAAAATGATGAAGAACTGATCTCCCAGAAACAAACACAAAAAAAAAGAAAGACAGAATAGAAATCCAAGAACAAGAACAAAAGAAATTTTTTTTAAACAAAAAAACCAATTATAATTTCAAAACACATAATCAGACTCTCATATATATATAAAATGGACGAAAATGCATCAAAACAAATTGAAAAACTCACCTTTTTATGAGGATAGATCGATGATGAGGGGAGAACGATGAACAGTAGAATCTGAGGTTGGAGGCGATGAACAGTTGATGAAAAATAAAGAACGGCGCTAGTGTGTGTTTTTGTGGTGTTTTGGTGTGTGTTTAATCCTTAATGAATAAGAAAATGTGTGTTTTTAGGGTTTTTCCATTTTTCTCCCTTTTTTTCTGATTGAAGGGGGTATTTATACTGCCCACTTGTCTTGTTGGCCAAGAATACTGTAAAATAACAGAAATGCCACCGGTATTAAAAATGCTAATTTTATTAAAAAATATTTTTTAACCTCAAAATTAAAATTAATACAAAGAATCTGACTAGAAATCTCTAAATTTTCAAAAAGAATTCATATTAGATTTAAGAAATAAAAACTAGAGTTCAAAACTGATAAAAACGCGCTCGAGGTGTAAAATGACGGTTTTGCCCTGAACAATGAAAATTTGTAGAAAAATAGCTATTGACCCCAAAAAATCATCAAAAATTACAAATAAGGTTAAAACACTAGAAAAGGCATTTACGACTCAAAATTTGACAAAAAATGAACTTAGATTGTAAAATGACGATTTTGCCCTTGGGCAATGAAAATTCACAGAAAAATAGTTATTGTTCTCAGAAAATTATCAAAAATTACAAATAAGTTTAAAACACTAGAAAAAGCATTTACGACTCAAAATTTGACAAAAAATGAACTTAGATTGTAAAATGACGATTTTGCCCTTGGGCAATGAAAATTCACAGAAAAAATAGTTATTGTTCTCAGAAAATTATCAAAAATTACAAATAAGCTTAAACTACTGGAAAATGCATTTTTTACTCAAAATTTGACAAAAAATGAACTTAGATTGTAAAATGACGATTTTGCCCTTGGGCAATGAAAATTCACAGAAAAAATAGTTATTGTTCTCAGAAAATTATCAAAAATTACAAATAAGCTTAAACTACTGGAAAATGCATTTTTGACTCAAAATTGGTGAAAATTGAATTTAAATTGTAAAATGACGATTTTGCCCTTAACTGGTACAAAAAAATAAAAAATACCAATTAAATCCAGAAAAATCATAAGAAATTAACAAATTTACATAAAAGTAAAAATATGAATTTAAAACCCCCAAAAGTTGATAGAAAAATATTTACAGATAAAATTACTATTTTGCCCCCCAAATTATGGAAAAATTAAAAATTTGTCCCAAAAGTGCAAACATGCCCCCCCAATGTTTGAAAATAAATGGTGTGTCAAAATTTGGTGTCTACACTTCTCATTCTTTTCCTCATTCTTCTCCTTAGCTTGCAATTGAAAATCCCTTACAATCTTTACTTGATTGGAATGAGCTTCGGATGGCAAGATTGGATTAAGAACAATTTTTCGTTCATTCCACTTAAAAGAGTAGTTGTTCTTGTATCCATCATATGAAACTCTTCTATCATATTGCCAAGGACTGTAACACCCTAGAAATTCATGCCAAAACCATTTATTTTGTATCATGTTCATTAGGAAAAAAAAAAAAAAAAAGAAGAGGGCCGAAATTGGTGAGAAGAAATAAGGAATTGATTTTCTATTTTACTAGCATGTTGTACTTAGTTCTTTAAGAGTTGTACCTAGGAAATCTTGCAAGATTAATTATGGGATAACTAATGAAAATCACTTCTAATTACCTAATGCCAAGTGGAGTCTTCCATGGAAAGAAAGTCAAGAATCACTTTGTCTTTGTCTTATTTTGATTGGTCAATTTTTTTCCCAATTCTTTTCCATTTCTTTTCTTCTTTACTTACCCAATTTTTCTCTTCTTTTTTCTTCTTGCTGGCCGGCTGCTTCTCTCCCTTTTTCTCTCCATTTTCTTTCAATTTTCTTGGATCTTTTACTTCCATTTACTCATATTTCAACCATAGAAATTGAGTGAAACTTCCTCCTAAGCAACAATCTTGTCTATCTAGAGGTATTTCCCATGAATTTCTCTTTTAATTTCAAGTGAAGTATCATAGTTTTCTAGCTTTTAAGACATGTTTTTATGGTTAAGTATGATGGATTTTGGCCATGAAAAGTGAAGTTTTATTCCATGAATGTGAAGCTTATAGGCTTGTATGCTTGTAGATAGTGATTTAAACTTGAAATGACATGATTTAAGTTTGATTGGATTGAAGAACCTTGGAGTAGTTTAGGTGTTTTTGTGATAAATTTGAGTGAAATTAAAGTGAGTTTGATGTGAAATTGGTAGAACTACTTGAACAGTCATGCTGGACCAGTTTTAGTAAAACTTTCATAACTTGGTGTAGATAACTTGGATTCGAATAATTCTTGTTGTTTTAGAAACTAGATTCATAGGGATTTAAAACGGTATAAGGCTTGCATGGTGGTTCATTGTGTATTAACCGCAGAAAGCTTGCAAAGTTGGCTGAAAATTTGATTCTGCGTAAAACAGTTTTTATGATGAGCCAAATTGAGGGCTGATTTTGAACCTGTTCTAGTTGGAATTTGGATTGATGATCTTCACAAAAGTTATATCCCTATAAACGTACTTTCAAACCATGTAATCACAATTCCCTAGTTCTTAGTGGATTGACCCCAGTAATGGCACGAAGTTGGCTGAAAACCAACCCTGTGCAGATTTGGGTGATGATTCTTGGAGTAGGGATTTTGAATTTGAGTGGAATCTTGATTGAATTTGGGTTTAAATTGAATATAAAAGTTGTAGAACTTGTTGAATTGGGTTGGATTGTTGGATTTTCTTGCAGGGAAAATTTTTGGGTTAGTCCGATTATAGGGGAAATGCTGCCGAAATTTCGGTAAAACCTAGGAAATAAAAGTAATTAGGCTATGATTTAAGACTTTATAAGCTGTAATTTAGTGATTTAAGCGTGCAGAAATTTTTGTAGATTAGCTATTAGTGAGTTAAACCTTTTTGAGCGAAACCCTAAAAGTTAGAAAACCCTAAACCCTAGGGTAAAACCCTAAGCTCCAAAACCCTAGAAATTAAACCCTAGAAAGACTTGGGGTATTTCTTGAATTTCCTTATGAAAGTTCTTAGATTTTATTCAGGATTTTTATACTATTATTTCTTTTGAATTTCAGGATCCGAAAGTGAGACCCGATCGTATTACGAAATATTTTCTTAGGCTTCAGGTGAGTGTTCTTATGTGTGTATGATGCATGAAATGCCATGTACTACTTGACATCATTATTTTGATGCATAAAATGATACGATATACTTGACATGATTATCTAGTGATATGTATTACTTGAGGAAAGATGTGTACTTTATCGCATCTATTCCGCAATGTGTTATATGCTTTCACTATTATATGTGTTATTTGTGATTGAGACTTCCGTGACTAACTTCACCGTTACTTCACGGTTGGTCAACCCTATCATGAGTTGGAGGTTATAAGGTGCTGGGTGTTTTAGGGCGTGTTGTTCTTTCCCAAAATGAGTTGAATTCCTCTAATAGGCCAACTCCGGATTGAACTATCTTGCTTGTTGGCCCTTCCAAGATTGAAATTTCTTCCTGGAGGTGGTAGCTTGTTTGGAGGTTATAAGGTGAATGGTGGCTAGGGTCTTGCTTGTTTATACTGGAATGTTCCTTGGCAAAGACCTGAGCTATTATCTCGGTCTGAACGTCTTGGTTACATGATCAGTGCTTGCTTCTTCTGCGGTTAAGCTTGCTTCCGTAGTTGAGCCTCGTATCCGCCATTGACTACTTGTTACTTAAATTGTTCACAAATTGTTTATTTACTCGTTAAATATTTTATTGAACAAAATCACATTTTACTGGTATGGTTGCATGACTTGAGCACTCACTGGACTATTATAGCTCATCCCATTCATTTGTTTTCCTTAACCAGGTTTCCCAAAAATACTAAAGCTAGAAAAGCTGAGTTTGGACAGTGTACATGTTTTGTTTTGTATATTTTAATAGCCACTTGTTTGGGCTATTCTTGCACATATTGTGTAAATTTTAGTGTGTAAAATATTTTGTAATATTTGTACTTCAAATGAATTTTATGAATATATTTCTTTACAAATGTGTTTTATTTTGCATTAATTATGTGTATGTATTGAGCAAGTGCGTGATTTGAGTCCTGACGAGAGCCAGGCAGGCAGTCCGCTAAGCCCTTTAGTGCGCCTCTGGGTAAGGTGGGGCTGTCACAAGGACGCCCTAAAAGAATATGGCATGCTTGCATTGGGGCAACATCACACCAAACTTCATCTTTGTACGTGCCTATTGAGAAAGTAACAAGCACACGTCTAGTCACTTTGATCTCTTCTTGATTATCAAGCCAATGAAGTTTGTAGGGCTTGGGATGCTCCACAGTCTCCAAGTGCAACTTATCTACAAATAAGGTACTAGCAACAGTTAGTACATGAACCACTATCAATGATCCAAGCTACATACCTTATTGAGCACAGTACAACGCGTATGAAAGACTGTGCTCTCTTTGTAGTGTCTCCTCATCTTCTTTATGGTGCTACATTTAAAGCTCTTCTAGTAACCAAGAGTTCACCACTGGTCATCCACCAAAGAAGTTTGCTTCTTCAGTATCAGAACCTCCTTCAAGAGGTGGCATCTCCTCTTCACTATCACTAGAAGTAACACTCTTGACATCCCCATTATCTAAGATCATCATAGCCCTTTGTTTGGACAATTTGCAGCATAGTGTCCATAACCTTGGCATCTAAAACAACGTACCTCACTAAGCTTTAAGTTAGGCTCATTCTTACTCTTTGCTTGAGGCTTTGTGGAAGATGGTTCTTGCTTGACCCTCACGATTGAATAGCTTGTTGAGAAGGTCCACGGTTTTCTCTCTTGTCAAAGGAACGATTCTCCCATTGAGGTCGTGATGATGATGAGCCAAAGTTGTGTGGCTTCATGGCTTTAAGTTGCCTTTCAATCTTGATGGCCATGTCCACCAAGTCATTCATCTCCACATAGTGATGCAACTCCACACGAGATCTAATTTCAGGGTTTAGACCTCCCATAAATCTAGCCATCAAAGCTTCTCCCTCTTCATCCATGTTGGCTTGAATCATCAATTTCTCCAATTCTTTATGATACTCATCCACCGACATGGTACCTTGCCTCAATGTTTGCAACTTCCAATGGAGATCACGAGTGTAGTAACTTGGCACATACCTCTTCCTCATAATCTTCTTCATCTCGACCAAGTAGCCACGGGTTCCTCTCCATATTTGATGCGATTTTTGTTGAGTTGATCCCACCAAATGCTTGCATAATCAGTAAACTCAACAACAGCAAGACGTACCTTTTTCTCCTCAGTGTAGCTATGGCATGCAAAAATATGCTCCACCTTTCTTTCCCATTCCAAGTAAGCATCAGGATCTAGTCTCCCTTGGAAAGATGGAATCTTCATCTTTATGCTCCCTAAATTGCCATCATGAGGTGGTTGGTTTCTCACCCTCCTCCCTTTGCGTGAGATTATTTCCTCATAGTCAGAATCATACTCTTCATGCTCACGAACATCCTCTTCATAAGTAGGTTTCTTGGAAACCCTAGTTTGGCCTTTAAAGGCGGACTCCATGCCTTCTACTCTAGCATTTATTTGAGCCAATTGCTCTTGCATGGCTTGCCACATGGACTTCATATCAAAGTTTTGTTCCACACTTTCGTGAGACATGATGAATAAACCTGCAAAATAAAGTTAGTAGCACAAAATAATAATAGAAGAAAAATAGCCTTACCACTCCCTTAGTGTATACACTCAACCCTCGTGTATCACTCCAAGTATTTATGGCTTTTTCCCTCAAATGTGCTCACCCCTAAGCCTTTTACCACTCTTGAGTAGCTCCTTTGTATGTCCTTTGATGAAAAGAACTAGCTCAACCTTCCTTGTAAAGCTCCAAGAAGTCAAAAACCGCAAGAGTAAGTGTAGAGGTCAAAGATAAATAAGCTTAGAGTAATTGTTTAATCAAGAGAATTCAAGAAAAGATGGAATAAACAAGACTTGAATCAAGAAAAACACAAATTAGAAACCCTAATGTGTGGTATTCTTGTGTGAAAAATCTTGATTTTTAATGTACTCTTGAAAGAAAATAATATTATTGTGTAAAAATAAAAACTACTTTCCAAAAATATCAAGCACACACAAGAAAACACTTTCCTTTTACCAAAAATTACTACACTTTCCTTTTTTCTCTTGCACACTCCCAATCCCCTACAATTTAGGATGCTCCTTTTTTTTCTCTTAAAACACACGGCTTCCCTTTTTTTTTTCTCCAAGACACGAGTAGCCCCCTTTTTCTTTCCCTCAAGTTACGCCTCTTTCCTATATTTTCTCAAGAAGGATGCGGCTCTTCCTATCTTTTCTCCAACAAGAATGCAGCTGCCTCCTAAGTTTTCTCCCTCAAAAACTCATGCACAACTCCCCTTTTTTCTCCAAAGCAAACGGACAGCACCTTTTTTTTTTTTCACAAAACACACGGACAACTCCTTAGAATTAGGAAACTTGTTGCTTCTTTATTTAAACTACAATTGGATGGCTTGTAAAACTCTTTTAGATAGATCGTTCCAGCTGCCAATCATGAAGAAACAAACGTTATTCTTCAAGACACAAAATTTCAGCAAACTTCTCTTCAAGAAATCAAAATTCCAGCAACCACTTATTCAAGAAATCACGATTCCAGCATGCAAAAGTTTCAAGAAGACTCAAGAACTCCAAGGAAACTTCCTAGAAACACGTTTAGAGCTTCAAGAACATCAAGAACAGAATTTCCAGCAATCAAGAATTCAAGAATTTGTTTCTTTTATTCAAGAACACACAAGGTAAGTTCAAGAACTTCAAGAAAACTTCTCAAAACACTAAAACACACCAAGTAACAATTAAGAACAGATTGTGCAAGGCTTTTGCTACTCCCTTCTTGCACGCCTTTTTTTTTTTTTGCATGGCTTTTCCCTTAGGGTTTATAGTGCACGCCTTTTGTTTTGTTTTTTTTTCCACCAAGAACAACACAAACTGACCCAAAACCTTCAAGAAACTTCAATCCAAGGCTTGTTTGTCCAAAAATTAATTTTCTTGAAAAAGTTTTTTTTAACACAAGAAATTCAAGAAAACAATAAAAACAGTCAAGATTATCAAGAAACCACACAAAACCTAGAATTCTTGATTGAAGACAATCAAGAACGACACTAAGACCCTAAAGAAATTCAAGAAAGCACAAGAACAAAAATTATAAGGAACTGAATTTTTTTTTTTAAACAAACGTGACACAAAGAAGAAACACAAGGAAAGACACAAGTTGTTTAGCTAGGCACGAAGCACTTTGAAAAACAACTCAAGAATGAATTAAAGAAAAATAAAAAGGGATATATCCAAATTTCTCCAAAGGAAAAATTGGATTAGAAAAACCTGGAATTTCAAGACTAGCTCTGATACCAATTGATACGCGCGGAATGTACGTGGAATTGCTTGAAAGACCAAGTATGAATTTCGAACCTTTCCCCTTGGATGAACTAGACTCTAGAATCAGCACCAAAGCCTTGAACACGCAAGATGAACAACTCGAAAAATTCAAGGAAGCTTTGAACCTCCTTATGGAACTGAACAAGAACTCAAGGAATCAGCACCTAGAACGCTTGATCAAACCAATAAGGTAACTCTAAAGCTAGGGTTTTGAACTTGGAATCACTCTACAAGTTCGGGGGTTGTTCTTAATCAGCAAAGAACGAAAGAAAGCACTCAATTTGAGAACTCACAAATTTATTAATCATCAAAACTTATAAAATTCGTAACAGTGTTTTGGCCTATAAATAGGCTTGCATAACAACTTGTAGAAAGTTCTAGAAACTTAACAAAGAGCACTAGTTGTAACCTAACACAATATGGTAACTTTCTAAGAGGTTACAACTTGTAAACAAAATAGAAAACTTAACATAAAAGAATTAAACTTAAAAATTCGTCCAAAAATTGTTCATGGGCTGGACTGCCTCCTTTTAAGCACCATTGGGCCTCCATCTTGCATCTTTAAAAGGCCTTCCAACAAGTCCAACCAAACCAGCACCTTAGAAACATGTTATGGACCACTTAGAAGCTTCAATTGGACCTTCTTTGAATGTATATTTAATCCATAACCAATGCATAAACTCTTGGCCCAATGAACACACTTGAATAGCTTGATCACCAAGTCCATTGAGAGGCCCAAAGTCACGAATTACACCATGGTAGTCACAAAGCTTGAACGTTCCCCTCATGATCAGCCATGATTTGATCTCATCTTGGTCCAAACGAGTTGCTCCATGAGAATATCTAAGCATCAAGATTGTAAGCACTCCTAGGATCACATTAGCTAGCCAATGTAATTAGTTAGATTACATTTATCATATGTTTAGTAAAAATTTTGTATTTAGACAGCAAGTGTTATAGATAGGTCATTTTCACTTTCTCCCCTTTAAAATTGTAACTTAAACCCTCGATGTAATAGTTAGGATATATTTGCTTTTGTGTGCTTGCACTTTTATTTGTTTTACCGCTTTCTCTAGGATTTTGCATCTAGAATATCATGTTTACATGCTACTTGCTCCTACTTGACTTTATATTTCTTTATATGTTTAATTTGCTTTTTTTTAATTCATGCTTTACTATCTAATTCATATTTTATGTTATTTGCCACCACACTAGTTCAACACTAGTTGTGGCTTCATCGTTTCCCCGTTAGTCCAACGCTAGTGGGAATCCCTAGAAAGGGCTAGTCCAACGCTAGACTCTTAGGGCATTTTAGTGTTAGGTACACTTGTTGCATTTTACATCCCGCTTCACACACTTTTTAGTTTTCTTTCCATTTGGCGTGATTTTTTTATTATTATTATTCTTATTATTATTATTATTTTGACACATCTTTAAATGCATGACATCTAGATTGCATTTCACTTAGAAGTTAGGTCATTTTGTGTGATCCGACTAGAAATAGTCGCCTACTCACATGGGAAGCGGTGGCATACATGCCGTTCCCCCCTCCATGAGTAGAAACATTCAGTCACGAAATATTAGTCCCCCGTACCCGTCATATTGAATAGCCATTTTCTTTCTTCACTTAATATATATTATTATTTTCTTTTCTTTTCGCATCACATTTAGCATAGACACTCGTGACTCCTTCGAGGTCTCGACTCAGGTTTCGCAATTAATGCGATAATCTCGACCAAGCCTCGACGGGACATTTCGACCCTCCCAATACTCACATTTAGATTTAGGATTTGCATTCATTTAGATACATTCAAACGTGATAGAACTTAGGGTTAATTTAGAAAATTTTGATTAAACCTCGCAACTAGTCTCGGCTAGGTGAAAAGGGTACCTTAGGCGTAAGCCTTTGCCTTCCCTTTCTTCAAATGTGATTGCCGGACCTTTTTCTCTGGTTTTTCACAGACCGGAGTCGGAAAAGGGTTTTAAATGATTTTTCCAAAATTTTACTTTTGTTTTGTTAAATGATTTTTTCGGGTGACTTGGTACACTCTAACTCAGTACCAAGTGGCGACTCCATTTTAAAATAAAACCCTTTTTCAAAAAAAAATTAGTCGGTCAAAACTGTGGCACTTTTAGTCCCGGTGTAGACACCAAATTTTGACACACCATTTATTTTCAAATACTGGAAGGGCATGTTTATATTTTTGGGATCAAATTTTAAATTTCAATAATCTCGGGGGGCAAAATAGTAATTTTTGCCTGTAAATATTTTTTTCATTAGTTTTGGGGGGGTTTAAATTCACATTTTTACTTTCATACATTTTTTTATGATTTTTCTAGATTTGATTGGCATTTTCTTTATATTTTTACCAGCATAAGGGCAAAATGGTAATTTCGCCTCACGAATACCCCTTTAGCTCATTTTTAGTTCCAAATTTATTTTTCTAGTTCTTTAAGTATGTTTTTAAATTTTTTTGATTTTTTAGGAGACGATCACTATTTTTTCTGTATATACTGCATTCAAGGGCGAAATCGTCATTTTTACAGTTTAAATTCATTTTTTACCAATTTTGAGTCAAAAATGCATTTTCTAGTGTTTTAAGCTTATTTTTAATTTTTGATAATTTTTTGAGGACAATAACTATTTTTCTGTGAATTTTCATTGCCAAAGGGCAAAATTGTCATTTTACAGTTTAAATTCATTTTTTGTCAAATTTTGAGTCAAAAATGCATTTTCTAGTGTTTTAAAGTTATTTTTAATTTTTGGTAATTTTTCAAGTCTAATATCTATTTTTTGTGTATTTTCATTGTCCGGGAACAAAATCGTCATTTTACACCCCGAACGCGTTTTTATTAGTTTAGAGCTCTAGTGTTTTTATTTTGAAATCTACTGTGAATTCTTTTTAAAAAAATTTAGAAATTGTTATAAGATTCTTTTTAATTTTAGGGTTAAAAAATATTTTTTCTAATAAAATTAGCATTTTTTAATACCGGTGGCATTTCCTTTATTTTACACCATTCTTGGCCAACAAGATAAGTGGGCTATAAATACTCTTTTAATCAGTAGAAAAAATAAAGAAAAAAATAAAAACCCTACAAACACTTTACTTTTTGTGATTAAAGATCAAACACACACATTTTCACACTCAAAAAACACACACTTAAGCCGCCTTTTTCATCTCGATTGGTACTGTTCATCAGACAATTATTCATCATTTTCCTTCCCAAATCCATTACTGTTCATCTTCTCTAAGCTTAAAAGGTAAATTCTTAAGTTTTGATTCTCTCTTACTTCTTCTTTTTTTAATGTAAATCTGATTAAATTTATTTGTTTACAATCTTAGTTAAGTCTCTGGATTATTTGTTGTTCTTGTTATTTCTTTTTGTTCTGAATTTCCTTTTCTCGTTCCTGGATTCTCTGGCTGTTTTGTTGGGTTTATGTTCTTTTAATTTCTGAGGTTCATTCTCTCAGTTTCTTCTTCTGTGTCATCTTTTTCTTCCATTGTTCTTCAATCTCTATCTTTCACCGCCCCTCTTCACCACCGTTTCTTCCTCCCTTTCCCATCTTTGCTTCTACCTGGAACCATCATGTATGTAAAACAACTCCAGACCCCTGCAAAAAACCCAATTGCAATACCAGAAAACCACCAAGATTCACATCACCACAAGCCACCCATGAGTAGTCAGCACCCAAAGAAATTATCATCAGTAGTTTCCTTCCACGACATCACAACCCAAAGCCACAGCCCCAAATCACATTCACAATTTCACCACCTCTACAAGCAAAACACTGAACAGCCCCAGTTTTTCGAACTCCCTGTAAATAAACCACAACCAAAGCCATCGTGACAGAACAGAGCCAACCAAATCCCCTGTCACCACCGAAACCTCAACAACCCACCCTTCTTCCTCCATACGCCCAACCAAGACCACTACCCAGTAAGCCATTCCCACCGTGACATCACAGAACTCACACAACTAATCTTCACAATAGCCCATAAAAAACCACCTGCAAGAAAACAAAAACAAAACAGGCACTACCAACTACTGAAGCCAGTCCCTCCCCTGCTCACACAATCAAAATTCACCATTAATGCAACTGATAAGTGCTAAAGTGAACTAGTTTTTTTAGGTTAGGTTTTTAGGGTTTTCCATGAGTTTTTCTCTATTTCTTAGCTATTTCTTCTCTTTTATGATTTTAATGCCAAATTGTGTAAATGTATGATTTAAAAGTGTTTTTACACCATTTTGTAGGGTTTTGATAGCTTCAACTCGATTTCAATTGATTGGAGTGCAATGAAGAAATAGGCGAAGAAGAATTGGAATGGAAACAGTTTGGCAGCTTGGACATATTTCAGTGTTTTGGTCATATCTAGAGCTAGAGACATTGGATTGGGATGAATCTTGAAGTATTTTGAAGCTAAGACAATTTTCTACAATTCATACGAAGACATCAAAGTCCAGTTCTCACGTTTCAATGGTCAAAATCCCAAGTTACTGAAGCACATTTGCACTGCAAGGCTGTTCCGACCAGTTCTTAGTATTTTGAGTATATCTCTGGCTACAAAGCTCTAAATGACATGATTTTTGATGTTTTGGAAAGCTATCTCAAGGGGCTACAACTTTTGTGTTTTAAGGAAAAGCTAATTCGGCTGCCTTTGAGGCCAAATCTGACGTAGACAAACCGCGTGACAACCCGCGCGCGAGTTGTGCTGCGGTTTCCATTCAGAAATTAAGTGAACAAACCGCGCGACAACCCGCGCGCGGTTTATGCCGCGGTTTCTTCACAGAATCTGCAGCGTATTTAGCAGCTAAACTGGCCATTTGACGAGGGGAAGAACCCTAACTCGGAGGAAAAACACACACACGCCGCACACACCTCAAAAACACATATTTGGCACATCTAGAGTGATGTAGGGAGGAGAAAGCAAGAGTAGAGGGACAACTCAAGGGCTTCAATGGTGAAAGCAAGAAGATTTATCAAGATGCAAGGGAGGATTCAAGAGGGCTGCATGAGAATGAGCTTTCTCTTTCTTTCTTGTCTTTTGTTAATTTTATTCTTGTAATTATGAATTGAGTTGTTTATGATTTAGATGGGATGAACCCTAGATTCTTATGTCTATGATTTTATTCTTGGTTTAATGAAAGACCCACTTTGTTCTTAGATTTATTCATGAGTTTATTTGTGTTTTGGATTGGGATTTGCATGCATCCTTCAATTCAAGTAGTTGATTTTGTATGGGTATATCGAGAGATTGCACATATGATTAGATCACTTCATGAATAGAGAGAACTTGAATGAATTGCTAGAGATAGGATTACATGAGTTCTTCCTAAGTTGAGTTTTAGGATTAAAGCTCAACCACAAATGGAGTCCATTGATTAGAAATTGCATCTTTTAGGGGTTTTAATTGAGAAGAGATTCCAATTAATCAACCGAGAAGGTAGGAATTGTTTCACTTGAGAAAGGATATAATTCACATTAGGGATTCTAGGGTCTAAGCAATTGGGTTAATCATTAATCAAGTTAGAGTCTTGGCATGTTGGTTTAGGGGAATTCTTCATCTAAATTCACCTCTACTTTTGTCCATTCTCTCTACTGAATTCTATATTGTCATTTAGTTAGATAATTAGTTTTAGCTAATTTGTATTTTCATTAATTCGTCATTCACTTTGTGAGGTTAGATAATAGAAAGAAGGTTAATACTAGTACTCACATAGTCCCTGTGGGATACGACACTCGGTACTCCTGTACACTGTACTACTGGAAACGATAGGTGCACTTGCCTAAGTATCCGTAGTGTAGCGAAAAGGATATCAAGTTTTTGGCGCCGTTGCCGGGGACTAGGATATTAGGAAAGCTATATTTTTATTACTCTAACCATTTTGTTTCTCTTTATGCTTATTCTAGTTATTTTGTTTAATTTTTGTTACTTAACTTTTATTTGATTTTTCTTTGTAGTCGGCATTTTTTGGGATCTCGTTTTGCGACTTTACTTGAAGATGGCTGAGTACTATTACAATTGGGCCAATGAACAAGGTAACAACATGGAGTCTACAGGTATGGATAAATTAAGTGCTCTTGAGAGGCTAATAGATGATATTGTTCATAAAAATAATGAAAAATTTGGAAATGGTTTTTCTTTTTCCCAAGCTAGTGTTGTTACTTGTACTTTTTGTGGAGAAAACCGTTGCTCTTATGAGTGTTTTTACAGTAGACAAGTACATTGTGATAACACTAACAACTATCCATCTCTTTATGACCCCTATCCCAATACTTGTAACTCGGGGTGGTGGGATCATTCATCTTTTGGATGGGAGGAACAAGGGAACCCACAAAATCATGCTTGGGAATTAGCCCATGAGAGAGTAGAAGAGTATATGTTTGAATCGTATCCTTCCCCTGTAGAGTCTAACCCTGATTTAGAATTGGCAGTTGTGAATTTTATGAAAGCATCGAATGATAGGATGGATAAAATAGAGGCTGAAGTTGAGAAAACGGGAGAAAAACTTGTTGCTATCACCAAGGCTATTGAGAGTCTCGTAGGACAAATCACTGAAGCTATGAACACTAGGCATCCATATGAGATACTGAGTGACATTGAATTTAATCCTAGTGGACAAGTAGAAGTGATTCATAATGATTATGGTGATCAATTGAGTGCACCTCCGATAGTGATTAAAAGGGAAGAACATGAGTGTGTTGAAGTAGTAAAAGAGAGTGAGGTAGTGGTTGTAAGTGAGGATGAGATACTTAGTGAAACATTTGAAATGGGAACATCTTCACTTTCAATTGCTCTCTCCATTCCACAGGAAGCACCTCATGTGTATAATTTTAAGCCTTTATACATAAATCTTCTTTGTGGTACTAACATTTTACAGGTTCCTTCTTGCTATGGAGTTCTTGATAGTAACATTGCATGTAAGAGGAAACTAGAGGAATATGAGAGCAAGCACACAATGGAAGAATGCCATTCTATCATTGTTGCTATTCCATCACCGAAGCTGAAAAGTGATGAGTTGCAAAGGGCTAAAAAAGATAAATATCCAACGACTGAGATCCAACGGCCTAGAAGGAAGAAGGAGTGGGCCAAAGACATCTTTCATCAAGGGGTTACGTGATACCACTTGATGGCGTCGAGCTAACGACGTTAAACAAGCGCTTGTTGGGAGGCAACCCAACATTTATTTCATTATTTTATTTTATTTTTAGTTATTTTTATGTTTATGTAGAATACTTTGGCACGTATAAATAACTTGGATGATGTAATATTTTTGTACCTATGATGCAGCTGCAGTAATTCGTTCATTTCTGGATCTCTTACCTGTAGCTGTATCGTCCGTTGAGTGGTTCCACTACGTAAGGGGAGTATTAGTTCTTATTTTTATATCTTAATTTTTCCTTCTTTTCCCTTTCTTTCTCACACATTGGGGACAATGTGTGGATTAAGTGTGGGGGGGGAGGTTAAATTGTATCGTGGTGGTGCTACTTGTTGGATAATATTTGGAAAAATTTATTGTTGGATTGGTTTGTATTGTTGAATTTTGTGTTAATGGGGGTTGGCCCTATTTTAGGGGAAACTCTATCAAATTTTTTTCAGAAATTGTCCAACTTATTTGAGTTATTAATGTTTTATCTTAAGTTTTATGGAGTACTACTATATTCAAGTTGTTAGTTTATCAACTTTCCCTACCCAAGTAGAGTAATTATGTACATTTTTTAGGATTGTCTTCTTAATTGACTAAGTGATATGATTGTGTGATTTTGAAGTTTTATTTTGAAGAAAGTATATTAGGTAAAGTAGATTGAATTATGCTTAAATTTTTTGTGAGTTTAGTGAAGTTTTTCTGCTTTATTTGTTTTTCTTCATGAGTTAAGTAGTGAATATAGTTTATAAGTATGGCTTGTGCCTATGATTGGTAATGTGTTAGGGAAAAGGGACTAAATGAGTTGAAAAAAAAATTGAGAAAAAAAATAAGAGAAGAAAAAAAAAGAAAAAAAAACAGAGAATAATTGAGCTTAGGTTCTACTCCGCTAGTTTTAGTACTGAGTAACCGGGGGTCTTCATCTGGTCAATGTCGACTTTCGCGTAAAAAGGTGCTAGAATTATGAGTATGCATAGCAGCTTAGACAAATGAAGTGTTGAGTAACCGGGGATCTTCATCTGACCAATGTCGATCTTCGCGTAAAAAGGCAACTTCATGTTCTAAGTAAAGGCTAAGCTTAAGAAGAAAAAAAGTCCCAAGTTGTGAAAAATGAATGGATCATGGGCGTATAGTTGTACTTGTTAGCTATACGATTTGCTTACTTATGAGTTTCGAATATAGTAGAGAAATGGAACTGAACTTGTTTAATTGACGTATAATTCTTTCTGCTTTGCTTAATATGATGAGTATTTAAAATAAGATGGATGTTTGCATAATTGTGTTCCACGGTTGTTGAGAAGTTGTTCTTGAAGATGTACGTTTTGCTTTTACTTTTGTTAAGTCATTGTTTGAGATTTGTATGGTTCATTGCTTGAGGACAAGCAATGGCTTAAGTGTGGGGGAATTGATAAGTGCTAAAGTGAACTAGTTTTTTAAGATTAACAAAAATACAGCCACCAAAATCCAAATTCCAACCCAAAAAAAAAATTTCAACAATCAACAACAATCCACCAATAATCATTGCCGAAATCTCCTCCTAAGGCCAGGTATAACATCTTTATCTTTCTTCACCGTTTCATGTAATTTACAGCCCATAAACGGAATTTGTGGTTTGATATTGATGGATTGATGGTGAATTTGATTAAGGAATACTGCTCATTTCTGGGTTTAGAGATTCAAAGCTCTGCGTGGAGGATTTGGGTTTCGAAAGATGTAATATTGAGTTGAGGGATTCTTAGAATTTGGTGATTAAAGAATTTGGGTGTTGCAAATTGTTTTGGCATTAGATAATGGAAGAAATCGGTGAAGCCATTTGGGTATAAAGGAGGGTCTTGGGTTTTGCCCGTGGTTTGGGTGTTGAATGATTTTAATATTGAATTGGGGTGTTTTATGTGTTGAAACCGATTAGTGCTATCTTGGGGTTTTGCTATCTTGTCTCGGTTGAATGGAAAGAAAAATGATGGTGGGCCAGAGTTTTCTTTTTTTTTTTTTTTTTTGACAGAAGCTTTGAAATCAACTGCTGCAATGTTTCCCTATTATGTTTCGTTAGCCTTATTGTCTTTTAGTTTTTAGTTAATGGCTTTTTAGCTAACTTACACTTATCCATTTAGTTAGTTTATCTATTCATTTTATTAGCTCCATTTAGTTTGATGATTTCGTTAGTCTATTTATTTATTTGGTCATTGATCTGTTTAATTTATTTTAGTGTGTGTTTGATTGAACAATTAGTTTAGTTAACAAAGTTAATTTAGTTAATTAATTTAGTTTAGTTTAGTTTGGCATTTTCCTTTGGTTATTTTTCATCTTAAAGTAAAAATTTATATCTAGTCCTTATATTTTTAGTATTATTTATATTGTCCCTAGTTATTATTCTTATATTTGTGATTAAGTCCCCAATTTTACATATTGATCCCCTTTAGTTTTAGTTTCTTTCAATCAAGTCATGTAGCTTACAATCAGACCCTTTAAGTTGCTGGGATTTGTATTTCATGCCCCATACTTGCTGAATTTATTATTTTGCTTCCCCCCAATTTTGCTTTAATTTTCAATTGCACCCCTTAGGCTTACGTGAATTTTAATTTTACCCCTTAAGCATTAGAATTTTATCTCTAACCCCCTTAATTGCTAGAGTTCATTTTTATCTCAATTCGTCAATAGTTATATATTTTAAGTTTTGTTTAATTATACCGAGGTGCCTTGACTTGTTTGTTCATTTTGAATAGTATTTGTACTGGGTCTTCGAGAGGTATCCCTATTTCTTATTAATTTCTCTTTTATGTGCTGCAATGTGCCTTACGTGATTTTTATGCGTTTTATTCATATATTTCATATTTGGTATGTTCTTTATGTATTTATTTCTTTCATGCGATTTCATTTTAAATCTTATTATTTCTTTATTATTATTATTTTGATAAAAATGTAATATTTTGTATTTAGCTAGTCAATGTAATAGTTAGATTATTTTTCTCATGTTTTAGCAAAAATTGTGTAGTTAGATAGAAAGTGTAATAGATAGGGTATTTTTAATTTTCCCCCTTTAAATTGTAAATTAAGCCCTCGGTATAATAGTTAGGACTTGTGTGCTTTTGTGTGTTTGTATGCTTATATGTTTTATCACTTTTCTTAGGATTTCGCATCTAGATATCATGTTTTACGTGTTATGTGCTCCTATATGTCTTTATATGTTTAACTTGCTTTCAATCCATGCTTTAGTGCTTTAATTCATGCCATATCAGTTTTATGGTATTCCGTCATCACACTAGTCCAACGCTAGTTGTGGCTTCTTTCTTTTCCCGCTAGTCCAACGCTAGTGGGATTTTTTAGAACGGGCTAGTCCAACGCTAGACCCTTAGGACATTTAGTATTAGGTGCATTTGTGTGCATTTGTCATCTCATTTCACACACTTAGTTTTCTTTCCATTCGGCATGATTTTATTATTACTATTATTATTATTATTATTATTTTGACACATTTGTTAAAATGCATGACGTCTAGGTTGCATTTCACTTAGACTTTAGGACATTTGTGTAATTCGACTAGAAATAGTCGTCTACTCATGTGGGAAGCGGTGGCGTACAAGCTGTTCCCCCCTCCGTGAATAGGAATATTCAGTCGCGAGATATTAGTCCCCCGTACCCGTTATGTTGCAATTCCACTTTCTTCGATCACTTACTATATATTATTATTTTCTCTTTCTTTTGCATCACATTTTGCATAAAACTCGTGACTCCCTCAAGGTCTCGACTCGGGATTCGCAATTAATGCGATAATTTCGACCAAGCCTCGACGGAACATGCCGACCCTCCCGATACCCACATTTACTTTTAGGATTTTCATTCATTTAGATACATCCGAACGCGATAGAATCTAGGGTTAATTTAGGAAATTTTGATTAAGCCTCGCAACTAGCTTCGGCTAGGTTGAAAGGGTGCCTTAGGCGCGAGCCTTTGCCTTCCCTTTCTTCAAATGTGACTTCCGGACCTTTTTTCTCTCATTTTTCGTAAACCGGAGTCGAAAAAGGGTTTTAAAATATTTTTATAAAATTTTTATTTTTGTTTTGTTAAACAATTTTTCGGGTGACTTGGTACACCCTAACTCAGTACCAAGTGGCGATTCTATTTTTTTAAATAAAACCCTTTTTCAAAAATTATTTGGCCAAATCTGTCGCGCTTTTAATCCCGGCCTTGTTTTCTTTTAAAATACCATTTTTCTTAAAATACACTTTTTTACTAAAATTTGATTTTTTCTCACACACACGGTTTTTCTAAAAAACTTTTATTTTCGAAAGGGTCACCGAGACCGGACCGTCTTTTCGGACACGACAATCAACGACCCCACTTAGTACCCTTTTACTTTACAATTTTTCAGACACGACACCCGGCCTCATTTTCTTTTAAAATACCATTTTTTCTGAATAACATTTTTTCAAAAAAAACCCGATTTTTCACACATGCGCACGTTTTTTTTTAAACTTGCTTTTCAAAAAAGGGTCACCGGACCGGACCGCTTTTCGGGACACAACAGTCAACGAACCCACCGTGTGTCATTTCGGGGCACAACAACCATTGTCATCGATGTGCTTCTTAGAAGTCCTAGATCAAGATTTGGAGTAATCCTTCTCCTTGGAACACCATGGATCATTGCATTCCCTTATCAATTTGAGAATATCATTTATAGCAAGCTCAATATTAGCAAGCCTCTGTGCTTTTCGGTTAGACGTGATTCCTTTAAATCTACAGAAGTAAAAAGAACAGCAAGAATTTCCTTTCTTTTTTTAACTTTTTGGCATTTCTTAAAGAATCTCACAATTTTTCCTTTTTCCTCTCTTTCTTCCTTTATTTTCCTCCTCTTTTTTTTTTTTTTTGAACAATCAGAAAATTCAACGCAAACAAAAATAGATAAAATTCATCGGACAAACAGTAACTTGGAAGAACAGTACCAATCTATAGATCTGATGAACAGTATCGTGAACAGTACGATGAACAGTGCCTTTTTTTTTTTAATAAAGATGGAACCATTTGATGATTTTTGCTAATGAATAGTCAACAAATCACCAAAACTCAATAATCCAAACAATGATAGGATGAAAGATGCAAACTTTTTTATGGTCGAACAGCAACAAAGACTCGATCTTTTTTTTTTTTTTTTTTTTGCAAAAGGTTGTAGAAAATTTGCAAAAAATTCAAGAAACTTAGACGAAACAACAAAAAGTTAGAATCTTTGATGAAGAAGAAACAAGTGCGAATAAAAGATATATCCAAAGGGGTTAGATGACGCAAAACAACACAACTAATAAATGAATTGATAAATTTGGTTGAGACTCGAAGTACTTGATCAAAAACTCAACACGTTTGACACAAAATAAAAATAAAAAAGGGATATATCCGATTTTTCTCAAGAAAAATAATGGATGGAAACCTGGTAACAAGGATGCCTAGGCTCTAATACCACTTGATAGCAGAGCGGATTAGTGTGTGGCGCAAAGGACTCCTTGAGACAAGTTTTGCTTCAAATCTCACAACTTGAAGATTTGACCCTCAAGATCTACACTAGGGGGTGTTGTGTGTAAACAAGAAGCCCTAATTTATCCCTTTGAGACTTTGTGAACAACAAGTAAGAAAAATTCTAAGCGATTGTTGTGATCGCCATAGAATTGCTCCAATAAGATCGGGGGTTTTCTTCATCAGCAATGAACGGAGAAATTCTCAGTTAGAGAAAACTCAAAGTTTTCATTAATTCATCATACGTCTTATAAAAGTAGAACAAAAACTGTAATTTTTTAGGCTTTCAAAGAATTATCTAGAAACTTGCTAAATCACTAATACTAGTTGTAACTTATCACAATTACTAACCTATCAATAAAGACTACAACTTGTAAAAATAAACAAAAAAATGAACAAAATATGAAATTCAATATTCTGCTGCTATCCGCGAGGCCATCCGCGAGTGATTCTATGCTGCGAATAGCACCAGAATGTAAATTCCTGCACGCCAAAGTTTCTGTCCCTATCCACACGATTATGCATGCGCAGATAGCCAGCATGGATAGGACCAGATGCTTTATTCCTTCCAGTGCTCCATTTGGTTGAATCCCCAGCTTATGTACATGTGAGAATAAGGTCGCAGATTTATCTAGAAACTGATTTTGACCACCAATCTCTGCACATGCTTCTTGCATTAGACCAGCCATTCCACACCAAACTCTTCGTCAGACCTTGGGCCACAACCTAGAGCATCAAATTGGTGAATATTTGATAAATAAGATGAGTTCCATTGTTTTCAGATCATTCTTTGAGTCCTTGAATCCCTCCAATATTGCGGTTGGCTATTGGACATCGTTGGTGTAATATCTAAGCTTGAGATGGGCGCTTCCACACACATATCAAACCCTCCTTCTTTGAAACACTTCATCCTCGAATCGTCGTCCAAGGTAAAAGACAGCAATAATCCATTCTCCAAAGGTGCTTCAAAATCAACAATCTTTCCATGGACAGGGATAGCATCCTCAACTTCAATTATAGCAACAAACTTCTCTGTAGTTGATTCCTCTAGAAGTGGCAAATCATTGTCTACTCTCGCCTCTTCCAATGGTTGTGTTGACTCCTTAGGCTCCTCAATTTTTGTTGACACCTCTTCCTCTGCAAAAAGTTATAGAAAAATTGTAGAAAATTCAAGAAAATTAGATGAAACAACAGAAAGTTGGAATCTTTGACGAAGAAGAAACAAGATCGAATCAAAAGATATACCCAAAGAGATTAGATTACGCAAAACAACACAACGAATAAACGAATTGATGGATTTGGTCGAGACTCGAAGTACTTCATCAAAAACTTAACACGTTTGACACAAAATAAAAATAAAAAAGGAATACATCCGATTTTTCTCAAGAAAAATAACGGATGGAAACCTGATAACGAGGATGCCTAGGCTCTTATACCACTTGATAGCAGAGCAGATTCATGTGCGGCACAAAGGACTCCTGGAGACAAGTTTTGCTTCAAATCTCACAACTTGAAGATCTCGACCCTCAATGATCTAAACTAGGGGGTGTTGTGTGTAAACAAGAAGCTCTAATTTATCCCTTTGAGAATTTGCAAACAACAAGTAAAATTATAAGCGATTGTTGTGGTCGCCATGTAATTGCTCTAATAAGACTGGGAGTTGTTCTTCATCAACAAAGAACGGAGAATTTCTCAATTAAGAAAAACTCAAACTTTTCATTAATTCATCATACATCTTGTTAATAATAGTACAAAAAATGCCTTTTTATAGGCTTTCAAAGAATAATCTAGAAACTTGCTTAAATACTAACATTGGTTGTAACTTATCACAATTACTAATCTACCATAAAGATTACAACTTGTAAAAATAAACAAAAATTGAACAAAATACGAAATTTGATATTCTACTGCTACCCGCAAGGCAATCCGCATGTGGTTAGATGGTGCGGATAGCACCAGAATGTAAATTCCTTCACGCCAAAGTTTCTATCCCTATCCACGCGGTTATCCATACGTGGATAGCCGGCATGGATAGGACTAGAAGCTTTTTTCCTTCCAGTGCTCCATCCGGTTGAATCCCCAACTTATATCCATTGGTGCGGATAAGGTCACAGATTGCTCCAAAAACTGATTTTAACCACCAATCTCTACGCATGCTTCTTGCATTGGACTAGCCATTCCACACCAAACTCTTCCTCGAATGGACCTGAGCCTAGAACTCCAATTTGATGAATATCTCTAATAAATAAGATGAGTTCCATTCTTTTTGGATTATTCTTTGAGTCCTTGAATCCCTCCAATTGACATTGGCTAATGGACATCGTTGGTGTAACATCTAAGCTTGAGATGGGCGCGTCCACGCACATATCAACTACAAAATAGAGCCTTGATACAATCTGAGTGACAACCCAAGCTCCACCACAATTCTAATAAAGGGTTATGCATGTTAGTTGATTGAATTAACTGGGTTATTGGATTATTTGGTGTTTTATAGTTAAAACCCAAACGAACCCAGCAAGTTTGAGGTAACCTATGCCAACTAACCCAAAACTCAATAAAACAACCCATTTAAGCATACTTGAATTGGTTGAATATTCAAATTAACTAAATTGCTAACAAAAGGAAAAGGAAAAAAAATGATGTGCACTTTTTGTTGACATGGTGTAAATTAGATATAACAAATATGAACAAAACACACACAATTTAAGTAATAAAAACCTAATCTCCCAACCATGCCGCAAGTATACTAGTCTATTGTAGCACTTGGAGTTTTAGGTATTGAATCCCATGAGGAATCAATAATATTGCAGCTACTAAGCCTTTGTGGCTTTTATTATTTAAACACAAACAAATCAAAGAGTGAGTATGGAGTCCCTTCAATAGAATAGATATATGATTAAGAATAATTGTAGAATTCAATGTAAAGAATCCTAGAACATAGAATCCACTAATGAATCATACGTAAATGACTTACTAAATTTTGCCTTGCCTTGTTTAGAATCTAGTTCCATATATCTCATAATTAGATCTCACTATGAAATAATAAGATTCTAACTATTCTCATGATGAAATCTTATGAAAACATGAATTATGATTATTCATTTAAGTATCCATTATTCTCATATGAGTAACTTAAGCATTACTTGTTCATTTTCCACTGCTACATGCATTTCTCAATATTGAGCAACAGCTAAATGACTTGTTCATATTGGCCAAGCAAGTGCTAAAACTTGAACAAGTAAACAAACAAGTGCAAGCTTTGCAAGTTTGGATTGATGAGATCATGTTGTTGATTCATTAGTTTCATCTATATTCTATATGAAGCTTTTAGTTCAACAAGGTTAACGAAACAACTAAAAGTTCAAATTCAAAACAAGAATTCATGTCAACAAATGAAAGTAAAAGAAAAAGAGCTTAGAATTGCCTAACCAAATATGAAGCTTTTAGTTCAACAAGGTTAACGAAACAACTAAAAGTTCAAATTCAAGACAAGAATTCATGTCAACAGTTTAGAATTGCCCAACCAAAGTTAGAGTAAGCTTCTCTTCTATTCACCTTCAAAAGTTGAACTACAATAGATTTTTTACAATGAACCTCACTATTCTATTGAAAAATGAAGAAAATTCTACTAATTCTCTACCCAATTAGTACAAAACTAATTCTAACAACTATTATCTACTTCTAATTTTCTCCAAAAACTCCCTCCTTATGCTTTACAAATGACTTTTACTTATAGGCAAATGTTCTTCAAGTCATTTTCCAACTTGCAATTGCATTTAATTCATGGAAATGATGCAGATGCTTCTTGAGATTCGAAATTAGCAAAATATTCTTCTTTTGTGTGCTCAATGAAATCTCCAACTTGAAAAACCTTGTCCCTATCTGAAACTGTCTGTGAAAATAGTTGGAAGAAGATGCAAGTTATAGTCCTAGAAAACTACTAGCCGACTTCGATTCGCATGTCAGCAACCCGCAGATCACTCACAAGTGGCCCTACTTGATTTTTTGATTTTGCTAAGCTGGAGTCCACATGTGCAAACCTTTTCCACGCATTTCCAAGTATTTTTGGTGAAGAATTAGGCCTCTCATATATTTTTGCACAATTATTTCTCCAAGAATTTCATCAACTTGGCCCATTGAATCAACTTTGGTTTATTTAAAAACTTTTATAACAACTTTAGGAATTTTTTACACAATTATTCATAAAAACAAGTACGTTTATATTCAAAATCTATTTAGGAAAATTGAAAAAATTATGAATAACAAAATGAGATCTATTGTTGGTGAGTTTTATACAACAAGCACTGATGTCAGATGCTCGTTAAATGACGAGTGCTTAGTAAGTTTTCAAATTTCATACAGCATCAAATGCTCATAAAATTATTAACGTCCTATATCAGGACTCAATCTATAAAACTAACCACAAAACCCACCGATAATAGATCTCATTTTGTTACTCATAATTTTTTTAATTTTTCTAAACAAAATTAGAACATAAACGTAGTAGCTTTTGTGAATAATTGTATAAAAAATTCCTAAAGTTGTTACAAAGTTTGAAAACATTTGAAATTTAGAATGAAAACATTATGTGGGAAAATTTTGAACAATTATTTTTGAAAAAGTGGCAAAAACATTTTGCTCAAATCAACTTAAAAATTCTTGACTTTTGACCAAATAATTTTTCAAACTAACCAAACATATTTTGGAAAAATTTTCTCAAAAAATCCCAAAAAATTACATCCAAACACAGCCAATCTCTTCTTTCCTTTCTTCTATACTTACCTGATTGTTTCTGCACCTCCAGCTTTAAACTTTCTGATTTTTTTTTTTTTTAATAATCGATTTCCTAGCCTGTCACTCCCCCATACTGGATTTTCATGACCAACCAATGCTAAGTTAAACCACCCTATTTTAATTCCAAGAATACAAAGCACATTTACACATATATTAGTTGAATATTTACATACAATTCTGCACAAGGATAAGATGGGAAGTTATATACAACTGCACTATTAGACATGTATATACTTGACACTCAAAAGCACATTTACACATATATTAGTTGAATATTTACATACAATTCTGCACAAGTATAAGATGGGAAGTTATATACAACTGTAATATTAGACATATATATATATATACATATACTTTACACGTTTAAGTGTCCTGTATTCCTTTGCCAGCATAGACTTCGCTCACCAAATCACATATGCTCATTATATCTACACAGTGAAATACTGACCAGAACCTCAAGCCGTGCATGAAAACCAGGTCCTTAGCTATGACACAACGCTGTACAAATCCTATAACTTTTTCATCAATCAGCTTTCCCATCTTCCAAAAATCACTCTAGCCATTTTTATGTTTCCCACCTTGCTTCAGCAGTAAGTTTTTCATTTCTCTGTACTCACGAAGCTCTTCATGCGCATCAGCTGTTGTCTTGGGTGTAAGGAGTAGAGAAGTTGCGCAACTAGTTGAAGCAGAATGCTGCATCGTTGGCTGTCCAAATGTCTCATTAGGATCCAACACAGTGGCCTTCAAGATTTCAGGCTTGGATCCACACAACAAGTCTCCTGAATCGTGCAAGTCTTCTCGAAGGGGTCGAGCTTTCTTCAGCATACAAACAAGTGCACCAACTGCAGCATCTTGGGATTTTTTAACAGCAGAGACTCCTACAGGGTCATTCTGTCCGCAAGGATTTCCACGTTGATCAAATGAACCAGGTCTGCATAAAATTCCCTTCATTTCAGTTTTGTTTTGTTTACGAGAAAAGCACTCATATCAAAGCAAAAGGATGGAAAACTCCCAAGTGAACAAAAAGAATTAAAAACATACAACTATAAAAATGCATAATTTGAGACTCCAGGGATCACAGGAATAACAATCCTCAGTAAAGCACAAAACGATTGTGAAGGAAAGGAAACCAAGAACTTTCTCTAAGATCTTTGTATCTTCTGTTGTCCTCGTAAACAAAGAAGTTTCTCCTTAAATTATCATATTTATTCACGGGACTATTATATCTAGCTGAACAGTGAAAAGCACTGAATAATATTCTGGTTGTATGTCATTTTGACCCAATTCTTTTACTAAAGATGGTTCGAGGAAAAAACTATATGCATTTAAACTTTTCAAACTTTTACCAGTAAGGTCAATGACAACTGAAGTATATTAATATGTAAATAGAGAAACATAATAATGTCTTCACATCACTGTTTAACTGAACTATCAGGAGAGCTTTCAGAAGTACAATCATTTATATGTACCTGGAAAATCATACTGAAGGTAAAAACCATAGAGAGTATGGCAAAGGAAGCTGAAGCATGATATATGGAAGACGGGAGGGGGTTGGATAAAAACCCCAGAAAAGATGCAAAGATGAAGGTGGGTAAGTCATCATCAGAGGCAAAAACAGCTGACCTGTGTTCCCCCAGACCAAGAGTAGCCAAGCACAAATACACAGCCGAGAACTAAATATTTTATACATGATAATGGGTCAAAGCTCATGATTCTTCAGTCTTTTCATTTCCGACAAGGAAAGGGCCAACTCTAAAGATGGGATTAAAAGTCGTCTTTAGGTAACCATGCTTCCTCACTACAGTCAGACGGGCTTGCTTTGGGGAGAGCAAAGCCGAAAGAGAGAGGGAATCACATTTTCTAACTATTACTTGCTCTCTCTCTTGAGATCACACTAGTCAAGGAAATCCCCCTAATCATCTCCTAAAATCTAAGGGCACTATAAATGCTTTTCTTATTCCAGCTAGACTCAGAGTGCTTTTATCTTCATTTATCAAGCAAGCATAAGCCATCAGAGACATTGGTGTTTATATCCTCTGTTGGTTTTTTTGGTCCACCTGTGTGTGTACTTTGACGTGTTTGGAGAATTTCAAAGTGAAATAATTCAAATGCTATCCGGGTAATAGGTTATGGATGCTGTTTTTTGGCAATAATAAGTACCATAAACACAATAAACTGTGCTAATAACAGCCAAGTTCAAACTCTGAAATCCCTGCAAAAGCTTTTCTTCTCTTGTAAATAGGCCCAAGTTGTAAGTCTTGCATATTTACTTTATCCACAATCAAGAACATGCATGTGTCTCCTCATCCACAAATAACCACATAAAGCTCCAAACAAATTGCTTTGACAAGTCTAATTCCCTTATTGACTCTTCTGCACGGTGAGAGCTGTCAGTAAATCCAACAACTGGTGCCTTTACAATGACTTCTTTTGAAGCAGAACTTCTTTGGCCAGGAAGATTTGAACGTCAACAATATCTCATGCTAATGACTATTCAGTCACAGTCAAACAGAGACCTAGCTTAGTAAGTCCAATACCATATAAGATACTTCCACTCAATCACTATACCAATTCTTTTTCTTCTGAAATACCACCGAATAATTAAACAAAGAGGGAATGAACTTGGTCAATTCTGACACCAAGCAACCCCATAATGTTTGTCAAAACAAACTATCACCCGGTCACTTAGCCTAAGGGAACAGTAACTAGCTCCCTTCCCTAAATATGTCTCATCATACTACAGAGGAAGATAAAATAAAAATGAGAAAACAGAGAAATTTCAAAAATCCTATGGCATTTTGCTACGGCTTTCAATTACTTCAGATGGACATAGGCAGTAGACTAGATCTCAGTGGTATTAATCCATTTTATCAAGATCTGAAAGTTATCTCCGATTATTCAAGGTAGCAAGATTTTCGAACTCTCTTAATGAGTGACACATGTATTTTTAACCCTGACGATGAAATTTTAGAAGTAAACTCAAACAATATCAGATTTACACATTAGCGTTTGGAACTAGAATACCAAAACCAATGGTCAAGCATATTCTCCATATATCTTGAAGTCTTCATACTTTGGCCTTTCAGGTTACAGTTTCCCCAGATTCTAAAACACTAGAACGTAAGTGCAACATAATAAGGCTTGTAAAACTTCAGAAATATTTGTCATTCTGGAGCATTGTTTTGCGTTCATTAAACAACATTCATATGCTTCAACATAGATTCATAGAATTCCTCAATCCTTGCAGACAATATTTCCATTCCCATAAATACTCAACTAGAGAACAATTTGTTTCCCAAAAAAAGAAAAGGAAACCAAAAGAATATCTCTAACAAACCAAATTAATTAGTCAGAAGCAGTTCATTCTTCATGACCATCTTTGTTCTAACAGTGACTCTGTAAGCAACTTTACCCACAAAAGATAAAAAATTTATATGTCATTTATTCCGCTCATTTAGAGGGTATCTCTAGATTTTATTGCAAAAAATTCATTCAAGAATGCATGATCAATGCTTTCAAGGAGCAGTCAATAAGGGAATTGGATAACAATTTACGTGCCATTAGGAGTGTGCCAACCACACTCCTAATGCTTCTACCACCTCCAGAAAACATTTAGAGGAGGGCTATTTACCAAGCTCGAGCGATTCACGATATACATGTCTTCAAACCCAAAGTTCCTTGGACTTTATCAATTATATCAGTTCAAAGTTCAAAACAAACATAATCTACGTAGCTCTATTTTCTCAAAAAGCACATTTATCATGTGTCAACAATACAATCAGTAACTCAATGATGGAACAAAAAAAATAAAAACCACAAACTGTAGACAGAAATTTCAACTGATCTCAAGCAGCTATAGAAAGGCTGCAGCCATGAAAAATAACTCATTCCTGCAGCCATTAACAACTGGTTCATACAGAAAATGGTTATTTCTTGCAGTTAGCTGAATAGAACAACAATTCTACCAACCTAGAGTCGGCCTTTTGGAACACCCAGAAAATGTTTTAATTCGTTAAGTTGGCAAAAAAAAAAAATTTAAAGAAGCCTTGTGGTTAGGGCCAAAGTGAAAATGCATCCACTCTGCACTAAGGGAAAATGTAACACCCTAGAAGCACATAAAACTTATTTAGATTTATGCTTAGACATGTTAGAAGAAAAAAAAAAAGAGGAAAACCGAAAATAGCTAAATGAATAAGCATTAGCATGATTTCTTCCATGTTATAGTATATTGTACATTTTCTTTTAGGAGTTGTACCTTAGAGCTCTTGAAATTAATGGGTTGATAAGTATAGAAAATTTCCTCTAATCAAATTAAGCCAAGTTGATGGCTAATGAGCAAAAAGTCAAGACCTCTATGTCAATCTTGGCTTGCTAGGATTAGTTGGTTTTTTTTCCATCTCTTTCTTTATTTCTTTTCCCATTTTTCTTGGTTTATTTTCTTTCTTTTCTTCTTGCTTGGCCGGCCACCTCCTTGCTTTTCTTTCTTCTCTTTCGCTACCATTCTACTTGAAGCTTTCTTCTCATTTTGGTCATCTTCTTCAATTGAAAGAGAGCTTATCTTTTCACTTAGCAAAACTCTAGACTTACTTAAGGTACTCACCATGAACTTTTGTTATTTTTCTAAGTTTATAAGTAGTAGTTGTGTAAGTTTTATAATCAAGTTCTTGTTGTTGAACATGAGAAATTAAGCTATGATTATGAAGTTTTATTCCATGTTATAGTATTTAGTGGCTTGAATGACTTGTAGTTAGTGTTTAAATCTTAAAATAACAAATATTGAGTATTGATTGATTGAAGAACCTTGGTATGGTTCAAGTGATTTGATTGAAATTTTGAGTGAAATAATAGTTGATTAAGATATAGAAGTCATAGAACTAGTTGAATTTGGTTGGTTGGCTGATTTTCCTTGCAAGTTAAAATTTTGAGTTAGTCCGGTTTTAGAGGAGATGCTGCTGAAATTTCGGTAAAATCTAAAGAGCAAAAATTTGATAGGCGAAATTTAACTTAGGATATGCTGAAATTTAGGGAATTGGATATGCAGAAAATTTCAAAAGAATAAACTAGTAGTGAATTAATTCTCCTAGAACAAGAAAACCCTAAAACCAAAATCCTAAATCTAAAACCCTAAATCCAAAACCCTAATTCTAAACCCTAAACCCTAAAACCCTAAAACCTAAACCCTAGAAAAAATTGGATTGTTTCTTGAATTTTCTTACTGATTTACTTAAGATTTTAATCAAGTTTTTATTATGTTATTTCTTTTGAATTTCAGGATCCGAGGGTAAATCGCGTCCTTACTACAAGATTTTCTCTTAATTATTTCAGGTGAATGTTTCTATGTGTGCATGATGCATGAAATGCTATGTTATATCTATAAATGTTATTTAATGAAATGTCTTACTTGAGAAAAGATGTACACTTTATCGCATCTATTCCGCAATGTGTTACATGCCTTGATTATTCAATGTGTTATTTGTGTTTGAGACTTTCGTGGTTAACTTCACCGTTACTCCACGGTTAGTCAAACCAGTCGTGATTAGGAGAATATAAGGTGCTGGGTGTTTTAGGGCGTGTTGTTCTTTCCTATCTGAGTCGAATTCCTCAAAGAGGTCAACTCTGGATTGAACTTTCTTGTTTGTTGGCCCACCAAGGTTGAGATTACTCCCTGGATGTGGTAGCCTGTATGGAGGTTATAAGGTGAATGGTGGTTAGGGTACTTGCTTGTTAATACTGATATGATCATTGGCTAAGACCTGAGCTATTATCTCGGTCCCAACGCCATTGTTACATGCTTCAGTACTTGCTACTTCTGCGGTTGAGCTTGCTCCCGTAGTCGAGCTTGTATCCGCCCTTGACTACTTGTTATTTAACTTGTTTATACACTGTTCATTGAAATCGTTAATTATTATCATTTAATATTATAATGGGTTACTGGTATGTTTGCATGACTTGAGCACTCACTGGGCTATTATAGGTCATCCCTTTCACTTGTTTTCTTTGACCAGGCTTCCATTATTGCTAAGGATAGCAAAGCAAATTTTGGATATGTTAGATGGGCTTTTGATAGCCAAACTGTTTAAGCTATTAATGTAATTACTGTGTATATTTTTAGGATGTAAAACACTTAGTGATACTTGCACTCTTAAATTGAATTACATGAATGTATTCATGGGTTATGTATGTTTGGATCAATTGGGTGAGTGCTTGATTTGAGTCGCCAGGCAGGCAGTCCGCTAAGCCCTTTAGTGCGCTTTAGAGTAAGGTGGGGCTGTCATAGAAAATCAAGTACAATTCACTCCTACCTAAGGAAGGATTGACAAGGGTAAGGAAACAATCTAGCCCTTTTATGTACACAGTAATCAGGGGGTCTAAGCAGATGATAATAAACATCAAACCAGAACACAAGATGGATTCAAAAGAAAAGCACAGGCTGAAGGACAAAGTTTATGCCAATTGGTGATATTCTTCACAAAAAAGAAAGACTGACAAAGTTATAAACTCTAATATCACCAAGGGATAGCAGAACTTTGACATTCCCATGGTTACAGATTACAGGCTGAGTTGCCCTTCATTTGTGAAATATTTCAGAAAAGTTGTGATTTACAGTTCGAAGAAGAGGAAAACTAGCGGATGAAAACAGCTCCAATATGTTTGCATTGGCAAGAAAGATATGGAAGATCCTTAATTGAAAAGAATTTTTGACTGACAGGCTGAAAATTCTTCCTTGTAAACAACAATACCCCCCCCCAAAAAAAAAAAAAAAAAAAAGAATTTGCCGATTTATAAGCCTGTTACTTTAGTCCTTCAAAATAACTTATTATCTCAGTTTCTATCAACCGTTGCTGCATAATCAGAAAACCATTAAAACAAACTGTTCAGTTTCCAAAAAGGCAGGCATGAGGATTTATCTAGTTGCCAGAAAAGCCAATTGAAGGGCCCACAGAAATCAAGTATAAAAGACACTATGGCACTGGACAATATAGTAGAACGTAAATATCAAACTACTTTCAGAATTTACCGATGATTGGTACAGTCGTACACAAACTCTTTAAACTATGGATCATCTAAATAAAACACTTTCTTTTTCTTTGCCACCAGCTATAGTTTATAAGAAAATTTAATATTCCCTTACATAACATTTCCTGATTCTAAGTGATTAGAAGCAGAAGGATGCATTTCTAACTCAAGTTTAACTTTTACAAGCAGACGCGACCTTTTTACCAGGAATTATACATGATCATCTTTTGTAAAACTCATTCACCATAAACACAATTCTTACAATGCTCACCAAATTTACAGCTAAAAGAATGTTCACCTAGTAGTGAAAGACAGCTAAAAAGCCACTCCAACCTCAAATAATCATAATCATTTATCAAATCTCCATAAGGAGCAGCAATATCAGAGACAGGAGAATGTAGGAACCAACTACTAACAAAACCATAACCTTAACATAACTACAGGCCTCATAGACTTGAATTAAGGAGTAATGATCTAATGTAAGAAATCAAGCTTCCATGCCGCATGTACTATTGCAAACCTGGAATTTAGTAAAAACATGGGAACAATGGAAACTGACCTAATTATTTCAAGATTGATAAACAAAGAAAAAACCACGTACATGAAACAATTGTAGCTATAACCAGAACCATTTGAACGTTCTCTTTTCTCCCCAAGAGCACCCAGTTCTTTAAAAAAGAACTAAAACAAAAGGCTTCAAGTAAGAAGTAGACATGAAAATACTAAAGGAACTCTCAAAAAATTTGGATATTCCATCTATCTAAGTCCCCATAAACTTAAAAATCATATGCCTAATTACCACAAAAAAACTTTTGTCTAACCACTTGCCAAAACTAAAGCATCTTTCCAAGAATTCATCTCATACATCATCAGAGAAAGCTAATAAGACCTCATATGAAGATGCATTATTTTTACCTGCACAAATAGGCATTTCAGATGTAGAAACAAGCTAAACAACTACAAAGTTCTACCTGATTCTTGACAGAATACCAAAAAATAATGGAAAATAAAGTAGCACATAGATTCAATTATCCTACCTAGCCAAATTAATAATTCCTTATTGAAGAAATTTCTAATGCCTTTTCAGCCTGTCAAGAACGAATGACCATATTTGCTACCATAAGTGATCAGATTTCTTGTAGCACGAACTTCAAAAATGCAATTCCAGTGAATTCACCATTTTAGAGAATAGTAAATGACCTAAAGGTATGCCATGACTACCTATATAATATTGCCCAATAATTGAAACTAAAGGATCTTTAGTCATCTTAATTACAACATTTGAATGCCAATGGAATTTCATTTACCAGTAAAAGCCAGATGAAAATCAATAATTCCAAACAATTACCTGCTAACTGTTTCTGTCACATCATCCTCATCCACAACAAATGGACCAGAAAACTCAGAATCATCATAATCATCTTGAAAGGATAACCTGCTAGAGCTTCTAGAGACTGATTTCTGTGGTGAGCTATTTGATGACATCTTCACCCCAGACAATTTGCCAGCTTCATCTTTCCCAAAAAGGAATAACTACAGCTAACCAAATTAGTTTAAAGTGAAACAAGTATTCAAACTCTAGATGAACAAATTGAGAATCCAGAATACCTTATCAATTGAGCTAGTCTGGAAAAGATTAGAACGTCCATCGGTTTTAGCAAGACTTGATTTGGAAGGTCTTGATGGGGGAGATGGAGGCAACATTTGATTGTAGAATAATAGAGGAATCCCAGAAGGCCTAGATGCAGGAATACTGACTGGCGCGCTTTCAGACCGCAAAAGAGCATTTGACATATTAACACCACGAGTGTGGGTGGGCGGTGATGGAGATGGAGAAGCAGAAAAGTTAGGGGAGGGCCAATACTCATCATAGCTTGTGTTTTTCAAGTGTTCTTGAGCTGTTTCATCTGGCAGATGACGAGGCACACTCGTGGGAGGTAGACGATAGGAGCGCGGCTTAGCAAATGTAGCATGAGATTCTGAATATGTAGGTGAAGGTGATGGAATTCCTGAGGGTGGTGATGCTCTATATAAGTCATAACTCCAGCTGTGACGCCTCCCAAACTGAGATAAAGATGGTGAACCTTGAGGTAGCAGACCAGATGGAAACGTCTTAAGGGGATCTGCCATTGGACTACCAACATAATCGGGTATGAATTGTGGAGATATGGGGGTTGATGGTTCAGAACTCACATCTGATACTGATGAACGATACAATACTGAAAGGCAAAGCCTACCACAACAAGTGTCCACTGGGGCAAACACAAACCGTTGCATTTCTGCTTCTTCTCTATGCGTAAATGGCTCGACAAAAGAAGAAACACGATGACCAAGATTATACAACCTAATTTGAGCAGATGAAATCAGATCCCGGAATAGCTTATAAGCAGGCAAAAGCCTGACAGTTACATATAAAGATCTCAACAGCAGTATTGACTTGTTATACAAGGTTTGCAAGCTGGTAGAACTCCGCCTTTTACTCCCTGAGCCCCCACCACCGCCGCCAGCCATATTACTACCCTTCCTACTCTCATACTGCAAAACCCATCTTTCAACAATCTTCTCACTCTTCACCTCATTCCGAAACTCATCCTGCTCTGAACTCCAATAATACCTATCCTTCGATGACAAATTCTTCACAAGTGCCCTTCTCGGGGAAAAATTCAAAGGGTCCCAATTGCTAGATCTTTGCACCAAAACCACATCAACATACATTGATTCAAGATTACTCTGCCTCCAAAAATCAATATTTTCTAGTGCAGCCGGACAATCCTTCAGTGCTAAATTAAACCACCTATCCCTTGGCCTAATACTCGACGAGGAGGACGAGGATGAGGAAGGGGATGACAGCCCTTGTTCACCACTATAATTACGCGACGACGCATATGGGCACCTCGATTCAAGTATTATATGAAGGCTTTTCGCAAAGAATTCCGTAATTATTTGCTCATTTTTAGCAGGTTCTGAATTAGTATTTCCATGATTTGATGCCATAATCTGCTTCTGAATATTATCAAATCGAAAGCCCAAGTTCAATAACAACCCTACAGCCTCAATCAAATGCTACTGCAGCAAAAAGAAATAGAATTTCAAATGACACAAAATACATAAGCAGAAAATAAAACCAACCCCAGATTTACTAAAACAAAATAACACAGCAAACTAGGATAAAAAATAAGAGAACAATGCAAAATATGCGAAAAAATATATATAACTACAAAACTGTAGAGATCAATCAAATTTAGCAACAAGACAGTAGACTCACAGAACCGATGTGCTTGGATTACAAGGAAAATTTAAGGATTAAAGGTTTATTTGGTTTTATACCTTTTTTGCATTAAAGGTAAATGGGTGTTTTTTTTTTTTTTTCCAACGGAAATTGATGAACTGAGAGGCCGAGTAGATAATCGCTCAAGGAAGGACGACTTCACCGAGTCCAAAAACTAGTTGAATTTGGACGAGAGAGAGAGAGAGAGAGAGAGAGAGAGAGAGAGAGAGAGAGCTTAAGTGATAGTTATCCTTTTTGAAAGGAGGAGAGGTGAAGCTTGGAACCGAGTAGCCCTTCTCCGTCCATGACTTCCAGCTTAATGGACTTGAATAGACAAGCCCAAGGTCTCCTGGTTATGGTTTGGGGCGTCCGTTCTCGCTTGTTTCAAGTCAGCTGGTTGTAGGTATTTTTCTCAAAATTAAGAGCCAGCCGGATAATAGAGTACCATATAAACGAAAGCTAAAAGGTGAGTATATTTTCAGCGTTTGGACTTTCGTCTCCAGAAACATTAATTCACGGAGTAATTTGAATAGATGAACGGTAATGTTTAGATTACAAACTTACCTAAATTTGGGATTCTACCACTCCTAGTAACAAGAAATTATTTATTAAGTAATTAAAATAATAAGAGGTCAAATATTATATTGCACCTTATTTTAACAGCATTGTAAAATTTTCTTAACTTTGTATTAGACGATATGTGATTAGTTTTTGGTTTTGCTAATTAAAATAAATTATGGAATGGTGGTTTCAAGAAAGTTGTTTGAAAGTTTGAAATATGCATTTATTTTCTAACTCATGAAAATCCAATTGTGACATTTTAGTTATGCGTGAAAGGAAACTTTTGAGAATGAGCTATTTTTAATTTAAAAGACATATAAAATCATATATGCAACAAACGGCATCGTTTAATGCTACTTAAACAAAAGTGACTATTTGAAAATTTTGTTTAAAAACAAATCAAAACTTTGTTTCTATTTTAAAAGGCTCAAAAACTTGAAATCTATTGTAAGAAACAAAATGCAAGAGCTCAAGGACAAATGCACAATTTCGACTCGGGGAAAGGTCGGATTTGCACGAAAGCATATTTCATGATAATAATAAAACTTTAGGAAGGCAAAATGTAGATTTAACAATGATATATACTTTCAAGGGTAAAATAAGAATTCTTTAAATTCTTGGTGTGGTGGGCTTCCATTACATCAAGCTAGTTAGATTTCAAAGTTCAAGCTTTACATACCATAAATAAATATAGCCAATACAGTAAAGAGAAATCAACCAATTTGGTCCCTCACATTTTATTTAAAAAAAAATTTAGTCCCTCACATTCAAAATCAACCAAAATAATCCCTCAAATATAAAAAGTATGCCCGAATTGGTCCCAAAGCTCTTTTTTGCTCAATTTTTTGGCAAATTCAAGGGCAAAAATGAAAACGCACTCCATATGCAATGTGGTGAGAAATATGTAGTTGTATACAAAAGCAAAAAGATCCTTTATTGCTGCAAAAATTTGTAAACGAAAATGTATAGTTGGATCCTATCCTATTTGTACAGTTAAAACTATGAAAGAATTGTAACCTTTTGTCAATTCAAACAAAGTGTGACTCCATTTTAACCCCTAAAATTGTTACAAATTTGAGTGAAAATGAGCTTTGGAACCAATTGGGCATACTTTTTTTTTTTATTTGAGGGACTATTTTGGCTAGTTTTAAATATAAGGGACTAACAATGTTTTTAAAAGCTGTGATGTGATGGAACAAATTGACAAATTTCCCATAAGTAAACAAGTCAAAGAAAAAATAAATGCCTTCAAATAAGTATAGTTAGTTGAAATGAGAATGGGCTATTGTATTTACCAAAAGGATAGGGGAAAAAAAAAAAAAAAGCTTCACACATGCAGAGGAAAATAAATGCAAAATTTCAATGCTACCAAAGAAGATATTTAATCATCAAATTACAATTGAAGTACAATTTGGTTTATTTAATTATGCAAAATTACTATAGAAGAAAATATTTGATCACCAAATTACACTTAAGGTAAAAATTTGTTTGTTGAATTATGAAAAATCTAGGGCAAACCTCAACTAGTAAAGTCGCTTTTCTCAAAGAATATTTTAATACGGCTAACCTTCATTGCTGCCATTGATCAATGATGTGAAACAACTAAACCTTATACCAATAAACTTGAATTCACATTTTTTTTTTTGGCAATACCGTATACACAGGGTTGGGATGCCAGCCCAGATTTTATTAAAATAAATAAAACAGTAGGACATAAACCTTATCTCCAAAAAAATACATGAATCAATTATACCAGCATCTAATCGATATCATGCCTAATCTATCCGATTTAAATTCACCAGCTACAGGTTTAGACAACTCAGAATAAGATGAATACACTTTAAAACTTGAATTCACGTTGTTTTGCATTGTATTTTATACCAAGAAACAACATGCAAAATTTTATCTCTACTTTATACGAGTTAATGCATTCCTCCTATGAGGTTTAGCATAATTGCAAAATGTTTCCTTCAACTATCAAAATCCATTCCTAGTTTCCAATAATTAAAATCTCCTCATGATTTTGTAAAAATATCCTTCAATAATTAAAAAAAATTAATTTAATTATTATCATCATTCTTAGTTCTTGGATTTCAACCTACTCTACTTTATGTTAGCTGAACAAATTTTAGTAAAAATTTAGGGTCAATTGAAATATGAAAATAATACAATGTCTATTATATACAATTCTTTTTTTTATTTTCCTTTTAAGTGCAAACTAAGGTTTGTCAAAAAAATATAAAGTCTCACATCAGATAAGTTGGTTGTTAGAATCGTAAATTTAAGCTCCTGTGGCCCCTCTAAAAGTTCCATGGCTTTTGGAGTGGATTTGTGGTATTCAGTTTAGGTTTACTTCTCATTCCTCCTTTCAGTTGGAGTTGAGTGGGTTTTCCCAATCCCTTTCCCCCAATTATCAAAAAAACATAAAGTCTCACATCAGATGAGTTGGTTGTTAGAGTCGTAGATTTAAGCTCCTGTGGCCCCTCTAAAAGTTCCATGGCTTTTGGAGTGGATTTGTGGGGTTCAGTTTAGGTTTACTTCTCATTCTTCCTTTCAATTGGAGTTGAGTGAATTTTTCCAATCCCTTTCCCCCAATTGTCAAAAAAATATAAAATGCCACATCAGATGAGTTGGTTGTTAGAGTTGTAGATTTAAGCTCCTGTGGCCCATCTAAAAGTTCCATGGCTTTTGGAGTGGGTTTGTGAGATTCAGTTTAGGTTTACTTCTCATTCCTCCTTTCAATTGAAATTGGGTGGGTTTTTCCAATACCTTTCCCCCAATTGTCAAAAAACTAAGGTTTGTCACTAAGCCTTAAACCTACCCCCTCTCTCTCTCTCTCTCTTTCTCTCTCTGTCTTTCTCTCTCATCTAACCAAACACAAGTTTGACTTTCAAACCTCATGGCCAACTTTCATGGCTAGTGATCAAGCCTTTGATCCGGATCCATCATTCCAAAAGCCAACCAAGATACTTGCTCAAGCATTATTGAAGAAAATATCTGGTTGTGATCATATTCCAAATTATGGTACACCTTGGTCGTTTAGAGGAGAACCTACCCTCAACATCTCACAGGAAGAGCTTTTCCATCTATCTTGAGCCTTCATAAATGCACTGGTGAAGAGGCTTCCTTACACCTGCCCTTCACTATAAATCATTCGAAGGTTCATAAAAAATTAGGATTGAAGGGTGAATGCACCATAGAAGTACTTGATCATATTTTGATCCATCGTACAGTTAAGGAAGACTTCACGAGATTATGGGTTAGACGGATTTGATTCACTCCAATGGTGATCTCCAAATGGACCTTTGATTTTAATCCTAATTAAGAAGTGTCCTTAGCATCTGTGTGGGTTGAATTTCCTCGTGTCCCATTACCCTTATCAATATAAAATACATTCAAAAGCTTGATGCTCTCCTTGGTAGAACATTGCAAGGTTGACAATGCCACGGTGGATCTTCAAAGGCCTTTGGTAGAATGGGTCTTTATTTAAATGAATGTTGTGATTGAGCCACCAAAACATATTTGGATAGAGGATGATAATGAGGGCTCATGGAAACAAGTTAACTATGAGAGATGGCTAGAATATTGTGATTTTTGCAAGCGCGTGGGACATCTAAAGGATGTTTACTTTAGAAAGAATCCAAGCCTCAAGCCTAAAAAATCTTAAAAGCAACAATTTGATACTCAAAGGGGTGATAAGAAATGTCGCATCCTAAAAAATCGATAAGCACAGTGGGGTCGTGACTGTCGCGCCCTGAAGAGGTTCTCCAGTCTAGTGACCCTTTTCGAAAATAAAGTTTTTGGAAAAAATTGTGCGTGTATGAGAAAAAATCAAGTTTAGTGAAAAAGTATTATTTAGAAAAAATGGTATTTTAAGAGAAAATAAGGCGGGGACTAAAAGTGTGACAATTTTGGCCAACTAATTTTGAAAAAGAGTTTTATTTTAAAATGGAGTCGCCACTTGGTATGGAGTTAGGGTATACCAAGTCACCTGATAATCGTTTAAACAAACAAAAACAAAAATTTTTTATCTAATTCATCGTACTAGGGGCAAAATGGTAATTTCACAATGTAAATATTAGTTTATTTTATTTTATTTCCTAAATACATGATTTTACTATTTTTATCATTATTTATGATTTTAATGATTTTTAGAAGTCATTCATCATTTATTTAAAATTTTAGTATTTTTTAATTCAACGGCACGTTTTCCAATGCGTTATTTTTATGAGAATTTTCAAGTGAAAAAAATTTTATATATGCATTTTTGAATACTCATAAATTTTTTGTAAAAATCTCATAATTTTTAGAGGTCGTTTAGTATTTATTTAATTTTTATCTTTTTGTTTATTAAGGGCACGTTTCCCAAGAATGCGTTAATTTAAAAATTTTGAAGTGAAAATTATAATATATGTGCTTTAGGTGATAATATATGTTGTGTAAAATTTGTGTGGTGTCATTTATTAATTTTCATAAATTTTATAATTTTGTTATATTTAGGTCACGCTTTCCAATGCACTTTTTATTTAAGATTTTCCTTGTGAGAGTTTTGTCTACAAGCATTTTATAAATTTTCATGTTAAAAAAAATTTTTTTTCTTATTTATTTATTTATTTATTTATTTATTATTATTATTATTATTATTATTATTATTATTATTATTATTATTATTATTATTATTTTTAAAGACCATTTGGTATTTATTTTAAGTTGTATTTTCTAATGTTGAATTAACTTTTCATTTGTTACATTAAATTTTATCTTTTCCTTCTTATAATATTGTATTCCACTTTTCTTTTATGTTTATTTATAATAAAAAAAAATTCAAGTAGTCTTATTTTATTTTATTTTTATTTTCATTTTCATTTTCTTTATTTTCTCTTTTCTGCTTAAAAAAAAAAAAAAAAACTGAATGGAACAGCAGCAGCGTTGCTGCTGCTGTTGCTTCTGCAGAGGTTCTGCAAACTCCATCCCAAGCCATCCCTCTTCTCATCATCACCCCCCAATTTGCACTTAACCTACCAGATTTTGGGGGATTTTGTTTTTGACTCACCATCCCCTCTTTCTCTTCCTCTTCACTCACAAACTCTATCAATTCACTCTCTCCCATTCACTCCCTCTCGGCTCCTTCACTCCCTCATCTCCCCTACATTCAAACACCTACACAAACAATCACCAGACACACACACAGGCACACCACCAAAAACACACACACGACCCACACAAACTTCATCACACACCTACATTCAAACACCTACACAAACAATCATCAGACACACACACAGGCACACCACCAAAAACACACACACCTGCATTTTTTTTTTCACTCCCCTGAAGCACAAACACCTCCCCCTGCAACTGCACTCATCTCACCCTCTCAGTTTTCCCTCACTCTGCATCTCATCTCACACCAGCACTACACACCTGAAAATCACACACACTCACTTCTTTCTCTTCACATCCCTGCAAAACACACATAAACACTACGCACTTCACCCCTGCAATTTGCAAGCAAACACACACAAAACACACACCTGCAATCACACACAGACACACACAGACGCACAATTCGCACACACAAGCAACACACAAAACTCACACAACACACACTTGCCTTCACCACATTCCAGCACACAAACGCACAAATTCACACACACAGAACACTCACAGCTTTCCCTCACTTCTCTTGGCTCAAAACACACACACTCAATTCTCAAAACACCACAGAACCAAACACATTCAACGCACACACCACACACACTCAATTCTCAAAACACCACAGAACCAAGCACATCATCTAACACACACCACACACACCTGCACTTCGCCTTGCACACACAGGCTTTCAATTCACAGACAACACACAAAAACACACGCATCACCACAGAACCAAGCACACCATCTAACACACACCTGCAACACTCACTTGCACACACTAGTACCAGCAGTCCACACACACGCACACACATACACCACAAAACACAAACAATACATGCACAATCCATTACATACACCTGCAAAAAAAAAAAGGGGGGGGGGCACAACAACAACAGCAACAGCAATTGCACCCACCACAGAAACCCCCAACCATCACCCGGCTGCAGCACCATCCACTGTCAAATTACCCACCAAAAGTTACACCACCACCTTGCTCTTCGGCCAGGTAAGCTCTCGCCCTCTCCAATTTGTTTTTGCATAATTCCTAATCACTCAGAAACCATGTTTGATAGGTAATTTTGTGATAGATGTGTTTAAAGGATTTAGCTTTTCTAATTTGGGAAATTGGAATTGGAGGGCTTCAATTCAACGAAGAAGATGAGAGAGAGAGAGAGATGGACCGAGTGAGAGAGAGCTCCGGCGAGAGTGAAGAGAGAATCGAGAGAGAAAGTGAGATCGGGGGGAAGCAGAGGGGAATCGGGGAAGAAGAAGAGAGAAAAAGAAAAGAGGGAAAAGAAAGAAGGAAAAGAAAGAAAGGAAGAAAAAGAAGAAAGAAAAGGAAAAAGAAAAAAAAAATCTGGGAAAACGTTAAAAAATAAAATTAAAAAAAATCGTAAAAAAAAAATTTAGTTTTAGTGAAACTACGTCGTTTTGACGTAGTTTCACTCAAAACTACGTCGTTTTGATTAGTTTAGTTTTTTAATTTATTTTTAATTAATAATAGATATTTATTTTCTAATCCTTATACTTTCATTAATGCTACTGTGCCCTTGGAAATTTTTCATTTGTGCATTTTAATTTCTGTTTATTGTAGATTGACCCCTATAATTTTATTTTCCTTTCAATTAGGTCCTAATTAATTGCATTTAGGTCCCTCGACTTTTATATAATTATAATTTTGACCCCTGTATTTTTAAATTTCTATTTTTGACCCCTATATTTCTCGGTAATTACATTTTTGCCCCCAACCTGGCTGAAATTTTATTTGAGTTATTATACTTGCTGGAATTTTATTTTTGGCCCCTTATTGTTGCTGGAATTTATATTTTGGTCCTTTATGTTACTGGAATTTGTTTTAAGACCTCCATTAATTGTTAGAATTATATTTTAGCCTTTATTTGTTGCTGGAATTTGTATATTTAATACTTGTAGTTGCTGGAATTTTTATTTTTGGCCCTTTTATATAGCTGAAAATTATGATTTGACCCTAGACATTGCTGTAAATTATGTATTATTTAATGACTTTGCTGGAATTATATTTTTAGCTTTAAGTATTGCTGGAAATTTTTATTTTTGGGCATTATACTTGCTGAAAATTACATTTTAGTTTTTTAAATTTGTTGTAAACTATGTCATTACCTTAATTAGGGTTTAAAATTATAATTTTACTCTTTTGTTTGTTGAAAATCACATTTGTCTTTTTAGAACATTGCTTAAATTTTCATTTTTATCCAAATCTTATAATATTTTATTTTTTCGCGAAAAAAAAAAATTAAATTAGTTAAGTCCTCAAAGCTTTAAATTATTTCTATTCACAGTTTCTTTATTTATTTTATCAAATTTATAATTAATGTTCTAAAATGGGGTCTTGTTAGTCTAATTAATGTTCAAATTAGTTTCTTTATTTTCCTTTTAGTTATTCTAAATAATCATTATTTGGGGTGTTAAAAGTTTAAATATGTTATATTGTATTTTATCTCCTATTATTATTATTTCTTTATTTTTTGTTGTCCTACTTTATTTATTTATTTACTTATTTATTTTTACTTAAGCAATTTTCATTTTTCTTTTCTAAATAATTAATTATTATTATTATTATTTTCTTTCTCTTATTTTATTTATTATTTCTATGATTGTTTGAATTATCGTAGTATATTCATAGTGATCGATAGGAAATTATTCAATTAGTAGTTTACTTATTTAAATAGTGATATTTTTGACATGTTTGTTCATTTTAGTAGCAATTTGTACCGGGTCTTCGAATAGGAGGTACCTCGATTACCTTTTTTATTTCTCTTTATGTGCTCCTACGTGCTCCTATGTGTTTTCTATATGTTTTTATATATCTCTTTGTGCTTATATTTTCTATACATGTGTGAACATTTATTTATTTCATATTATTTACTTGAATTAATATTAATTATTCAAAGAAATGTAATAGATAGGTAATATTCTATTCAGTAAATGCTTTGTATTTAGATAGTTAATGTAATAGATAGTTTATGTTTTATCTATTTAATTAAAGCCTATGTATTTTAGATAGAAAGTGTAATAGATAGTTTAGATAGGATTATTTTTCATTTTATTTTTTAGATTGTAATTAGGTTATTCTCCGGTGTAATAGTTAGGGCTTTGTGTGCTATGTGTTTTATGCGCTTTCTTTAGGACTTTGCATCTAGAATATCATGCCTATGTGTTATGTACTCCTATGTGCTATTATTTGCTTTTATGTGATTATTGCTTTAATACATGCTTTATTTATTTACTTGCTTTAATTATATATGTGTATCGTCGGCACACTAGTCCAAAGCTAGTTGTGGTTAATTCCGGTTTCTTCGCTAGTCCAACGCTAGCGGAGAACTTATAGAAAATGGGCTAGTCCAATGCTAAGCCTTTAGGTCATTTTAGCCTTAGGATCATTTTCGTGTGCATTTCATGACATTTCACACACATTTTATCTTTTTAGGCTTTTCCCATTTTCTATGAGTTTTTTATACATATACTTTATAACTTATTACTTATTTTAACATCTATTTGGTGCATAACTTTTGGATTCCACTACACATAGAATCTTAGGTCATTTGTGTGATTTTGACTAAGAAATAGTCATCTACTCACGTGGGAAGCGATGGCGTACATGTCGTTCTCCCCTCCGTGAGTAGAAACAGTTAGTCACGAGCCCATTTCGTCTCCCGTACCCGTTATGTTGCATCCCTACTTTCTTTGGTCACTTACTATCTATACTATTATTTTTCTTTTCTTTTGCATTCCATTTTGCATCTATACTCGTGACTCCATCGAGGTCTATATCCGGGTTCGCAATTAATGCGGTAATTCCGACTAAACCTCAATGGAATATTTTGTCCCTTAACGATATTCATTTTTAGGATTAGATTTGCATTCATATAGTTACATCCAAATGCGATAAAATCTTAGGGTTATATTAGGAAAATTTAGACTAAACCTCGCAACTAGTTTCGGCTAGGTTGAAAGGGTGCCTTAGGCGCGAGCCTTTGCCTTCCCTTTCTTCAACTGTGACTCCCGAACCTCTTTCTCTTGTTTTCAAAGACCTGGAGTCGTCTAAAAGGGTTTTTCTTGTTTTTCCTATATTTTTCCAAAATCATTTCTGTAAATAAATCATTTTTAATTCTCTTACCTTTTATAAAATATTTTGGGTGACTTGGTACACCAAAACTCAATACCAAGTGGCGACTCCTTTTTCACTAAAAAACCCTTTTTAGACTCTATTTTCGGGCCCAAAAACCGTCGCATTTTCAAAGTCCCATTTTAGGCCCTTTTTCTTTTATTTTAAAAAAAATAAAGCATTTGTTTGTCACATTTTTATCGAATCATCTTTTACAAAGTATTTTCTAAAAATCATTTTTTACAAAATTCACACGCTTCTTTTTCCAATAAACACAACCACATTTAACACTTCCTTTTCCTTTTTCCGACTCACTATATCTACTATTATTCTATTTATTTTCGAAAAATGGGGCGCGACATCTATATGATTAACAAGGGGGTTTGCATGAAGATTACCTTAAGCACAGAAGATTTCTATGCTTCTAGGCAAAGATCCTTCGAAGAAGATGTTTGATCTACCACGAAAAGCCCTCCAAGCGTAGAGCCTCTAACGATATCCACACGAACAACTTCTTTGGGAACCTTGTAGGCTTGCTTGCTTTGACTTTTGAGTGCTAGCTCCCTTGAATTATTAAGAACACAAGAAGAAGAAAAACCTAACCCTTAGGAGAGAAAGAGAAAGAGACGCCTAGAGAGAGAGAAAGAGGCGTGCCTCTTCTTTCTTCTATTTTCTCTCACTAGCTTTCTTTTTGTGTAGCAATAATCAATTCAAGAGTCAAAGCATGAACCTATTTATAGAGGAAGTATTCTAGTCTTTTAGGAAATAAAGCTAATTAAAAACCAAGAAGGTTTAGGCAACTTACTTTAAGCTAATCCTTCTCCTTTAGGAAATCTATTCCATAAGGAAACCAATTAGTTACTTTATTTCTTTTAGGAAACTAATTTCCTGCAAGACTTAGAATATTTATAAATAAGTCCTTTAAGTTAATTTATCTCATAAATTAACCCCATAAGTATCTCATACTTATCTTAATTACATTTTAACCCAAAGATTTTGTTCTTTATGTGTGTGACCCATTAGGTTCCATTCACGTTGGCAATAAGTATAAATTATAACTCATTAATTGAGCTAGATAAATTAAACACTTTTAATTTATCATTAATTCACTAATTAATCAATTCATACTTATAGATCATGAGTAGCGTCTAGCAATGCATCATGACCACCCAAGTGAATAGGAAAGTCATATGGTAGACCATACCCTTCAATGACAATGTTACCGTGTAATTAATATCCTTTCACCACACTATATCCCAATTAATCTAAAAGTATAGTGCATACTTTTAAATGACTAATTTACATTTTCTTGTTCCAGAAATATAACTCTCCATGATGTATAACCTTGAAACTACTTCCAAGTTATACTATCACTTCTGCAGAAGATTTATGAGTTAATATTTCCAACAAGTGGCCATTAAGGGATATACTCTCCTATTAAGGAGTGGTGAATCCTATATTGATTACTCACTATCTTTCCATGCTTCAAACTATACCCAATCTCTAACCTATGAGCTACCCTTTTACGGGCACCGAGGAATAGAGTCAAAGTATAGCAATCCACACTCAAGATACTATGGTAATCTCAAGTCAAAGGATCACTTACACCATTTCCATTAAGAGTTCAACTATTGGCACTATAGTTGAAACTCTTGGCGGATCAATCCAATGAACTTGTTCTCAAACAAGCATCCACATACTAGTTTAAGTGTCACGCACACCATAGTCAATGAGATCAACTACTACTTACCATAAGTAGAGGCAAAGTATGTGCTAGTCTATCCGTATTAATGATGTCCAATCTCATTAATACTATGACTAGGGATATTTAAGAATATGACTTTATGTATTAGAGTCTCATAATTGTAACCCTTACAATCTCTAATACACAGTCAATATTCTAAGGACTTTATCAATCAAACAAGTAATATAGAAATACAAGTATAGATGATAAAGAAAAATACCACATGGATATATAACATAAATAAGTGTAAAACAAAACACCTTTAAACCATCTTGGTTTTAGGGCATACACTAACAAATGCAAATCCTAAGTCTAGTTTGAATAGCAGAAGGGTCAAAATATTCTGTCGAGACTTGGTCAGAATTATCACATTAATTGCGAAACCCAAGTTGAGACCTCGAGAGAGTCACGAGTGTAGATGTAAAATGTAATGCAAAAAGAAAAAAATAAAAAAATAGTATAGATAGTAAGTGTCAAAGAAAGTGGATATGCAGCATAATAGGTACGGGACATTAATAACTCGTGACTAACATTTTTCTACTCACGGAGGGGGAAATGGCCTGTCAATCCACCGCTTCCCACGTGAGTAGACGACTATTTCTAGTCGAAGCACACAAAATGACCTAACTTCTAAGTGAAATGCAACCTAGATGTCATGCACTTTTTAAATGCTAAAACAGATAGTAATAATAATAAGATATATACCAAAAGGTCATGTAAATATGAAAAATTCTAAGAAAAAGTGTGTGAACTGAGAGGAAATGCACGCGAGTGAAACTATCACTAAAATGACCTAAGGGTCTAACGTAGCCCTTCCTAAGAACCCCCACTAGTATTGGACTAATGAGGAAACGAGAAAAATCACAACTAGCGTTGGACTAGTGTGGTGACGGAATAATAAAACTAAAAAAAAATGTGTTTTAAATAGTAAAATATGAATCAAAAGTAAATAAACATATAAAGACATATAAGAGTACATAGAAGTGCATAACACATAGACATAATATCTAGATGCAAATCCTAAGGAAAGCGATAAAACACATAAGCACACAAGCAAGCAAAAAAATATATAAGCTCTAACTATTACATCGGGGGATTTAGCTTACAACTTAAAGGGGAAAAATTGAAAATGACTTATCTAAGACACTTGCTATTTAAATACACGAATATTTATAACAAATACAATAAATGTAATCTAATAGTTACATTAGTTAGCTAAATACAAAAATATTACACTTTTTGCCAAAATAATAAAATTCGAAATTAAATAACATAAAATGAATAAATACATAAAAGTATGTAAAAATAAGAAATACATAAAAAATATGCATAAAAATCACATTGGAGCACATAAAGAAGCGATTAAGAGTAACGAAAATACCTCTTCTCGAAAACCCGGTAGTAAAACACTATCAAAATGAACAAACAAGTCAAGGTACCACCATTTAAAACAATAAAGCATAAAATGTGAAATATCGCAAAGTAAATTTCAACAAATTGGGAAATAAACTTAAATTTCGGCAAAAATTATAGATTCTAACAAAATGAGGCTAAAAATGAAAAATTCAGCAAACTACCACATAAAGTGTAAATTACAGCAAATATGGGAGCAAAATTAACAAATTATAGCAATGCGGGGGCACAAAACGTAAATTCCAGCAATGTATAGCGACCAAAATGTAAATTTCAGCAACAAATATGGGTTAAAATATAAATGCAGCCACTCCAAAAGGACTAAGTTACAAATTTCTGCAGGTCCTAGACACTAAAAATGCAAATTCCAGCAGCACACGGGTTAACAAATGTAAATTAATAGTAAGTCAAGGGTCAAAACATAATTTTCAGCAGAAAAAAAATGCAACTTATAGTAAACTTGAGGACAAGAATACAAATTCCAGCAAGCCTAAGGTTGAAATTAAAAATTCCAACAAGGTATTAAGGGGTTAAAGTTAAAATGCAGCAAGTTATTTGAAAGAAAACACAAAACTTAGAAGAGTTAATGTAGACACCAAATTTTGACACACCATTTATTTTCAAACACTGGGGGGCATGTTTGCACTTTTTAGGACAAATTTTAAATTTTTAATAATCTCGGGGGGCAAAATAGTAATTTTATCTGTAAATATTTTTCTATCAATTTTTGGGGGTTTTAAATTCATATTTTTACTTTTATATGAATTTATTAATTTCTTATGATTTTTCTGAAATTAATTGGTATTTTTTATATTTTTACCAGCATAAGGGCAAAATGGTAATTTTGTCTCGCGAATACCATTTTAGCTCATTTTAAGTTTCAAATTCATTTTTTAAATTCTTGAGGCATGTTTCTGAATTTTCTTGATTTTTTCAGAGACGATTACTATTTTTTCTATGAATTTTCTTTGTCTGAGGGCAAAATCGTCATTTTACAATTTAAATTCATTTTTCACAAATTTTGAGTCAAAAATGAATTTTCTAGTGTTTTAAGCTTATTTTTAATTTTTGATAAATTTTTTAGGACAATAATTATTTTTCTGTGAATTTTCTTTGTCCGAGGGCAAAATCGTCATTTTACAATTTAAATTCATTTTTCACAAATTTTGAGTCAAAAATGCATTTTTTAGTGTTTTAAGCTTATTTGTAATTTTTGGTAATTTTTTTGAGATCAATAGCTATTTTTCTGCAAATTTTCATTGCCCAAGGGCAAAATCGTCATTTTACAGATTAAATTCATTTTTGTCAAATTTTGAGTCGACAAGGCATTTTCCAGTGTTTTAAGATTATTTGTAAGTTTTGATAATTTTTTTAGAACAATAACTATTTTTCTGTGAATTTTCGTCATCCAAAGGCAAAATTGTCATTTCACATTCCAAACTCATTTTCACCAATTTTTGGGTCCCAAATTCGTTTTTAGGTTTTAAGCATGCTTCTAAGTTTCTAACTTTTTTCGGAGTGAATTAGTGTTAATGAATTTATTATTTACATTTTTCTTAATTTTTTTTATTATTGTGAGAGGGAATAGATTTTTTTTAAAAAGATAAAGTTGTAATTTTTGTAGTCAAGGGCATTTTGGTCTTTTAATCATTTCTTGGAGGTTAAGACTTGTGCAATATAAATACCCCACTTGGGGATGTTAAAAAAATAGAAAACCCTAAAACACTTTTGCTTTTGTGATTTTAGATTAAAACACACATATTCACACACAAAAAGCACACACATTTCCTACGGTTTCTTCACTATTTATCTACTATTCATCGTCTTCAAAGGAAATCATCACTGTTCATCATCAGTTGGTTCAAAAAGGTAACATCTCTATCTCTATCTCTATTCTTCTTTTATAACTTTTATATGATCAAACATTAATCTGGGTCTTTTCATTAGAAGTTAAATTTTCTGATTTTGCCTTGTTTAGTTTTCTGTTCCTGGGTTCTTTTCATTTTTCCATTTCTTTTTTGTTCATGTTTCATGGGTATGTTTTTTCCTTCTAAGTTTTTGTTCTTTATTGTTTTTGGGTCTGTTGTTCCTGGGTTCATCTACTTCACTGTCTCCCTCTTCTCTCTCCCTCCAATCTATTCACACCACCACCGTCAAAATCACCCACAAGATTTCCCCTCTACCGTCAACCTCCTCACAGCCCTTCTAATCCACCATCATCAACCCCTGCTTCCACCATTATTTTCACCATAAATCCACCAAAACAAACATCAAACAATCAGCCCCACCGCCACCTTCAAACCTGCAGAAAACCTAAATCAGTCACTGCATCCCCTGAATCAGCCATTCAAATGACTCAAAAATAGTCCAAAAAACCTGCCCCCTCCACTGAAGAAACAGATCTCCCACCGTTTAGCAACATCCACCCCAGACCTGTACCATCAACCCATCCCCTGTCTTCTCTATTTCCTCCAAATCCCAAAACCAACCAAGCCCCAAGAATACCTCCAGTCAGCCACGGTCAGCTCCCACTTTCCATTGAACCATTACATACACAGTCACACCATTACATACACAGCCACACAACACACATAGTCATAAACACTTGCACACACACACGGAGAATCACAGCACACACACGTACAGACTTACACACAACACCTTAGATTCCCAAACACACAGAACAACCATCAGCAACCCCTTTTCTCTGTTAAAACCTGCAAAAAAAAAAAGATACAATAACAACATCAAACCACCATGGACCACCAACAATTATCACTGAATCAGTCTCAATTACCACTATTTTTGGTATCAAAGTTATTGCACAAAATTAAACTCCATCACCATAGCTTCATCACCACAAGTCGTCCACTATCATAAAAAACGCCTCCCCAATCGCACCACCCAAATTCACCATAAGCAAGCAATCACATAGACACGCATACACATGAACGGTAAATCACACATATAGTCAGCTATATACACGAGTCATGGACAGTTGGACAGATGAACACATACAAAATTAGAATTCGCAAGCACCATTGTTCCAGACCCACCGCCACAATCACCCAATCCAATGCCACAAATCCACCTGCCCAACCACACCAGCAGTCCCAAACCAATCCAACAACCCAAAATTCTTTAGCCCTCAAAACAGAAGAAACTGAAAGAAAAAAAAAGGGAAAAAATTAGAGAGGAGTGAGAACAAGAGAGGTGATCGAAAAGAGAGGAGACACAAGCGTGAGAGATCGAGGGAGTGACGGACAGAAAAGAGAGGGGAGGAAGATTGAAGAAAGAGTAATCAAAAGAAAGGCAAAATCAGAGAAAGGTGAAATGAGAGGGAGTCAAGAGAAGAGATAAATCGGAGGAGAGCAGGGGCGGAGGGAAGAAAAGAGAGAGGGAGCTGGAGAAATTGGAAAAGAAACAGAGAGGCAAATAGGGAGAAATAGGAGAAAGGTTCGGAGAAGGCAAAAAGAAGTTGAGAGAGTAAAGAGTGAAGCAGGGAGAATGAAAGAAAGAAAAACATGAGAAAGAGGGAAATGAACGGAGAAAATAGGGAAAGAATAGCAAATCGGAAAGAAAGGAAATTAGGAACAGAGGATTGAAGAGAGAGAAGAGGTGGAGAAGGAGAGAAGAAGCGGAAAAAAAAAAGGGAAGTTAGAATCAAGAGAGAAAGAGAGAGTGGATTTGGGGGATGTCTGCAGGCTGGAAAAGGAGGACGCATAGGAGAGGGTAGTTTGTGTTCATTATTTTTAGTTTTAATTAAATTTAATTGATTGTTGTGGATTTAATTAGATTTTAGATGCTAATTAATTTAGTTAATTATGAGCATTAAAATAATTAATTCAGTTTGGTCTATTTCAAACATATTCATGCTTTATTACAAAATGATATATTTAAGTATCTCTTTTTCTTTAGTGTAATCAATGTGCCTTTAAAATATATACATATATATATTGCTGTTTTCTGCAAAAAAAATTAAGTCCTTATTATTTGTAGATGGAACCCTTTTAGATTTTATACTCTTTTAATTAACCCTCATAATTTGCAATTTTGCCTTACAGTTGCTAGAATTTGTGTTTTGCTCCCCTTAGTTTGCTTTAATTTATATTTTTGCCCCTAGATTTGTGCAAATCTTCGATTGTGCCCTTATGTTTACTGACATTCACAATTTGATCTCTATTTGCCCGAATTTACTACTTTTCACCGATTTACTTTAATTATTGCATCTCTACCCACTTAGGCTTATGTGAATTTTTTTATTTTACCTCCCAAGTTTTATAGTGTTTTATTTTTAGCCCCCTTAGTTGATAGAATTTACTTTTTTATCTCAATTTGTCAATACTTATATAGTTTAGGTTTTTATGTGTTTATATTAAGGTACCTTGACTCATTTGTTAATTTTGATTAGTATTTGTAGCGGGTCTTCAAAGAGGTATCCCTACTTTTCACTAATTTTCTTTATATGCTCCGATGTGTCTTACGTGCTTTTTATGCATTTTTATTCATATATTTCCTATTTTGCATGTTCTTTGCATATTTATTTCTTTTATGCTATTTAATTTTAAATTTCATTATCTCTTTATTATTGTTTTTGGAAATATATAATATTTTGTATTTAGCTAGTCAATGTAATACTTAGATTATTTTTCTCATATTTTAGCAAAAATTATGTAATTAGATAGAAAATGTAATAGATAGGGCATTTTTAATTTCCCCATTTAAATTGTAAATCAAGCCCTCCCCGGTGTAATAGTTAGGATTTATTTGCTTTTGTGTGCTTATGTGTTTATTTCTTTTACCGTTTTCCTTAGGATTTTTGCATCTAGAATATTATGCTTTTATGTTATGTGCTCCTATGTGATCTTATATGTTTTTATATGTTTAATTTACTTTTAATTCATGATTTAATGTTTAATTCATGATTTATAGTATTCCATCACCACATTAGTCCAACACTAGTTGTGGTTTTGTTCTTTTCCGCTAGTCCAACGCTAACGGGATTTTTAGAACGGGCTAGTCCAATTCTAGACTCTTAGGACATTTTGGTGTTAGGAGCATTCGTGTGCATTTCATATTTCATACACTTCTAATTTTCTTTCCATTTGGCATGATTTTCGTATTATTATTATTATTATTATTATTATTATTATTATTATTATTATTATTATTATTATTATTATTACTACTACTACTACTACTACTTTTGACACATTTTTTAAATGCATGACATGTGACACCCTAGAAATTCATACGAAACTATTTTACTCATGTATGTCCACTAGTAGCATAAAATAATAATGATACTAGTAGAAAAAAAAAGAAGAGAGAGAAAACCCTAAAATTTACTTAAAAGAAAAATTCTTTCATTTGAAATCTAGTATTAACCCTTGTTTTATTAGTTGGAGGATTTCTTAAGTTAATTAGGTTAAGTAACTAAGTTTCTTTCCTTATTGAGTAGAACACCTAAGAATTAAACTTGGATTAAATTCATTAGATCATTAGTATAGCATAGTGTTTCATTTTAACTAGCTTATTCTATTATTTTCTAGTTTTGATTACTTAAACTTTAGCTCAATTTTTCTCAAAAAAAAATTTCACTTATTCACTTGCTTTATTTTCTTTTCTTGGCTAAATTTTCTTCTCTCTTTTTCTTTTCTTCCTTGGCCGAATTTCTCTCTTCTTTTCTCTCCCTCATGGCCGGATTTCCCTTTCTTTATTTTCTTCTCTTTTTGCTTTAATATTTATGTCATAATATTACTAACTACTAGGTGAAAAGAGATATTTTTGTGTCACCAATTAAATTAAACCAAGTTTACAACTAATGCCTAAAAAGCCTAAACCCTAACTTGATTCTTGTAACATTTTTATTGGTTATTCTTTCTCCCATCTTTTTCATTATTTCTTTTCTATTTTTCAAGCCTACTTCTTTCTCTTTTCATTTTCTCTTGGCCGGCCCCTAGCTCTCTCTTTTCTCTCATTTTTGCTCTCAACTTCTTGAAGTTTTCTCTCCAAATTTCAAGCAATTTCACCATTGAAAGTGAGCTTCCCTTCCTTCTAAGCAAAGTTCTAGGCTTGTTTAAGGTATGTGCTATAAGTTTTAACCATTAATTTCAAGTTTAATTGGTCTTTTGTACTAGTTTAATCTTGAATTCTTATGATTTTTAACTTGAAGATTTATGCTTGAAGTGAAGTATTACTTGTTAGAGATAGTGTTTTCTTGGTTAGATTGAGTAGTAGATAGTATTAAATCTTGAAATTTTTAAGTGTTACATGTAGCTTGGAGGTAGAAACTTGAACTTTGAGTGAGATTTTGATTTGAATTGAGTTTGGATTGAACTTAGAACTTGTTGAACTATGGATTTGATGGTTGAAATCTTGAAGGAACTATGGATTTGATGGTTGAAATCTTGAAGGAAAAATAAATTGGGAAGGCCGAAATTTAAGGGAAATAATGTCAAAATTTTGTTAGAAATAAAAAGGAAACAAATAGATAGAATTCCTACCCAAGAACATGTCAAATTTAGTGAAATTAGTGTGCTGGAATTTTTACCAAATGACCAAATGTTGAACAAAAACTTTCTTAGAAAATGAAAACCCTAAATTGAAACCCTAAAATGAAAACCCTAAGATAGAAACCCTAAACCCTAAACCCTAAAACCCTAGAAATAAGTGGGGTATTTCCTGAATTTTCTTACTAAATTAATTAGGGTTTAAATCGAGTTTTCATTAGATTATTTCTTTTAAATTTCATGACCCGAAAGCGAGACCTGACCTTTTTACGAAATATTCTCGTAGGCATTCCAGGTGAGTGTTTTATGTGTGCATGATGCATGTAACATGATTGTTTCATTTGTAAATATTATGCTATGATTGCAAATACTATGTGATAAAATGTGCTACTTGAGGAAAGATGTATACTTTATTGCATCTATTCCACCATGTGCTACTTGTTTTCATGATTAAATGTGTTATTTGTGTTTGAGACTACCGTGACTAACTTCACCGTTACTTCACGGATAGTCAACTTGAACGTGCGTGGGAGGATATAAGGTGCTGGGTGTTTTAGGGCGTGATGTTCATTCCCTTGTGAGTTGTGAATCCTCTAAGAGGCCAACTCCGGATTGAACTTTCTTGCGTGTTGGCCCTCCAAGGTCGAGATTTCTCCCTGGATGTGGTAGCCTGTACGGAGGTTATAAGGTGTATGGTGGTTAGGGTTCTTGCTTGATATTACCGATATAACCCTTGGCAAGGACCTGAGCTATTATCTCGGTCCCAGCGCCCTGGGTACATAATTGGTACTTGTTTCTCCTTGCGATCGAGCTTGCTCCCGTAGTTGAGCCCTATATCTGCCATTGACTACTTGTTTATTTATTTGTTCATGTGCTGATTAAATATCTTGTTAAATTATTTTATTTTCCTGAAATAATGGATTCTTGGCATGCCTGCATGTCCTGGGCACTCACTGGGCTATTATAGCTCATTCCTTTATTTGTTTTCCTTTACCCAGGTATTTCTCACTCTTAAAGCTGGGCATGGCGAGTTTAATTATAGTAGAATTTTGCTCTTGTATTTTGGACAACCGAGCTGTTTGGTTACCATTGTAAATGATATGTATATTTTGAGCATGTATACTTTTCGTACATGGCTTGTAAACTTTTAGTGACTTTTGTATCTTAAGTTGAACTCTGTGAATGTATTCTATTTTGGGTTAACTGTATGTGAATGTTCCGAGTGCGTGCTTGAGTGAGCCCTGGCGAGAGCTAGGCAGGCAGTCTGCTAAGCCCTTTGGTGAGCCTCTGGGTAAGGTGGGGCTGTCACATGACATATAGGTTGCATTTCACTTAGATTATAGGACATTTGTGTGATTCGACTAAAAATAGTCGCCTACTCACGTGGGAAGCGATGGCGTACAGGCTGTTTCCCCCACCGTGAGTAGAAACATTTAGTCACGAGTTATTAGTTCCCCGTACCCGTCATGTTGTATACCCACTTTCTTTCTTCACTTACTATATATTATTATTTTCTTTCTTTTTGCATCACATTTTGCATAAACTCGTGACTCCCTCGAGGTCTCAACTCGGATTTCGCAATTAATGCGATAATTCCGACCAAGCCTCAACGGAACATACTGACCCTCTCGATATTCACATTTAGACTTAGGATTTTGCATTCATTTAGACACATCCAAAACGTGATATAATTTAGGGTTAATTTAGGAAATTTTGATTAAACCTCGCAACTAGCCTCACCTAGGTTGAAAGGGTGCCTTAGGCGCAAGTCTTTGCCTTCCCTTTCTTCAAATGTGACTCCCGGACTTTTTTCTCTCATTTTTCGTAGACCGGAGTCGAAAAAGAGTTTTAAATGATTTTTCAAAAATTTTTATTTTTATTTTGTTAAACGATTTTTCGGGTGACTTGGTACACTCTAACTTAGTACCAAGTGGCGACTCTATTTTTTTTTTTTAAATAAAACCCTTTTTCAAAAATTAGTTGGCCAAACCTGTCGCACTTTTAGTTCCGGCCTTGTTTTCTTTTAAAATACTATTTTTTCTTAAAATACACTTTTTTCAATAAAAATCTGATTTTTCACATGCGCACGATTTTTCCCAAAAACTTGCTTTTCAAAAGGGTCATCAGACAAGATTGTCTTTTCAGGACGCGACAGTCAACGACCCCACTAGCACCCTTTTACTTCACGATTTTTTGGGTCGCGACAGTTAATTCACAATTATTAAGGACTAAGTCATATTAAACACAAAATTTCAAGGGGTACGAAAAGGAAAATAATCAAATTCTAGGTGGGGTCCATAGCATAAACAGATCTATGACACAAAGAAGCAATTTAATAATGAAAGCAATCTAGAAGCTAAATAACCCATTCCCAATTCTAATTGGCTCCACGTGAAGAACAGGACCCCTTAAAAAAGAATTCTAGAATCAATCTTCCTTCGTTCTCCCCAAAATGGTAAACAATAAATCCATACCTCGCAATTCCAAATCGATAAACCAGTTTTCTTCTCCCTTTTCCCCCTCGCATCTTTCTCTCTTTCTGTCTACGTTCTCTTTCTTGTTTCTCTGATTATCCATCTGTCTTTTCTCTATTCCCTTTTAATCTCTCTTGCTCTCAATCTAATTTTTTTAGCTCTTTACCAAATCAAAGTTTTTTTTTCGAATGCTTAAGTCCAAGAGAAAGCAAAATAGCACAACAACAACCTAATGAGCAACTTTCCCTTTTTGAAATCAGATTTTGAATTTAGCTGAAAGAGGTGTGACGACGGCTATTGACTGGTGAGGATTTGGGTGGTTGATGGTGGTGGTTCGAACACTCTAGTAGCGCGTGATTGGGAGGGAAGCGATGGCGAGCTGATTACGAGGTGGTGATCATGGTGCGATTATGGTTGCGATGTTGGTTTTCTTTTCTTTTTTTTTTTACTGATTTTTTGGCAACTGCTTTACAATTGATCTGGATTTGGCTTGGATATGGTGTTTTTGATGGTCTGTGGGTGGCTTGGTTGTTGATTAATAGCTTCAGGTGGAGGCTCTAGGGGTTATTTGTAGTGGTTTGTTGAATTTGAGGGTTGTTTTCTTTTGTGGTTGTCCAGATGAGGTGGAGGTGATTGGTAGCAGGGGAAGGGCTGCGTTGGTGGTTCGTGATGGAATTGAAGGTGATTTGGGGTTGCTGGTGGTTTGGCGGTGGAATTGGAAGGTTGTTAGTGATGATGTGGTGATTTTGGGGCTATTGGAGATGAAGACTGTGGAGGGGAAGGTGGTATAAGTGGGATTTTGGTGTTTGTTCTAATGCCATTTTGTTCGCTCTTTGGAGCTTAATGAAGACGGGGAAGGCGACTTTGGGGCATCGGAGGTTTGATTGTTATCTGTCGTAGGGAATGCTACCTGATTGGCAGTGAATGGTGGGAATTTCTGCTTGTTTTGGTGGAATAGTGATCATATTTGGTGGTGGTAGAGGCTTGCAATGGTTGACTGATGGTGAACTGGGTAACAAAGGGGGTCATGGGTAGCTAATTTTTGGGGCCATTTTGATGGCCATTGGACTATGGGTCATGGCAGTGGAGTTTGGGGCTAGTTTTTGGTATGTTTTGAGCAGGTTGTCGGTGTAGTTTGCTAGTACAGTGACCGGAGGTGGTGGTGTGTGGTCATGGGGGTTGTTCTCGTGAAAGGGGGACACTCTGATGACTTGGGTTTTTGGTTTTGGTCCAACAGGAAGGGGGGACGATGGAGAATCTGGGGTTTGTTTGTGATTGTTGATTATTGTTTTTGCAGGTTTCAATGGTTGATGGGGTTTTTGGTGGTTGAGGGCTAGTTTTAGGGAGAGAGATGAGACTGGAGGAGGCAAAGTAATGGTGGTTCCAAAGGAGACGATGGAGATGGTATGGTGGGGTGGTTTGAACGGTGGAGGTAAGATAAAGACCCAGAAATAAAAACCTCAACAATTTCAGCAAAGCAAGAAGAAATAATTTTTCTTTTCAGACCCATTTATTTCAAGATAAATCATGTAAACTAAACACAAAACCCTGTCACTGAAATGACAAAAATGAAGATCAAGAATTACTTGTTGGTGGAGGCTAGGGGGAGGCCTTGATTGAATGACCGAAACCCCTTGGTGTTTATGTGTTTGTACGCTTGAGTGTGTGTTTTTGTGTGTGCTAGTATGTGCTTGAATGGGTGAAAATTTTTGTGTTTTGATTTTAGTAGGTAAAAAATGTGTGTATTTATGTGTGATTTAATCTTTGTGTGTGCATTTGTAGTGTGTTAGTGTGTGTCTTTGTGTGTAGAAATTAAAGTGTGTTTTGTGTGTGCAAAATAAAAATGTGTTTATAGTGTAAAAATGTGTGTTTTGATTCTAATGGCTAAAAAGAACATGTGTTGTAGGGTTTTTTTTGATTCTATAGTCTTGGCCTCCAAGAATACTACAAAATAACAAAAATGTCACCGGTAATAAAAATTTTAATTTTATTTTAAAAAATTATTTTTTGACCCCAAAAAATAAAAAATTAATACAAAAAAATGACAGTGAACTCTAAAATTTGTCAACAAATTCAAAGTAGATTTCAAGATTTAAAAAAAATAAAAATTAGAGCTTAAAACTGGTCAAAAATTCATTCAGGGTGTGAAATAACTGTTTTGCCTTTAAGTAAACGAAAATACACAAAAAAATAGTTATTGGTCTCGAAAATTACCAAAAATTAAAAATAAATTTAAAACCTTAGAAAATACATTTAAAACTTAAAAATTGGTGAAAAATGCGTTTGAAATGTGAAATAATGATTTTGCCCCTAAACAACGAAAATATACAGAAAAATAGCTATTGACCTCGAAAAATTACCAAAAATTAAAATAAGCTTAAAGCTCTAGAAAATGCATTTATGACTCAAAAATTGGTGAAAAATGTATTTAAAATGTGAAATGACAATTTTACCCCTAAACGTAGTGTTCACAGAAAAAATAGCAATTGTTCCTGAAAGAATTAAAATAAATTTAGAAACATATTCAAAAGCTTGAAAAATAAATTTTGGACTTGAAATGAGCGAAAATGGTCTTCGCAGGGTGAAATGACCATTTTGCCTCTGCGCTAGTAAAATATATAGAAAAATACCAGTTGAACTCAAAAAATCACAGAAACTTAATATACGTATGAAAGTACAAAAAATATGAATTTAAAACTTTAAAACTAATAAAAAAATATTTATAGCTAAAAATTACTGTTTTGCCCTTCCAAAATTGTTGATTTTACCTCTTTTTGCTCAAAATTAGAATTTAACTCCCAGAAATAGAAAAAATATCCCCCCTATTGTTAGAAAAATAAATTATGTGTCAAAATTTGGTGTCTACAAGAAGATGCAAAAACAAATTTACCTACTGAAGAAGAAAACTGAAGAGATTGTAGGTTCACAAAAATAGATTGAACAGGTGAATCAGATTTTGTAGCAACCACGTAAATATCACAATTAAGCAATATAGATAAACAATAATGTAAAAGGATAAGGGAAAAGTACACAAACGATTATAGTGGTTCAATGCTAAGCTCAACACCTACGTCCACTTCCAAATTTCTCAACTTGGAGTTTGAATCCACTATGCGTTTCTTTACAAATTAGTGAAGAAAACTAACATATATAATGTAGAAATCACATTTTGCTCACCCTAACACCTCTAGTTGAGTTAAAGATTTTTATAATTCACTCAATTAATCGTCACAAAACTATACTTGAATGCTACCACTCACACTTTAAAGAACACACTACACCCCAACTAACTACCTCACAAACTATTGTAATAACACAAAGAGAGAGAGTATTATATACTAAAATCACTCATGAAAGCTTGTAATAAATGTAGGTAAAGGTTATGCATCATTTCTATAAGGGTGAGAAATATAAAGTTAAAATATACTCCAACGGTCACAAACGGTCAAATTGAAGTTGCTGGAAAACTAGCAGTTATAGGCGATAGGACGGTTGAACCCATGTTAGGGCAGCTGAACCACTGGCCAAACGTTTTTTGGAGCTTCCCATCAATTCCGTTAAGACAGCTAAACCGGTGATCGAAGGGCATTAGGATGGCCGATCCTTATTTCAATTGTGCAATTTGTCAATATTGATTTGCTCATCTCTTGTGCTTCATTTGATGCATTTAGATCCTATTTAATACTGCAAAATCATTGCTAAACACATTAAAAAACTAATTAATAATATATTGATTTGTTATTATCAAAACTAGGTATCGCGTCCGAAAATCGTAAAAGTAAAAGTGTGCTAAGTGGGTGTTTGTGGGGTCGTTGATTGTCGCGTCCTGAAAAGACGGTTCGGTCTCGGTGACCCTTTCGAAAATAAAAGTTTTTGGAAAAACCGTGCGTGTGTGAGAAAAATCACATTTTTAGTAGAAAAAGTGTATTTTAATAGAAATAGTATTTTAAAAGAAAATAAGGCCGGGACTAAAAATGCGACAGGTTTGGCCAAATAATTTTTGAAAAAGGGTTTTATTTTAAAAAAATAGGAGTCGCCACTTGGTACTGAGTTAGGGTGTACCAAGTCACCCTAAAAAATCATTTAACAAAAATAAAAATAAAATTTTAGAAAAATATTTTTCAAATCCTTTTTCGACTCCGGTCTACGAAAAACAAGAGAAAAAGGTCCGGGAGTCACATTTGAAGAAAGGGAAGGCAAAGGCTTGCGCCTAAGGCACCCTTTCAACCTAGCCGAGGCTAGTTGCGAGGTTTAATCAAAATTTCCTAAATTAACCCTAGATTCTATCGCGTTCGGATGTATCTAAATGAATGCAAATCCTAAGTCTAAATGTGGGTATCGGGAGGGTCGGAATGTCCCATCGAAACTTGGTCGGGATTATCGCATTAATTGCGAAACCCAAGGTAAGGCCCCGAGGGAGTCACGAGTGTGAATGCAAAAATAAAATGTAAAAAGAAAAGAAAATAATAATATAGATAATAAGTGGCCGAAGAAAGTGGGAATGCGACATGACGGGTACGGGGGACTAGTATCTCGTGACTGAATGTTTCTAACTCACGGAGGGGGGAACGGCATGTACGCCACCGCTTCCCACGTGAGTAGACGACTATTTCTAGTCGGATCACACAAATGTCCTAAAGTTTAAGTGAGATGCAACCTAAATGTCATGCATTTTAAAATGTGTCAAAAATAATAATAATAATAATAATGATAATGATAATAATAATAAAAATCATGCCAAATAAATAATAATAAAAAAAACTAAAAAGTGTGAAGTGGGATGTAAAAATGCACATGAGTGTACCTAACACTAAAATGTTCTAAGGGTCTAGCGTTGGACTAACCCGTTCTAAAAACCCTACTAGCGTCGGACTAGCAGGAAATAAAGAAGCCACAACTAGCGTTGGGCTAGTGTGGTGACGGAATACCATAAATAATGAATTAAACATTAAAGCATGAATTAAAAGCAAAATTAAACATATAAAAACATATAAGATCACATAGGAGCACATAACACATAAGCATAATATTCTAGATGCAAAAATCCTAAGGAAAGCGGTAAAAGAAATAAACACGTAAGCACGCAAAAGCAAATAAACCCTAACTATTACACCGAGGGGCGTGATTTACAATTTAAGGGGGAAAATTAAAAATGCCCTATCTATTACATTTTCTATCTAATTACACAATTCTTACTAAAATACGAGAAAAATAATCTAACTATTACATTGACTAGCTAAATACAAAATATTACATTTTTTGTCAAAATAATAAAATTTAAAATTAAATAACACAAAATAATTAAATACGCAAAAAGTGCATAAAAATAAGAAACGCATGAAAAATTTGCATAAAATATCACATTAGAGCACGTTGGAGCACATAAAGGAAAATAACAAGAAGTCGATATACCTCTTTGGAGACCCGGTACCAAAGCTTAAAAACGAACACACAAGTTAAAGGGACAACTATTTAAAAATAAAGAATAAAATATGAAATACTAACACATTAGAAAAATAGTAAATCTATAGCAAGTTAGGGGGGCAAAAAATAAAAAGTAGAATAAACTAAGGCCAAATAGTAAATTTAAACCAAATGGGACAAAAATTAAAAAATCTACATAAGTCTGGGGGGGTGATGCAAATTAAAGTAAAATTGGGGGCTTAATCACAAATATAAGAATAATAACTAGGGATAATATAAATAATACTAAAAATATAAGGACTAGATATAAATATTTACTTTAAGATGAAAAATAACCAAAGGAAAATGCCAAACTAAATTAAACTAAATTAATTAACTAAATTAACTTTGTTAACTAAACTAATTTTTCAATCAAACACATACTAAAATAAATTAAACAGATCAATTACCAAATAAATAAATAGACTAACGAAATCATCAAACTAAATGGAGCTAATAAAACGAATACATAAACTAACTAAACCAATAAGTGTTAGTTAGCTAAAAAGCCATTAACTAAAAGCTAAAAGACAATAAGGCCAACGAAAACATAATAGGGAAACACTTGCAGCAATTGATTTCAAAGCTTCTGTCAAAAAAAAAAAAAAAAAAACTCTGGCCCACCCTCATTTTTCTTTCCATTCAACCGAGGTAAGATAGCAAATGCCCAAGAAAGCACCAATCGGTTTCAACACATAAAACACCCCAATTCAATATTAAAATGATTCAACACCCAAACCACGGGCAAAACCCAAGACCCTCCTTTATACCCAAATGGCTTCACCGATTTCTTCAATTATCTAATGCCAAAACAATCTGCAACACCCAAATTCTTTAATCACCAAATTCTTAGAATCACTCAACTCATTATTACATCTTTCAAAACCCAAATCCTCCACGCAAAGCTTTCAATCTCTAAACCCAGAAACGAGCAGTATTCTTTAATCAAATTCACCATCAATCCATCAATATCAAAACACAGATTCCGTTTATGGGCTGTAAATTACAAGAAACGGCGAAGGAAGATAAAGATGTTATACCTGGCCTTAGGAGGAGATTTCGGCAGTGATTATTGGTGGATTGTTGTTGATTGTTGAAATTTTTATTTTTATTTTTTTTTTGGCTGGAATTTGGATTTTGGTGGCTGTATTTGTTACCGGTGAATTTGTCTGCAATTGAGTGAATGCAGGTTGAGGTTCACAATTTTGGGGTTGATTGACGTGTGTCTTTGTGTTTTGTGGCCTTTGCAAATTTGAAAAATGGATTGGAGAGAGGACTGGAGCTTGGTTGCCTCCGGTGATGGCTCTGATGGTAGATGGATTGGTAATTTGTAATGGTGTTAATTGGTTTTTCTTTCGGTGATCTATGTCTATTTGGATTAAGGTGACTGGCGGTTGTTTGAGGTTCAAATACTGGTGTGGTTGTTTGGTGGAGGTGGCTTATGGTTTTTGGGTCTGTAGGATTAGAGATGGCAGGGGATGGTTTCTGCATGGTCGTTTGTTGAATTTGGGTAGCAGAGGTGGTTCACGGTATTGCGGTTGCCATTGGGATTCGTTTTTTATGTTCCGGGTTTGATTGAGAGAAAAAGAACGGTGAGGTGGTGGGTGGTGTTGGGTGGCGATTTTGAAGGTGAGAAACAGAGACTTGGTTGGGCTTTTCACTGATTATGGTGACGATGGAAGAAGCAGGGGAGAAGAGGGGTTTGTTTGTTTTGCTAGTTTTTCTGTTTGAGGTGATGCTGATTACTGATTTGCATCAGGCTTGTGGCCTTGGCTAATGGACTGGTATTCCTAGTGGCTTGAGATAACTTTTGGGTGGTTTTGTATTTCGTTTTCGACGGAGCTGGGATAAGAATGTTGGGCAAGTGGAGGTCTTGTGCGTAGGGACTGAAATGGCTTTTGCATATTTTTGTTTGCTTTTCAGGAGGCTGATGATGTTGGTGGTAATTGAATTGGATGAACTGGAGTTCGAATTGACTGTTTGTGTGGTGACAGATTGTTTTTGGATTTGAGATGGTGGTGATTGATGATGGAAGAAGGAGGAGGGAGACGATGGTGAGAGTGTGGCTTTGTGTGTAATGTGTGCAGATCATCGGTGGAGAAGACAAGAAGACAAATCAAGAAGGGAAAATATGAATCCAGAAATATGAACATAAACCCAGAAATACAGACAAATCAAGAAGGGAAAATATGAACCCAGAAATATGAACATAAACCCAGAAATACAGAAGGCAAAATTCAGAGGAAAACTCAATTGAAATCTTAGCAAATAAAGACATTTGATTAACTTCACATAAAAATAGAAAGAAAATAAATCAGAACAAAGGGAAAAACAACTAAGAACTTGCCTTTTTAAGCTGAAAATTTTATCTGTGATGAACAGTATTAGCCCTCTTGAGAAAGACGATGAACAATAACAAAGTGATGGACGCGGCTTCAAGTGTGTGTTTTTGGGTGTGAGATGTGTGTGTTTTAATCTAGAAAATCATAAAAGCAAAAGTGTTTTAGGATTTTTCAATTCTTCCTCTTTTTTTTTTAATCCTTAAGTGAGGTATTTATACTGCACAAGTCTTAACCTCCAAGAAATGGTTAAAAGACCAAAATACCCTTGACTACAAATTACAACTTTATCCTTTAAAAATCTATTCTTTCACAATAATAAAAAATTAAGAAAAATGTAAATAATAAATTCATTAACGTTAATTTACTCAAAAAAAAAGTTAGAAACTTAGAAACATGCTTAAAATCTATAAACGAATTTTGGGACCAAAAATTGGTGAAAAATGAGTTTGGGATGTGAAATGACAATTTTGCCCTTGGATAACAAAAATTCACAGAAAAATAGTTATTATCTAAAGAAAATTATCAAAAATTACAAATAAGGTTAAAACACTAGGAAATACATTTTTGACTCAAAATTTGATGAAAAATGAATTTAATTTGTAAAATGACGCTTTTGCCCTTGGGTAATGAAAATTCACAGAAAAATAATTATTGTCCTCAGAAAATTATCAAAAATTACAAATAAGCTTAAAACACTAGAAAATGCATTTTTGACTCAAAATTGATGAAAAATGAATTTAATTTGTAAAATGACGATTTTGCCCTCAGATCATGAAAATTCACAGAAAAATGATTACTGTTCTCAGAAAATTATCAAAAATTACAAGTAAGGTTAAAACACTGGAAAATGCCTTTTCGACTCAAAATTTGACAAAAATGAATTTAATTTGTAAAATGACGATTTTGCCCTTGGGCAATGAAAATTCACAGAAAAATAATTATCGTCTCTGAAAAAATCAAAAAAATTCAAAAACATGCTTAAAGAATTAGAAAAATGAATTTGGAACTAAAAATGAGCTAAAATGGTATTCGCGGGGCGAAATTACCATTTTGCCCTCGTGATAGTAAAAATATAAAGAATACTAATTAAGTCCAGAAAAATTATAAAAAATTAACAAATTCACATTACAGTAAAAATATGAATTTAAAGCCCCCAAAAACTGATAGAAAAATATTTACAGATAAAATTACTATTTTGCCCCCCCAGATTATTGAAAATTAAAAATTAAAAATTAAAATTTATCCCAAAAATCGCAAACATGCCCCCCAGTGTGTGAAAATAAATAGTGTGTCAAAATTTGGTGTCTACACTAGGGTTACATTCACAATTCACATGGACAAATGGACGAGTATCCAAGAGGAAGATCTGATCATACACCTATGCTTGTAAAGTATGGTCAAACAAGAACTGTTGCTTCTTTACGGAGATGGCCACAAGGACTTTATGGCTATTGTACAAACTTCTTAGGCAATATTAATAGAAGGTATAGGGATGCAAATGTTCTATAAAAAGTTGAAGAATACGACGTGAAGTCTCAAATTATGGAATATGCAAGTATTTGGAAACATTTTTTGAAAGGTGCAGTAAGCGGTTGAAGAGGTAAAGATCTCTAAATGGAGCATGATATCTAAAGAGATGAGGAATCTAGAATCAAACTCAGACTTAGTTTGGGAGTTGGAGATAGAAAAGAAAAGAAGAGAAAAGAAGAGGAAAGAAAAGAAAAGAAGGGAAGAGAAAACTTCTTTTCATTTCCTTCCATTTCCTGCCAACTTTAGGAGGAAAATTTTTGAAAAAAAAAAAAAAAGCTTTCCTTCCATTTTCTTTCTTTTTTTTCCTTATTTTTACTCCCAAACAAAGAAAAACGGTTTCTTTTCTTTTTCCTCTTTACTTGCATTGGCAACAATGCTAAGTTCCATGTTATGAGTGCGAGTTGCCAATTGTTGAAAAGTGATAGGATGAATTCCTTGCAGGATGTAGCTTAGATCCCAATCCGTTCTTTGGATGCACATCTCTATTTCAGAGATCTCAAAAAGCCTATCATTGCAATTTAGACTCAGGCTCCTCCATTTATTGATGTAATCCACTACAAGTTCATTTTTCCATTAGTGAGCATTAGTCAATTCCAGCATAACGATAGTTCGCTGAGTGCTATAAAAACGATCGAGAAACTTGTTTTCAAGTTGTTCCCAGTTGTTGATACATCTAGTTTCAAGATTGGTGTACCACTTGAATGCGTTGCCTTTCAAAGATCAGACGAATTGTTTAACTAGTGATCGCCATGCATTCCTGCATTATTGCATATTTCCACAAAATGTGCCAAGTGTTGCTTTGGATTTCTTTTGCCATCAAATTGTTGGGACTTGAGAGGTTGATATCCAACTAGCAACATAAGGTTGTCAATTCTTGTTGAATATGATTTTGTATGGGCAAGGCTTGATTTCGCTCCACTTTCATACTTTACTTGTATCATGCCTTCGATGAACTTCTTTAGTTGATCAACAGGGATCATCCCTTCAGCAGATATAGGCACTTCCTTTATGTCTTCTTGTTCTTTGAACAAAGTTTCCCCTTCAACTTGGCCAAAAGGTACCTTGGAACCTATTTGGCTTCCTTTTGACTTGCCATTCTTTTGGCTCGCAAATTGAGCAATGGTAGCATCTTGGTCTTTGATATGTTTCATCATCACTTCCATCATTTTAGTCAAGTTTGAGACTTGCTCATGCATATTTGAAATCTGCGTCATCATGCCAGGCGTTGCGGAAGAGGTAGTGGAGGTAGAATCTGTAAGGTAATAAGATAGGTTACACAACAAAAAAATAAAAATTTTATTACCTTAGTCATGAATCTCTTTAATGTATCTATACAATTACAAGAGGGTTTACATAAGAACTACTTTACAGAAGATTTTTATGCTTCAATAGGTTTAGATCCTTCAATCAAAAGGTAAGTCTACTACAAAAGCCCTCCAAGTGTCGAGTTTTTAACGATATCCACACGAATAAATCTTGTGGGAACTTCCAAGATTTGCTTTCTTTAACTTTTGAGTGCTAGCTTTCTTGAATTAATTAAGAATACAAGAGAAAATAAAAGCTTAACAATTAGGGAGAGAGAGAGAGAGAGAGAGAGAGAGAGAGAGAGAGAGCGAGAGAGAGAGAGAGAGAGAGAGGAGAGAGAGAGAGAGAGAGAGAGAGAGAGAGAGGAGAGTGGCGGCACCAATGGTGGAGATGGCAGCACTATGAGGGTTTTTCTCTTTCTAGATTTTGTCTTGTATTGCAACAATAATTCAATAGTCTAAGCATGGACATATTTATAGAGATAATATTCTAGCATTTGAGGAAATAAAGGTAATTAAAAATTGAGAAGGCTTAGGAAGCTTACATTAATCTAATCATTCTCCTTTAGGAATCCTATTGCATAAGAAAACCAAATAGTTTCTTTATATCTTTTAAAAAAACTAATTTCCAACAAGACTTAAAATATTTATAAATAAGTCCATTAAGTTAATTTATCTTGTAAATTAACTCTATAGGTATCTCATAGTTATCTTAATTACAATTTAGCCCAAAAGATTATGTTCTTTATGTGTGTAACCCATTAGATTCTATTTACATTGGCAATAAGTATAAATTATAACTCAATAATCAATCAATTAAGAGTTAGATAAATTAAATACTTTAATTTATCATTAATTCACCAATTAATTAATTAGTACTTATAGATCATGCGTGGCATCTAGCAATGCATCATGACAACCCAAATGAATAGGAAAGTCATATGATAAATAACACCCATCAATGATAATGTTACCGTATAATTAATATTCTTTCATCACACTATATCTCAATTAGTCTAAAAAGTATAGTGCATACTTTTAAATGACTAATTAATATTTTCTTATTCCCGAAATATATAACTCTCCATGATATATAACCTCAAAAATACTTTTAAGTTATACTATCACATCTATAGAATGTTTATTGAATTAATATTTCAAACGAGTGGCCAAAGTGGGATATACACTCTTATTAAAGAGTGGTGAATCCAATATCAATTACTCACTATCCTTCTACGCTTCATACTATACCCAACCTCTACCCTATGGGCTACTCTTTTATAAGCACCAAGAAATAGAGTTAAAGTATACCAATCCACACTCAAGTTACTATGGTAATCGCAAGTCAAAGGATCACTTGCACCATTGCTATTTGAGAGTTCAATATTGGTACTATAGTTGAAAACCCTTAGCGGACAAATCCAATGAACTTGTTTCTAACAAGCATCCACAAACTAGTTTAGGTGTCATGCACACCATAGTCAATGAGATTAATTACTATTTACCATACGTAGAGGCAAAGTATGTGCTAGTTTATTGGTATTAATGATGTCTAATCTCATTATATTATGGCTAGGGATATTTAAGACTAAGACTTTGTGTGTATTAAGAGTCTCATAATTGTAATCTTTACAATCTCTAATACACAGTAAATACTCTAAAGACTTCATCAAATAAATGAGTAACATAGAAGTATAAGTATAAATGATAAAGAAAAATGCCACATTTATAAATATAACATAAATAAATGTAAGTACAAAAAACCTTAAACCAATTTAGTTTTACGACATACACCAACAGAATCTTTGGAAGAGAGAATTTGATTGAGGAGTCCCATGAGAAGATTCAGATCCATAACTTGACGAGTCATCCTGCACTGAAGTTTTGGGCGAGAGCCAACTCTAAGTGTTGGAAGAGCCTTCTCCATTGGAGTATCAACATCTTTGAATCCCATCATAAGGTAGGAAAATTTGATTGGCGTCGAGAGAAGGGTAAAAGTTGATGTAGATTGAACCTCTATATTGCTTTAGGTGAAAGCTTTCATCATAATTTTTGTTACGGATTGCCAACTTATAGATTTGCCCCAATATGTGTAGAATCAATAGTAGATTTGGACTGATCAGCTACCTTTGAACGAGCAGCCATAGATTTGTCGTTCTTTGGAGCCATCAATGAGATTTGCAAATGACTATGAGAAGAAAAGAGAAGGAAGGCAGAAATGGTCCCACTGGGTGTGTAAGAAATTTGTACGCAACAAATTTTCGTTGTCTGCAAAATTAACAAACAAGAAAATGCGAGAAATAAAAACATACAAATTTAATAAAATAAGTTACAATTTCTGAATGGTTCCTTCGACTCCTTTTTTTAGATTTGACTTGAGGGCTTGGGACTTATTCTTGAATCATTGTTGACTTCTTTAAATCTTGATATGGTGACTCGAAGAGAAGTTTGACTCCTTCAAACTTGGATATTGAAGACTTGGAGGGTGGCTTTGATGAAGAAGACTTAAAGATCTTGAAGGCTTGAAGACCTTCTTAGTTGAAGGCTTGGAGCTTGCACAAAATCAAGACTTTAAGACAATATGAGCATACGTCTCTACGTCTATATCTATATGCCTTTGTTCCTAGTGACCCCTTATTTATGGCTATAGGATGTAAGAAAGAAGAAACCTTGTGATAACGTCAATCCTCATTTTCAAAAATTTGAAAGGTATGTCTTTTATTTCTTGATCATTTAAAGACAGAGATATACATCTATAAAAAAATCATATCTTATCTCTTTAATATTTGAAGAGATTTTCAAATATTATCTATTTATTTATGAAGAGATAAATATCTCTTACATTATCCCCTTATTTTATAATTTATTAATAAATAAATTGATAAATCCTCCAAATTTGACATGCTAGATTTAACTGGCTAAATTTGGAAGACATATGACATGATTTATTGGTTGAAACACCTCATCGTGTGACATGGTACAATTTAATTGAAGAATAAACATGTCATTTAACATAATTTTATAGACAAATAATAATTTTAATTAAATTAAAATTTCATTATCTACAACAGTTGCTCATGAATTATTTTCTAGTGTGTAATATTTAGTTTTATATGAAGATTCGAATGTAATTTTTAACTATTCAAATAAAAAATTTAGAACACAATGAATTCGGTGCCAATTTCATAGATTTGTCAAATTAAAGAATTCTAATTGTTTTAGAATTATACTCTCGAATATTATAATTTTTAAATTAATTAAATTCTAAATTTTAAAAAAGCAAACGAGAGCCAAAGACATTTTCCAGGAGACAAAATTAACATGACCTCATACGTAAGCAACAGCATAAGCTTAAGCATATCCAACTAATTATTATGTCCGTAGAATGATCAACCCGTTGACCAAGTTACCGGTGTCCGAATCTCCCAAAACCGTTGAAACAATATCATCCATCCCCGATCTCCACGTCATCTATCGGCCACCATTCATGACACGTGTCCGTTAGGGTTTCTTTTCGTCAGTCGCAATATCTTTTTCACTCTCCAAGCTTATTGTAACTTGTTGACCTACCCAGTGAGAGAGGGGCACTACTAATAAATAAATAAATAAATAAATAAATAAAAACGTTAAGGAAAAAAAATCTACAAAATTTTGAGTACAAATCTAAATCAAATCCAAGGGGGAAAAAAAGTCTCCATGTCTCCTCTCTCCGTCTCGCTTCATCCATGAAGTCTCTGAAAAACCCTAGTAATTTTATTATAGTTACTACTATTATTCTTCCGCCGCCTTTACTGTCTCGAGGAATTCAATGATAAGATACTTCGGAGTTCATTAATTTTTGTCTTCTTCTCATGTAAGTCTTTACAAATTTTGTTGAAGAGACGGGAATTATCTGTATTTTATGAATATTTAGATATTTTTTAATATATAGAGGTGGAGATGTATGCATATGGTTTTTGATTGTTTAGGACTTTTTTAAAATTTTTTGGCAATGGTATGGAGTGATGGACTTGATATTTGTTTAATTGATTAGGTGAATTGCTGAATTTTTGAAATATAAATTAGTTAATCTTTGAGTTAATTAGGGCTTAATATATGCATATTTTAATTTGAGTATGATGATATTTGTCTTATATTTAAAATTTTTTTCAGGTTTAGGTGAATAATTTATTGTTAGGATTCTTGAATGTATTGGATTGTATTGATGTACTGCTGAATCTAGGAAAGTGAATTTGAGGTTTTAAGGTAGAGTGGATTGCTTCTGGGAATCCATAGTGGTTAACTGTTTGATTCTGTCACGTATGGCTGAAGACAGCCTACGAATTGGTGGACTATCTTCTGGGTTAGCTGTGGTGTTAAAGGGCGAAGATAGGAGAGAAAGTTCTCAAAGGAGTCGGCTTGTTTCCTACTGTGATGATTTTGGCGATCAGTCTGTGGAAAGGACTCTTGAACACATATTTGATCTCCCTTATAAGACTATTAATCTGCTGACTTGTCCTATAAATACTGGAGTAGTTCGTTCTATTATAAAGAATCACTTCAGAAAGTACCATGTCAGTTTGGGGGCTGCTCCTGCTGTAAATAGGGATGGGGTGTCTACCACTGATGATGATTCTAGTTCAAAAGTTGTTGAGGTTGAAGAATCGAGCATATGTGGTGATATTCGAATTACTAAGCCATCTTTGCTTTTGGAGAGTCATGCCTTGTTTAGCAGCGTGAGAGCAAATGCCTGTGTGTGGAAGGGAAGATGGATGTATGAAGTAACACTCGAAACTTCTGGAGTATTGCAGCTTGGTTGGGCTACTCTTTCCTGCCCTTTTACTGATCATAAGGGTGTAGGGGATGCTGATGATTCCTATGCATATGATGGGAAAAGGGTTTGTAAATGGAACAAGGAAGCTGAGGCTTATGGCCAGTCTTGGGTTGTTGGTGATGTAATTGGGTGCTGCATAGATTTGGATCATGATGAGATATCCTTCTACAGAAATGGTGTCTCACTTGGGGTTGCATTCAAAGGGATTCGTAAGATGGTTCCTGGATTGGGATATTATCCTGCAGTTTCATTGTCTCAAGGTGAACGCTGCGAGTTAAATTTTGGGGCATACCCTTTCAAATATCCTATTGATGGCTTTTTTCCGATTCAATCTCCCCCCCAAGTTAACTCCTTTGCTGTTCATTTACTTCGTTGCTTTTCCAGGCTGCTAGAAATGCAGCATGAAGAGAAGGCGGGATTTGGTTCAGTTGAGAAATTTAGAAGATTAAAAAGATTTGTGTCATTCAAAGAACTTTTTCACCCAGTTTCTCGAGGAATATCTGAGGAATTATTCTCTTCTCTTGGTGATGAAACTGGAAGTACAGAATATATAGCAAGGGGTCCACTTTTGTCTTTCATTTTGGAAGTCTTTAAAGTGCATCCACCACATGACTATACCAATTTGGATAGAATAATTGATTGCTTCCTAGAGATTCAGGGCTCAAGGCTACTTTTTGAGCATTTAATATTTGCCCTTTCATCTGCATGTAAAACAGCAGTGTGGATCCTTGCCGACTTTCCCTATTCAGGATCATATATCTATCTCACTTTGGCATGCCATTTTCTACGGAGAGAGGAATTGATGATTCTCTGGTGGAAGTCTCTGTATTTTGAATTCATTTTTGAAGGATTTCTCTCACGCAAGTGTCCTAATAAGCAGGATCTTCAATCTTTGATGCCTTCTGTTTGGTGGCCTGGTTCATGTGAAGACATGTCGAGTGAGAGTGGCATGGTTCTGACAACTACAGCTCTATCTGAAGCTATTAATATGGTATGGCCTTGAGTGACTACTTTTTTTCCCTTTTCACTTTTTTGGGAATCAATCACTTAATTTTGCATGTCATTCTTGATCTCCCCCCCCCCCCCCCCCCCCCAAAAAAAAAAAAAAAAAAAAAAAACACCACACACAACAAAAAAAAAAGGGACTAATACTTTCAGGAAATTGAGACCATCATATTGAGTAGAGTTCTAGATTGTCTCCACTAATGAATTTACCACTAATGAATTTAGAGAAATCAAGAATGCTCTAGATGAGTGAATAGATATGAAAAAACCACTCGTGGGTCATCTCTTGTATAATGAGGAACTAAGCCTATCATTTGCTGGTAAGCTGCTTTTGGAAAGGTAAAGTAATTGACAAAACAGAATCCCAGCTCAGCTTGTACAAGATTAGTTAGATAACCATGAAACTCATTCAATTGTCAAACCCTCTTATTTTCCCCTTTCTTTTGTACCATTTGGAGAGAAAAATTTTATACAAAGTCGTATTTTCCTCCTGCTTTTGTATCATTTGGATAGAATTTTTATATGGACTTGGTCCATATTCTTGGTGGACACTGTTAAGTGTTTTCCTTTGAGGTTAGTCTCAAGTTTCTAACTGGATGTCAGTTTAGACAGAGTATTAAAAGTCAGTTTTACATAGTTAAGTGGCAAAGATGTAAGCTGATTGCCTATTGGTAACGTAAATTATAAATATGGCTATAAGTAAAATTCATTGCTTCTTTCTTGCGCTGTCTACAGGTTTCATAATTTGTTGACCTTTTCTAGTTGTATTATCGGAGTATGGATGAGTGTTTGTGCTGATTATAACAATCACAATTATAGATTCTGTGGAGACATTGAAGGAGCATCTAGTGATCTATTCCCTATATTATCTGTGCTCTTTCCTTGTGTCCTATTTTTCTAGATGTCTTATTAACAATTTTCCTTAGTTTCTTAAACTTCCTAACATAGCTTAATAGTTTCTTAAACCTCCTAACGTAGCTTAACTGATAACAGAATCAATTGTTATGTATCATTTGTTAAATGAGAAGTGAGGATGGATGGAGCATTTCCATGGAAATGTGTACGATTTGTGTCATGTTTAAGTTGCTGAAATCCCATTTTATATTTAACTTGCATGTTTTGCAACTAACATGTGAAAGATTAGAGGAATTTGTCAGTGAGATCTGAGGATATTTCACCCTAATGGGATTTTACTGTTTAGAAGACCTGCAATAAAAAAGAAGAGAAGAAAAAAAAAACTGGAGAAAGTGGGAGTGTGGATGAATTTTAATCTATAAACTACAAAGCTAGAACGCATTTATCCTTCAGCTTTCGTAAGTTGGCATAACTCTATTCTTTGTCTTCATATCTTATTTCTTTGAGACTTTCCCTGATGGTCTGGGATTCTGATTCTATTGGAATTGTTAAGTGCATGGACCACATAGCTTTTCTTTTATTCTTTTTTTAATAAAAAATACTCTGTCCACCACTTTCTGTGCATCTGGGTGGCTGCCAAGTTTTTGGGAGAAATATCATCTACTGTTTATCTGCCTATCATAACAAGCTATTTTTGCAATCTTAAAAGTACCTCTTACAATGCAATTCATTGGGTCAATTTTGCTTTTGCACGCTTCTATTTTCTTTTGTTTTATATATTTTGGCTTATCTTGATTTCCACATTCCCAAAATAAATAGGTCATTATTTGGTTGAATAAAAATCTTGTATTATAGTTAAGCCTTTCATTAATTTGTTAGAAAACTGCATAACGTGTTTTTTCCAGGTTGAAGAGAAACATAGGGAATTGTGTTGCTTAGTCATGCAATTCATACCACCAGGAGATCCTCCACAGCATCCAGGATCAGTGTTTAAGACATTTTTACAAAACCTTTTGCTCAAAAACAGGGGCGCAGACCGTAATATACCTCCTCCTGGGGTTTCAAGCAACTGTGTTCTTGTTTCGTTGTACTCTGTCCTGCTTCATCTTTTATCAGAACCGTCCACATTGAGGGGCATTTGTGGTTGGATGAAGAGCTGTGGAGCTAATTCTGAACTTGATGTTGGTTTTCTTCACAGGGGTGGTGAACAAAGTTTTTCTGTTGGCTTACTTTTGAAGAACGATCCTCATCGAGTTGACTTTTCTAGGCTTGGAGGATCATATAGTCATTTGGCTAAATCTCATCCTACAATTGATGAGCAAGAAGAAGAAGTCATTCGGTGGGAAGAAGGTTGTGTGGATGACGAAGACTCTAGAGTAACACATTTTGGTCGGCAGCAGCCATGCTGCTGTTCTAGTTATGACAGTGATTTTGCAAAAATCTCAAAGCATCCTGTTCGATATATGGCAAAAGGTGCTCGTGGCCATTGCAATTCTATTCCGGAAAGATCCGCTCATGTTGCTGCAGAATGTAGTGCTGGGAATTTGAATGATGAGATAGAAGATAAACCTGGTACAAGTGACCAATCTGAATCACAGTTTGATTTTCGGCCTATGCAGCAGATGAGGATTGTACCCAGGGAGATCAATTTGTCTCCAGCAACAGCTAAAAGAAGAAGAGCTCTTGGATGCTATGCTGTTGCTATATCATCTGGGGGTGGCACCAAATTTTAAGCAGGTGACTGAGTGTTTTTTAATAAGGTCATGATGTAACATCGATAATTGATATAAGTTCACTTGCTGAAGCAAGCAAAATAGATTAAGGAAAAAAGAAAGTAGAAATAGAAAACAGAAGTATAAAGCAAAGTTCATCAGCCAACGAGTAATAGCAAAAGCACTATGTATGCATGATTGCCAGTGGCATTTCTATAGTTCCATCTTATTGACATATGAATAAGGAATGAAATGATGTGTTAGTTTTCAGTGTTGCCAAAATAAGAATATGTGTGATTTTAATCTTTGTAAATGATTTGGAAGGGAATACTTGCTCCAATGTAATGAGTGAATTAATAATAGCCAAGGGCGGGTCCCCTTTTTTATTTGTGTGGCAGTATACGTCCTCCTTAACTTGCTATTTTTCTTTTCAATTGCTTTTTCCTTTGGTTTTCATTTGTGCAAGATGATTACCCTATTCATGGAAATTAAAGTCAGTAGATCCTTTGGATTTATGTAGTTCCGTCTTTTATATTTTAGGAACTTTTGACATAAATATCTTAACTGATTCTTTATGCTATAGGCATCATCTTACATTGCTCGACAGTCTCAATCGATCTCTCTCCTGGAAGAGACTGATAAACAAATTAGAGATAAATCTATTGGAGAACAGGCAAAGCGTCTAAAGGAAGCTCGAAGTGTATATAGAGAAGAAGTTATGGATTGTGTCAGACATTGTGCCTGGTATTATGGTCTTTTCTCTGGAATGTAGTTATGAAATTGCAAACGTATTCGTTGTTGACTGCATGTTCAATGATGTGCTCATAAACTCGCTCATGTGCTTTAATCTAGTTATTTTCATGCTACATCAAGATTTCCTGCAGAAAATCCATAAATTAGCTGTTGTTTCTCAAAATGCATGATTGTTTACATAGATGTAACACCATTTTTGATGATGTTGTTCTATTACTGATTGCTTGCTTGAAGCAGTTAACATTATTATTTGATTGTTGATTGTCTTCGAGTCCATCGACATCTAGATCTCCTCATTTTTTCATGCAGGGCAGAATGGATTTTGATCAAAAAAAGAAACCGTAATGAGCAGTAAAAAACATATTCTCAAGATCAATGTTTGGTGATATTAGGAACCTTGTCTTGGATTCCCAGTCTGGGAATCAAATATTAGAACTTCTGAGCCTGACCATGAGTTTAGCAAAGAGAAAGTATTGCATACTGCATTGTCAGGCTACTCTTCTGCAATCATGTTAGTGTGATTAATATATTTTGGTCGCTTTGAAATTATCGTCTCATCCACTTCATTATGTAAGCTGAAGTGATATGCTAAGCACAAGGCAATGGTTAGAACTTATGCATGTATAACTATCATGTTTTACTTTTTGTTGTTTCATGAAATGAACTGTCTTTTTGCATGTAAGAGCTTTTAAAAAAAATATTTAGGTTATTGGAATGGTTGAACACTGCAGCAAGGCAAAAGAATTTCAATGGACAATGGCTGCTTTCATAACTAACATGCTGCAATGGGATTTCTTCGGCTGGATTTTCATGTCACTCACATCTCTTCTTCTTTGCTTCTCCAACAGATTAAGGGAATGCGTGGAAAACAGTAATCAGAACATAACCTATATGTCATTTCATCTTATCTTATTATATGTAAGAGAGACCACCATTTGGTCTGCGGTGTCTCCCCCTTTTTATCTTTATGTTTTTAAAAGTTTCTTTTGAAACAAGTAACCCCATTAGTAACAACCCATAATTGTAAGTAACCACAAATAACAACTAATTAGCATATTTTTATTTCATAGAATTTCTACATATTTATTCTTACAATGTAAAATGGATTTTCATGAAAGTTAATTGTTACACAAAATCTTAATTTTTGTTGTTTGCATACTGATGCAGTCAACAAATGGCTGGAAAATCAAAATTAAAGCTTTTCATAATTGTCTTCAACTTTGTATTGTATTGGTTGTCTTAAAAGTATTATTTTGAATTTTAGATCTAAGGATATTTTAGGTATTTTAGTCTTTTACATATTCTCAGAAATTTTTCCGGCAACTATATTTTTATTTTATTTAGTTATTCAATGATGTTAGGTAACACATTAGAGTTAGAGTTGTTATAGGAATATTCTATAAGTGTTTTGTTTTCTTAGGAAATAGGAATTCTACTTATAATAGATTTCTTTCTTTTAGGTAACTCATAAGTTTATAAATACCTTTGTTAGTAGGCTATTCTAGTAGAGAGAGAGAAAGATTGATTAATAAAATTTCAGTTTATTGTTTTAGTTTGTTAATTTTGTTTCTTCAGATTTCCCTAATTTCCTCTTTCTTCTTCTTTCTTGTCATCATCGTTACTGTTCACGCTACAGTACGTATTACTGTTCACCCGCGAAACAGTGTCATATTCTTCTGTTCTTCCGCTTGCGTTCGTAGGGAAGATTATTTCAATCTTGTCCTACATCACATACATATTGAGTGTGCCTTAATCACTACTGTTTGAAAATTTTTTTTTTTTTGGTTGCTTTGTGAAATTTAAATCTCTCTCTTTGTATATGAAATACTATAAGTCGTTGCAGTTGTTGGAAGGCTATATCAAGGTAAACATAGTAGTTGAGGTCTTGTTCACAATTATTCTGACATTATGCGGGCGATATACGAACATGACTAATAGGCTAATTACTTCTACCTTGTCTAATCACATTATTGGCCTCTCCTCGCTTAAGCTTTTACAACTTAAAATAAACTGACGTTTGAAAATGCTGTTTAAATAGTAAAAGTGTGAGTTTATTTTTATTTTTTAAAAGTTTTTGAAAGCAAAATGCTGTTTTCAGATGAACCTTTGAGGCGGCTACTCACAGTATGCTTCCTTCAATTCATTTTAGAATTAAAGTAAAAGTCATGGACAAATGAGAGCATCATTACAGCTTTTAGCTCAACAAAACCTTGAATCAGCATATTTTTAGAAACGAGAACAAGCTCTAAAGCTTATGACCCATATAATGCTATCTAGTTATGTGCCTTATGAAGCTGAATTACCTCATCTTGCTTGCTTTATATACTTTTCATGCATGCTTTGTTTATTTTCTGGTCCGGCACTTATTTCATCATTAATTTTTGCTTGCTGAGGAGCAAGTGTCTTACTTAATGGGTGAATAATCACACTGGAATCATGATTCATCCTTTCTGACTAACATTTTTATTACTTCTGAAAATGAATAATTTTAACTGGGCTGCTTTTAGCTTGCCTGAATTGATTCATCGCCTTCTAAAAACTTTGTCTTCATCAGTACAGTCATAATTTGAGTAAATTCCATCATGTTTTCCTTGGAAGAAAGTTCCCCATTGAAAAACACTGATGAAGAGGAACAAATTGCCCCTGATTTTTATCACAAGAGAAAAATATAACAAATTCACAAGATAAAGGTTCATCAGAGTAAGCATTCTGCTTATGATAATGCTTTATCATTTCTGTCTTTATTCACTTGAAAGTAAATTCAAAAGTAAACCTTTTTACTTTGCTACTAAACATAAGAGAACAAGAGCCTGCTAAAATGTTGTTTGCCTGATTGTGTTCCTTGATTTTGACTGCTTTTTAATTTGAATGTTTAGATGTCGCTATGTTTAATATTCCCAGTAGGATAACTGTTTCATTTTTTGGATTAGTGTTAATCTTTGTCTTGAAATAATTATTTGCTGATGTTAAAATGGGGTTAATATCAGTGTATCTGTGGGTGGTATTATTAATACTACCCATAGAACTTTCAGCACAATGGGATTATAAAACGAATAGTAATTTAGCTGGACATTTTTACATATATCACAAAATTGAAAGGTTTATTAATATGTGTTGCCACTTTTTGCCTCTATGTTGTATTTTCTTTGGCGATAGGAATTATGTTAACAGAAATAGTAAGAGTCTAAAACAGATTTCAGTGCTCAGTTTGAAATCCTTCCACTATCTTTGCTGTCTAGCAAATCATCTGAAAAGATCAATCATCTTGATGGTCAATGCTAGTTTATATCAGTAACATGTGCTGGTCAATTGTTTTCAATACTTGGACATAGCTTATAACATATTCATCTGTGGGATCACTAACTCTAAATAGTTTATTTTTAAATGTATCTCGATCACTGACTCTAAATGGTTTATTTTAAATGTCTTAAATAGTTAGGCTTCCAATTTTTTTTTTTTTAATTTAAGACAAATCAAAAGAGCTTAACTTATACTGCATGATGGCTTTTAGAAGTGCTTGATCGGTGTTTTTAGGTGTTGATTGTGACAAGGTTTCACAGTTCTGCATGATTTTTTGTATTTAGTACTTTTTCTTCTAAAGAGAATAATTTATCTGATAGTATGTTTTTGACCTTTATTTTGTAACAGGTACCGTATATCTCTTTTCTCTCGATGGAAGCAAAGGGGAATGTATGCAGCATGCATGTGGATTGTTCAATTGCTTCTTATTCTTAGCAAATGGGATTCAGTTTTCATTTATGTTCCTGAATTTTATTTGGAAACTCTGGTATTGTATCTTATTCTTCTCTTGCCTTCCTAATGGTGTTTTGCCTTTTCTTCTTGTGAAATTCCAAAGTAATTGTGTATTTTTCTCACTTTTTTCTGAATCCAACTCTTCTATTGGTAAATTATGTGGTAGTAATTCAGGTAGCTTATTCAAATGTTATTACTTGGTGGTCAACTTTTTCCTTTTGTTTTCCCATTGCAACAAACGGGGAAAAAGATTAAGTAATAAAGATTCCCACTGAAGTTGTGGGAGGTTGTAGAATTTATATCTAGCCTTTAATCACTGAAGTCATTTGTTGATTTCTTGAACTTTTTCACTTTATCAACTTTCTGTATACATATTGAGGGTTGTTAATTATTATTTTGTATTGGTAAACCTTGTTGGCGGTGGTTGATTGTCAGTAGCCTTTTTTATTGTAAGGCTCTTTTGACCTTTTCCTTGTAAATGGTACTTGAAGAAAATAAGCTGTGCCCTGAAGAAATGTTTGTTTACTTAAAATCTTAGATCATCTGGAAATCCCAAGTTCTGCATGATTGTCTTTTCGGATTCTAAACTTAAATGTATGTCTGTTTAAGCTTAGGTTTAATGATGTAAATCCAGCAATTGATAGGGAGTGTTGCCTTTGGTAGATAGTGTGGGTTGAAAGATTTTGTTCAATTATAGATGGAAATCACTTTTAAAGTTGTTGCACAAGTATTTTCAGATTGTGTTAATTATCCATTGTCCAATGCATGATATTTTTCCTTTTCTTTTTGACGCGAAGTTGCTGGGCTGAGGGTGATGGACCTTGTCTTGTATGCCTCTATATTAAGCTGTTTGAAAGTTCAAACAGAAATGCCAAAGAGAATCTGCCTGTCATTGCACTTTCTTGGGAACTGCTCAAATAACTTGTGTCATTGTTGACCTTCTTTCACTTGCCTCTCACATTTCCTTATTGTAACTTTCTGCTTTTCTTCTTGTGGCTAGAAGCAAAGCTGTTTGAGTTGTACTCTAAGATGACCTGCACTTCAGATTTTTTGCCTTTTGAATTGCTTTTGTTAGTTGCCGAAGAGGAAAAAGGAAATCTTCTAGACTTCTTCCTCTTCTTTTCTTCTATTTCCTTTCAATATCCATGGAATTTTTCCAACCCGAAACCCCTAATGAAAATAAATACCATTATGTCTGTTTTAATAGCGTTAAAGAACTTGGGCTTTCATCTCAAAACCAATTGGCAATGAGTGGAGTTGCCCATGAACTTTATTAACTAGTTTAAAATTCTTTGACATCCTACTGTGAGATTTTGTTTCTTAACACTCCCCCTCATGTGACTTGGGAGTGATGAGAGCCCATAAAGCTAGAATAGACTTCATAGGAGTCTATAACACCTTGAAAAGTGCTTAAGTGGAGCCCATTAAACAAATTGGAATGGGCCTGACAAGAGCCCATGAAACAAGGAATTCTGCTGGAGCCCGTGAGCTAAAACAGGCTAAAAGAAGGAATGGAGTAGCGTGTGGAATTTTGGATTACGGTGAAAATGAAATTTAAAGCTTGGCTCTGATACCATGGTAAAGAATCTTGGACTTCCATCTTAAAACCACATGGCATTGAGTGGAATGGCCCATTGAACTTTATCAACTAATTTAGAATTCTTTGGGATCCTGATGTGGGATTTTGTTTCTCAACATATAGCTTTGGGCCAGATGGCTGTGAAATGCTGTGGGTTACCGCTTTCAATGATTTTTCACAGGCATCTTAGCACGCCTTTATTTTTTAATTTTTATTTTATTTTATGTTGTTATTATTATTATTTTGCTTTCTTTTGCTCTATAGTTGTAAAACTGCATTGTATTGTTTTTATTGGTATCCTCCATGAGTTCTTATTTGTTGTTGTTTTTTTTTTTTTTTTTCCCTATCTATTGGCAGGTTGACTCCTTCCATGTGCTGCGTAAAAGTGATCCTCCTTTTGTCCCTCCTGCAATATTTCTGAAGCAAGGACTTGCTTCTTTTGTATGTCGTTAAGCCTCTCCCCCTCTCCCTCCCCTTCTCCCTCTCACTGCCTTTTCTCTCTGATACGTAGATATTGTATTATGCATGAAATGTTTGATCATTTTTATAATGTCGATATTTGTCTTATAAAATAGTTTGCTGAAGAATTAAGTGCATTTTTGCACCTGTTAAGTACACTTTTGATAAATCATATTTATCCAAGGTCTCTGTATATGATATTCCTTACAAGTCTCTTAAGTGAAAACATCACTTATGTACCCCTGCCCTATTGTGCTCTTTGCTTCCACCCACTTAATATGCGTGACCTTCCAAACTTATGGACTTCTCATGTTTTGTTGTCATTGGAACTGTCCCATCTTTTAAATGTTTTTAAGTTTTATTGTGTGCATTATTCAAAAACCTAAGCATTTTATTGACAAAATTGGTTTGAGAAAAATGATATGTTGTATAAGCTTTTTTCCTTGCATTGCTTCATTTGTCGGTGGTATATAATTTGGTTTCCTTTTTAGGATTTATTGCGTGCCAGTGTCACATTTATATATCTTGGGCCTATCATTAGGTGCTTTGTGTTTTTCTTTGTTCAGGTTACTTTCATCGTCACCCACTTTAATGATCCAAGGATATCGAGTGCAGAGCTGAAAGATCTTCTTCTCCAGTCTATATCTGTCTTGGTACAGTACAAAGAATTTTTAGCAGTTTTTGAGCGCAATGAAGCAGCGATACAGAGGATGCCCAAAGCATTATTATCAGCTTTTGATAACAGGTCCTGGGTTCCTGTAACAAATATTATTGTACGCCTTTGCAAAGGATCCGGTTTTGGTTCTTCCAAGCATGGTGAGTCGTCGTCATCATTAGTTGTTTTCCAGGTGAGAATGTGCACGTGTCATCGTAAAGATAATATTTTGACCATTATCTCTCTTAGTGTACATCTGTTAACAAATAAATTGAATTGTCATTTTACTTTGCATAGAAATTGCTGCGAGATGCTTGCATTCACGATGAAGAACTATTTTCAGCTTTTCTCAATCGTCTGTTTAACACCCTGAGTTGGTCAATGACTGAATTCTCTGTTTCAATTCGAGAAATGCAGGAGAACTATCAGGTAATTCATTGTGAGGCACTATTTGGTCACTTTGCCATCCTAGCATGGATGATTTTTCGTGTTCTTTGATATCAGTAATTTTTTGTCTAATTGATCTCCAATAGGATGATGAAATTGTCTTTTGTTGTTAAGTTCACTTCTGTATAGACTGCATCACTCTTTAATAGATCAGGTCACATCTACTGTCGGATAAGTTTTTAAGGAAAGAATTGAATTATGATGTAAAAAATTCCCTGTACCCAAATACTTTGGCATATCGATATTTCTCTCTCTCTCTTTTTCCCCCCTTTCATTTATATCCTTGACATTCATGTGGCATTCTTTTCAGGTGATGGAGTTTCAGCAGAGGAAATGTAGTTTTATATTTGACCTCTCATGTAATCTTGCAAGGGTGCTAGAATTCTGTACTCGTGAGATACCCCAAGCTTTTCTTTTGGGGGCTGATACAAATTTAAGAAGACTGAGTGAAATAATTGTGTTTATACTGAATCAGTTGACTTCAGCAGTTGATCCAGAATTTCTAGACCTGTAAGTTTCTGCTTTAACTGAATCATCTTTCATTTGTATTGAGTTGGCATTCATGATGAATCTTGACTATATCTGGTGCGATCTTCTTTCAAGATGCTCCCTAATATCAGTGATTGTTGCTATTCATTTCAACTTGTTTTCTAGTTACAACTGCAGACAATTTCTCTTTTGAATGGAAGTATGATAGTGACTTTGTCTGCTGTAAGGACTTGACAAAATTCTCTCTCTCTCTGCTGTTCATTGACATACTATTTGCAAGGGTGGATGGATAGCATTAGGTGCCACATCTGTGACGGGAGAAGTGCTGTATTGGTTTCTAAATTTTTTGTAAACTGCATTTTGGTTTTGTTAGGTGAAGAATGAAATATTATAGTTTCATTGGTCTAGAAATATATCAACTTATCTCACAGGACATTAAAGAATCTATATCTGCAAAGAAAACAAAGGGGATAAAAAGAGAAAAAACAAATAGATGGTATATAGGGAAGGCAAAAAATCAGAACTGTTCATGTTTCTTTGAAAATTTGGATCACAGTGTTGTATTGCTTTTTTAGGAGACAATGCTTATAACTATCATTTCACAGAAGTTGATTATCCAACAAATTCAAATAGATGTGCATGTGCAGGTATGGGTGTCATTGTGTTGTTGTCATGTTTTATTAACAGGGTGACCGGACCTGACCAGCTCAACCCGTTAACTAAGTTAGGTCATAATAATCATTTGTAACATGAACAAACTTATTTATAGAATTAAACCATTAATTTTAAATTAAAAATTTTAAAATTTTTAAGACATAATGTATAAAAAAGTTTTCAGAGTGAAAAGGCAATTTGAACTTGTAATTTTCAACCAAAACAAAGTCTATTAACTATGCAAAATTAAACATTAATTGCAATCTTCAAGGCAAATTTGTAAGGTTTTGCAGCTATCCAGTTAATAGACCTTCATTTTTTTCGATTACTGTTTCAATCTAAGTAGCACAATGGAAAAAATAATTTAATCTTTAGATACAAAATTAATTACAAATGCACAAATACATAAAATATGAAAATGTTAAAAAAATCTGGTTACCTTATATAAAGCTGACTGGGTTAGAACCTTGAATTGACTCAAAAGTTTGTGAATTGATGTCCAACTTCATGATGTATTCAGTGAGATAATCTAAATTCAATTGTGTAGTATGATATACTTTTGTTAATTAAGTCTCAAAAGTAATATTTAATTAAAATGTATGTGAAGAAAAGGAGAATTTGTAATTTTTAATTAAAATGCATATGAAAAAGAAAATTTGTAATGATTACCTCCATGTCTAAGTATCCAATCTTGAGTACAAAATTAAAGCTTCCTTAACATCTGATTTAAGACAACTACTATATTGATCAAGAATTTATCCTCCAATCTAAAAGTTGATTCTGGTTCAACAGTGGTAACTAGAATAGCTAAGACATCACATGCCATTTTAGAAAGATCACGATAACAGAATTGTTTAGTGTTTCAATAGAGAAGAATATTGATTTGAACATTCTCCAATTGTACGTTCATCTAAATACAACTTCAATTCACTTTTTTGGGCATTTGTAATTTGCTCCACCCTCAAAATTATCAAAAATTGAACAGAATATCAATGTAATTTTTTAGTATATTAATCAAATAATAGCAAGGAAATAAAACAGAATGTGATTTATAAAATGAAGAATTAAAATGATAAACAAACATTATCATGAGAAGATCTAAAGCCCCACTGCCACCACAAGTGTCATTAATTTGGGAAAAATTCGCAACTTGATTGGATGTCTTGTAAGTCTTATTATGTTTGATAATTTATTACTTTGTTTTTTAGTTTTTATAAATTATAAAAATGCTTCTCAAATTAATGAGTCAAGTTGCAGGTTGACTTAACGTGTCCCTTTTTTATTCGTGTTATTAATTGGTTGACCCAATGATGACCCACTCAAATTAGGGTCGTGTTAAAGCCTGCTAATTCCGTAGTTGTGCCATCGTGTTGTGTCATAAATTGCCACGGCCTATGTGTAGGTGTATATGATTCTTCCCCGTGTTGCATATGTCTTATTGATCAGAATTCCGTTTGTCCTTGATTCCTTATGTGAATGGACTATATGCTTATTTTGATCAAGTATTGGATTTAGGTTTATCCTACCGATTTGATGCAGTTGTAAAAGATCTAAACCTGGAAGGATTAAATTAAGTGGCTTTAAAATATGTGATTAATGACCTTTTTGTGCATCACTCTTCATTTTTTCAAATACAAGTGTGCTGTGGACTTCTAAGAAGAGAAGTTGGTTGCAAGATTGGTACTTATGATAATAAGATATTTGGGAACTGGAACTTCATGCATTTTTGTTCTATTCTTGTAGGTCCATTAGGCGTCCTGGTCAGTCTGCAGAGAAGGTCAACGGAGGCATGATTTTAGGGCCGCTAGCTGGCATTATTTTGAATTTGTTGGATGCTAGTAAAGAGGCAGACTACGGAGATCATCATGATATTGTCAATATATTTGCTAGCATGGATTGTGCTGAGACCGTCCTTCGTGGTTTCTACCTCTTAGAATACAATTGGGTTAGTAATTGATTCTAATATCTACTTATATCCATATAGCTGTCTTATTTTTTTTTTAAACCGAGTAGAATTGTTGCCCAGGGATATGGTTGTTTGGGTGGGCAAGTGTTCAATATGCAACCTAAATATAATTCTGGGGATTTTATATATCCTGCCTTTCAATTTTATCTATGCTAAATCTTGTTCATAAACTTGTAGGCTAGTTTGGTTGATGATATCTCAAAACTCAAGCAGTTAGAAACCATATCAAGCCTGCTGATTTTCCAGAAGGAGTCCCGGGGAGTTGAGAAGTCGGTTTGTGCTGAAGAAACAAATTCTGATGACAACGTATGCTGCATTTGTTATTCATGTAAAGCAGATGCTCAATTCTTACCTTGTTCTCATTCTTCTTGCTTTGGCTGCATATCAAGGCACCTCATTAATTGCCAGAGATGCTTCTTTTGTAATGCAATTGTCATTGAAGTTGTGAGAACTGAAGCAGCAAATGCAATTACATCATGAGGTCCTTCGCTCTCACCTTTTAGCTTCCTCGTATTGATAGTTTCTTGTTTCTTTGAGATTGGGGCTTTTCCGTGGAGCTTCTGACGACCTCTACGAGTAAATGGCTATGTCATACAGGTGGAATATAGTACTAATGTATTTAATAGCATATATAGATAGGTTCGGGAGTTGAAAAGAATGATGAGGATGGGAAAATAGTGTAGGGCTAAAGTTTTGTAGCAAAATGAGGGCATTACTTTGTAAATATACGAGGTGCAATTGAAATGAAATCTCTCTCTCTCTCTGTCTCTCTGTGTCCCCCCCCCCCCCCCCCCCCTCCTCCCCCAACCCCATGGGGAAACCACGTTAGTATGTGTAAAGCTGCTTGCATTCTCGTGGTTATAGACAATAGCATTCCTATAGAAGCTTATTCTTTTGCTAGATATATAGTTTGGTTATTTTTAGGGACAATTACATAAACCTCTCTTGTGGTTTATAATAACAGCAGATAGCTCCTTTGAAGTTTTGAAAATTACACTTAGCTCCCTTTATTGTATAAATAGACAGCAATATTTATTTTCCTTTCGCTTTTTGAAACACCATTATTAGGAGTAATATTTAAGACAATTGTTGTTTTGGTAAGAGAGAAGGAAAATGAAAGGTTAGATCTTTTGTGAACAAAATTTTCTTCTCCTCCCCCATGTCTTTCCCTTGTATAAGTGGACTACAGTATTCTTGCAGCAAATTTATTTTCCTTTTGCTTTCTGAAACACCATTATTAGGAGATTACAATATTCTTGCAGCAATATTTATTTTCCTTTTGCTTTTTGAAACACCATTATTAGGAGTAATATTTAAGACGATTGTTGTTTTGGTAAGAGAGAAGGAAAATGAAAGGTTAGATCTTTTGTGAACAAAATTTTCTTCCCCTCCCCCACATTTTTCCTTTAGACGATCATACAATGCTGCTTTCCTCCTCTCAACATTCCTACCACACATCCCTCAAAAGGCCCTATTTTGTGTTTTGGTGATTGTACATCATCCCTCTTTCCTTATCATCATGCACCTCTGTATTTGCCTACCACCACCGGATCACCACCAACCCCTACAACAATCACCGCCACTAACACCAAGCTATTCGGCCTACACTACTGGCGCCAAAAATAAAGGAAATAACCCTCCAAAATTTTCAATACTTTTTTTATTGACTATCATCCCGTGATGCCTTTTCCCAACCTAAATTTGACGATTGTTGTTTTGGTAAGAGAGAAGGAAGATGAAAGGTTAGATCTTTTGTGAACAAAATTTTCTTCCCTTCCCCCACGTTTTTCTTTTAAACGATCATACAATGTTGCTTTCCTCCTTTCAACATCCCTACCACACATCCCTCAAGAGGCCCTACTTTGTGTTTTGGTGATTGTACGTCATCCCTCTTTCCTTATCATCATTCACCTCTGTATTTGCCTACAACCACCGATCACCACCAACCCCTACCACAATCACCGCCACTAATACCAAGCTATTCTCCCTACACTACTGGCGCCACAAATAAAGGAAATAACCCTCCAAAATTTTCAATACTCTGTTTATTAATTGTCATCCCATGATGCCTTTTCCCAACCTAAATTTGCAATTTACATCTTTGATCAAAGATTGTTTCTCTATTGGAAAAATTCCTGGCAAAAATTTGCTTCCATATGGAAAGCATTAGTGCTTTGCTATAGGTTCTTGATTGCGATGTGATGGTTTGGCCTTCTATTTGCATGTTGTGCTCTAGGGTTGAGAAGAGATAATCAGTGCTTTCTTATTTGACCAAATTAAGAAGAATCCAGTAGTTCTAGCAAGAGGTGGTCAGTACTGCATGCCGCATAGATGATCTAGTAGTTTCTCGTGTTGTATATCGATCTTTAAGAGTTTGAGAGAAGTTGACTGTTAGTGTGCAGCACTTAGTGGAAGTTTGAGCACTTGTAGCCTCTTAGTGGTAATGTTGAGAAATTTGTTGTGGTAATCATTATTGACTGGCAGTGGTAATTGGTGAAAGAAATGGATTTATGAATATGGCCTTTTTATTTTTTTTTCACATAATTTTTTGACAAAAGATATAGAGTTAGTTTGAGGAAGAAAATCATAAATTTGCTAAAAACCAAGGGCAAGTTGGGATATTCATGTGAATTTTTTGTTTACGTCTTTTTTTTTTTGATGTTTTCTTCTGGAAATAGTAAAATAGGAGAACTAAGGGCCCATTTGGTTGGATGTAAAATAATTTTTTTGAGAAAATTATTTTCGTAAGAAAACATTTTATATGAAAAAAAGTCATGTCTTCTACATTCTTGGGTGTTTTGATGATAATGTGAAAATATTTTTCTTTGTAATTGTTATTTTTTATTTAATATTGTTAATATGAATTATAAAACTAACAATTTAATTCATGACTGATATGCAATTAGAGCCAAGTAGAGATTATTTTGTTTGCATTTAATCTATAAGATAATATAATGGAAAAATATGTATAACTATAGATTTATTATTGTGGGACCCAAAATGAAGAGAAAATAGTGGTTAAGAATTAAAAATAAAAATTAGTTTGGTAATTGAAATTAAAAAAAAGGTGCTTGAGATTTAATCACACTAGAACTCTCAGTAAAATTACTTACACTAATAAGGTCCATAAGTTGTTTTTAGCCAAAGGGATAAAATTGAAAAATATTTTATGCTAAACAATGTTTTCTAGTGTTTGGTACCAAAGAAAATTCTAAAAATATTTTCAATCTAACCAAACAGATTCTAAATATAATTTTTTAAACTTGAAGGGATTTGTCTATAGTTGTCATAAACCTCAAGAGAGATTTTTGTACTTTTTAGGAGTTAAATTAAATTTTAAAAATAAATTTAATTACTATCATGGGCTTAGTTGGTATTTGACAACAAACATACTTTATTATTATCTACTATGATAATTTAATTTTTTTGGCAAAAACCTCATACACGAGGAGGAGATGCCAGCCCCAGATTTTATTAATTAAAATTAAATAGAACTCTGGAGGGTGACAAACGAAAACCTCCAATACATAATGAAGTAAGGAGTGCTACTCCCTTACCATACCTTATCTTATATGAAGTGTACTGATGCTATTTAAATTTAAAATGGAATTAAATGTCTAAGGAAATTGTTTTTGATCAAAACCAATAAACTCAGATTGATTGCTCCATGATGTAAGAAAATCAGCTGCCCCAATTTACGTCCCTATAAATATAGCATAATGACCCTTGAGTGAGCCGTAACAAGTACTTGATCTGTAGCAAGATCATCCATGATGACCATTTAGCACATGACCCCTCATTAACAAGATGAACCACAGTTGTAGAGTTTGATTCAAACAGCACATTACAAAACCCTTCTTTGGCACAAAGTTGACGGGCAAAAAGTAGTGCAAGTCCTTCAGCCATCAAGTATTACACTCTCCAAATTCTTTATAAAAAGAACAATCATCTTCCTATATTCATCCCGCAATACACCCCCACCTGTGACTTTGTTCTCCTTATAACTAGCATTCGTGTTGAACTTGAGTTTTCTAGCGAGAGTTTTTTGCCAAGAAAGCTGAATTATCTTCTTGGATGGGGAAAGCCCAAACAAAAACTTCTTGACAAATGATACCTCCAAGTTTGAAGCCAACCATCTTTTGTCCACCACGTTAGATGATGTGATCCTAGGAGTGCTTACAATCTTGATGCTTGGATATTCTCATGGAGCAACTTCGTTTGGACCAAGATGAGATCAAATCATGGCTGATCATGAGGGGAACATTCAAGCTTTATGACTACCATGGTGTAATTCATGACTTTGGACTTCTCAATGGACTTGGTGATCAAGCTATTCAAATGTGTTCATTGGGTCAAGAGTTTATGCATTGGTTATGGATTAAATATACACTCAAAGAAGGTCCAATTAAAGCTTCTAAGTGGTCCATAACATGTTTCTAAGGTGCTGGTTTGGTTGAACTTGTTGGAAGGCCTTTTAAAGATGCAAGATGGAGGCCCAATGGTGCTTAAAAGGAAGCGTCCAGCCCATGAACAATTTTTGTACGAATTTTTAAGTTTAATTCTTTTATGTTAAGTTTTCTATTTTGTTTACAAGTTGTAACCTCTTAGAAAATTACCATATTGTGTTAGGTTACAACTAGTGCTCTTTGTTAAGTTTCTAGAAGTTTCTACAAGTTGTTATGTAAGTCTATTAATAGGCCAAAACACTGTTACGAATTTTATAAGTTTTGATGATTAATTAATTTTGTGAGTTCTCAAATTGAGTGCTTCTTTCGTTCATTGCTGATTAAGAACAACCCTCGAACTTGTAGAGTGATTCCAAGTTCAAAACCCTAGCTTAGAGTTACCTTATTGGTTTGATCAAGCGTTCTAGGTGCTGATTCCTTGAGTTCTTGTTCTTTCCATAAAGAGGTTCAAAGCTTTCTTGAATTTTCGAGTTGTTCATCTTGCATGTTCAAGGCTTTGGTGCTGATTCTAGAGTCTAGTTCATCCAAGGGGAAAGGTTCGAAATTCATACTTGGTCTTTCAAGCAATTCCACGTTCATCCGCGTGTATCATTAAATCTTGCTAATAATAAAAAGAAATGCTTCACCTCATATGTGACATTTCTTGCCAAAAAAGGATGGTTTGAAAACCTTGCTGAATTCTGTGCCTTCCATATGAATCATATCACCACAATAGGGACCATATTCCTCAACTAAAGAAGACACACAAACAGATGAGAAATTGCAAATACCAAAGATATTATAAAAATAATTTCATACCTCAATTGCAACCTCCCCATCAATAAACAAGTGTCTGATATCCTCCCTATGCCGTTTGCAACAATTACTTTCGAAGCCAAAAAAATGCCACTGGTGTTGAATTACTCCATCAAGAGGAAAGAATCTATAAATAACCCTCCAAACAAGAAATGACATTTTAATTTGTTTTGACAAAGCCCAAACCATTTTTAAGACCATAGATTCATTTCATCTTTGTCTAACCAATTCCCACGGTGATGAGATAGTAAATAGCCTATTTGGCGAAGGGACCTAAAACATAACATCTTTGGATGCACACTGTATAAGAAAATCAAGAATGCAATCAACCATCATCTGAGGTAGCCATTGCTATAACTTTTGAACATTCCAGCCTGTAGCTTCAAAAAATTCAGCAACCAAAAAATGAGATGGTGCATGCAGATCACTAAAATTAATTAATGGTTCATCTTCCACCCATCTGTCCCACCAAAAATCAACAAAACCCTCTCCAACACACCAACATATATTTTCCTTAGTAATACATCGGATGCTCATCAATCTTCTCCAAGTTGTTGAGGAATATTTTACTTGATATTGAAGTGGATGACGGTCTCGTATATATTTCTCATGCATGAATTTAGCCCATGGAGACTTATTTTCTCTTAACTTCCACCATAGTTTCAAAGAAAAAGCATCCACCATATCTTCCAAAGCACGAAACCCCAATCCACATTTACTAGTAGGAAAACAAATTTTATCCCAAGAAGACCAGTGAGTCCTTCTGGAATCCACATTGGCATCCCATAAAAAGCTATTGAATAACCTCTTTAAAGCTTGAAAGACTCTTTTTGGAGGATATAATACTTGCAAAATATACATAGGCATAGAAGTGAAAACATGTATAATCAGAATAATGTTTCCTCCTGCAGATAATAATTTAACACTCCAATACTGCAATTTCCCCCATATCTTCACTAAAATACCATAAATAATATACTTTTAACCTTCCTAGATGATAAGGGAACCTCCAAATATATAAATGGTAACTTTATTGTTGAAAACCTGTGACTTTCCTCACCATTCTTATCAAGTCCGTCCACTCTTTGGAAGAACAAATGAGAGCTCTTTGTTCTATTAATCCTCTGCCTCGAGTGCCTCTATTACTCCACCATAAAATCTTGAATCGTAGTTAGTGCAGTGTGTGAAGCTATTATAAAAATAACCAATCATCAGCAAATGCCAGATAAGGTATCATATTATCGACCATTTTATTGTAAGGTAATAAGGGGAGTAACGCAGCGAAAAATTTAAAATTTATTACCTTAGCCATGGATCTCTTTGATATAATCTATACGATTAAAGGGTGTTTAGCACAAATACCTCAATCATAAAAGGTTTCTATGCTTCCAAGGGCAAGATCCTATTCGATGAAGGTGTCGATCTACCATGAAAAGCCCTCCAAGTATCGAGCCTCCAACGGTATCCACACGACCATGATCTTTAGAAACCTTTGGGCTTGCTTGCCTTGCCTTTTGAGTACTAGCTCCCTTGAATATCATGAAGAACACAAGAAGAAGAAAGAAGAAGATGAAAACCCTAACTATTAGGGAAGAGGGTTGTGGCATTTTTCTTGTAGAGAAAAACGCCACCTTGTCTCAATTTTTATCTCTCTAAAATTATGTGTTTTATCAATCATTCAAGAGTCAAGGCATGAACTTATTTATAGATGTAGTATCCTAGTCTTTAAGGAAACAAGAGCAATTGGAAACCAAGAAAGTTTAGGAAGCTTACCTTAGGGTAATCCTATTCCTTTAGGAAACCTATTCCAAAAGGAAACCAAATAACTTCTTAATTCCTTTTAGGAAACTATTTTTCATCAAGATTTAGAATATTTATAATTAAGTCCTTTAAGTTAATTTATCACATAAATTAACCCCATAAGTATCTTATACTTATCTTAATAACAATTTAACCCAAAGACCATGTTCTTATTGTGTATGACCCATTAGGTTCCATTCACGTTGGCAATAAGTAAAAAAATTATAACTCATTAATTAATTAATTAAGAGCTAGATAAATTAAACACTTTAATTTATCATTAATTCACTAATTAATTAATTTCACTTATAGATCATGAGTGGCGTTTAGCAGTGCATCATGACCACCCAAGTGAATAGGAAAGTCATATGGTAGATTACACCTATCAATGACAATGTTACCGTGTAATTAATATCCCTTCACCACACTATATCCCAATTAGTCTAAGAGTATAGTGCGCACTCTTTAAATGACTAATTAATGATTTCTTGTTCCCAAAATATAACTTTCCATAAAAGTATAACCTTGAAACTCTTTCAAGTCATACTTTCACTTTTGCGCAAAAGATTCTTTAAGTCATATTTCAACAAGTGACCAATTCGGGATATACTCTCCTATAATAAGGAGTGGTGAATCCTATATCGATTACTCACTATCCTTCCATGCTTCATACTATACCCAATCTCTATCGTATGAGCTACTTTTTTACGAGCACTGAGCAATAGAGTCAAAGCATAGCAATCCACACTCAAGATACCATGGTAATCTCAAGTCTAAGGATCACTTACACCATTGCCATTAAGAGTATAATTCATTAGCACTATGAATAGTAACTCTTGGTAGATCAATCCAATGAACTTGTTCTCTAACAAGCATCCACATACCAGCTTAGGTGACACATACCGTATTTGACGAGATTAACTACTACTTACCATAAGTAGAGGCAAAGTATGTGCTAGTCTTCCCACATTAATGATGTCCAATCTCATTAATACTACGACTAGGGATATTTAAGATTATAACTTAATGTGTAATAAGAGTCTCATCATTGTAACTCTTACAATCTCTTATACACAGTTAATATTCTATGGACTTTATCAAATAAACAAGTAATATAAATAATCAAGTATTAAATGACAAAGAAAATGCCACATATATAAGTATAATACGAAATAAGCGTAATATAAAAAATCCCAAAAACCAACTTGGTTTTAGGGCATACACTAACATTTATATCTACATCTAGTCTTGTTAGAGAAAAGATGAATCAAACCTTTTCCAAAATATTCTACTGCCAAAAGAAACAAACTCGCAGAGAGAGGATCCCGTTGTCTAACTCCTCTTAATGATTTAAAGAACCCAGATGGCTTCCCATTAATTAGAATAGAAAACCAATTATCTGAAATAAGACGATAAACCACATCAATTGCTAGCTCTTGAAAGCCCAAATTTCTCATCATCACAAGAAGAAATGACCATTCAACTTTATGGTCTCTCTCTCTTGAAATTCAAATTTTCGTTTTCTGGCCACGGTTGCTCTCCAACCTCCTAGAGGGCATCCATCGGTGACAACTATTGGCTTGCCTTCTTCGTCGGTTGGTCCTCCCCCACAGTCTAAGAAAACCTTTGCTGAGATTGCATCAGCTTCATCCTCTTTAGGCCAATCAATGTCCTTTAAAAAACCTGAGCAGTTCAAGGATGCCTCGGTGATGTCTTTTTTGCAGAAAGAGATTCATTCACTTTCTAGGCCTTTAAATTTACTTTGGTGGGCAAATTCTCAAAAGCTAGACCAGCTATGGAGGTGTTACTAAGGATTTTACATTGTTAGGGTTTAAGGAAAGTTTTACTTTGGGTCTCCTTGATCCAAGACACATTCTTATTCATTTTGAAACGGAAGAGGATTACAATAGGTGTTGGCTTTGTAGCATATGGACCTTTTGAGGATTCATAATAAGAGGGGAAGATTAGCTGTAATGTTGAAGGAAGCTACCTCTTCTCCAGCAAAAATTTCCTGTGAGTTGGGTTGTGTCATGGCTGTCCCTCTGAATATGTTAGTTTGGAATATAAAAGGTTTGTCAAAAAAAGATTCTTTTAATTATTTGAAGAGTATTTGTGTTCATAATCAAATAAAGATGATGGTAATTATTTAACTAGATTACCTCAGATGTATAGCTTGAGAGTTTCCATATGAGGTTGGGTTTTGACAAGGTTGTTGCACTGTTAAGTGGTATAATGTGGATTCTATGGATAGACTCTTTGCAATGCTTTTTTGAGGAGATGGTAGACCAATTAGTTCATCTCTGTTAGGCTTCCTAAATGTTTAGAGATGAAGTTTTCGGCAATCTATGCTCATCACACTAGAGTGTCCTGTAGAGATTTGTGGGTAGCTTTGGAGATGCTAGCTGCCAATATTAATGAACCTTGGTTGATTGGAGGTGACTTCAACATTATTGCTGCTAATGATGGAAAGAAAGGTGGGACAAGCCCTAGATTAAGGGAGATAGAGGAATTTAATCAGGCTTTAAGTATAGCTAGTCTCTCTGATGCTGGTTTTGATGGATCTCCTTTTACCGGGACAAATGGTCATATTTGGCTACGTTTGGATAGGGTGTTGATCAATGCGTTTTGGGCAGCTACGTTTAGTGTGTCTCAAGTTTCTAAGGGACAGGTCTGATACTGATAAAGAACTCAACTGAATATCAAGCAGGGAATAGTTTTAGATTTCTTAATGTGTGGCTGAGACATCCTATCTTTTGCAGAAGTGGTTAGAAATTCTTGGAGGAAGAAAACTAAGGGGAAAGGGATGATTGCTTTTCATTGAAAATTAATGGCTCTCCAAAAGGATTTAAAGAAATGGAACACAAAGATGATTTGGCAATATCCAAAAGAATGTTCAATTGGCACTGGAAGAAATGGAGAGAGCTCATTATAGTTTGATCTTAATGGAAGGGAAGAACTTCAGTGTCAAGCCTCTGAAGCAAGGGCTAGGCATGCATTTTGGTTAAATGTGGAGTCAGATTTTTGGAGGCAGAAGGTTGCCATTAATGGCTGCAACAGGGGGATGCTAATACATCCTTCTTTCATGCATATATTCGACAGAGAAGGTAGGCCAATTATATTGGCAAAATCAAATAGGATAATGGGAAATGGCTGGAAAGCAAAGCTGATATTAAAAATTTTGCCTTAGCATATTTTTGCTGTTCTTTTTGGGTACTGATTCTATGGTGATAAAGATGCAAACACTTTCCTTTTAGCTTCCAAAAATTGCAGAAGGGTTGGTAGATAGTATTGAGGCTATGCCTACTAAAGATGAAGTGAAGTAGGTGGTCTTTAGTATTGACAAGGATTGCACGGCTGGACCAGATCGTTTTTTAGCTATGTTATAGTTTTTTAGCTCTATTCTATCAGGAATGGTGGGAGGTAATTAAATGGGAACTTATGGAGGTAGTAGCTGATTTTTTCCTTGGTTCAACTCAACTAAAATGTTTCTCTTTAGCCGTGATCATTCTAATTCCAAACAGGAAGGGGGTGGCTCAATGGAAAGACTTCCGACCTATAAGTTTATGTAATGCGAGCTCCAAAATTCTATCCAAGATTTTGGCTAACAGGCTGAATAAAGTGCTTACTAGGATTATATCTCTTACTCCAATAGGCTTTGTCCTAGCAAGAAACATTGAAGATAATATTCAGTTGGCTCAAGAAATGGTGGTAAAACTCAATGCAAAACGTAAAGAGCCTAACCTCATATTGAAACTTAATATGGAGGCATATAATCACTTAGATTGGACATTTCTCATGGATATGCTTAGAGGGTTTGGTTTTGGAGGTTGGTTTATTGATCTGGTATATCGCACCCTAACCAACAAATTGGTTTTCAATCATGTATGGGGAGAAAGCAGGCATTTTCAAGTCTTTTCTAGGAGATAAAAAGGGGATCATTTGTCTCCTGGTTTGTTCATTGTGGCTACTAAATTTCTCAATAGAGGTATACAGGAGTTATTCAATAAGGGAATAGGATGTACTATTGGTGTTGATAAGTAATAAATTTACTAATATTATTATATGTTTAATTATATGTTTTTGGTGTGATTTTAATACTATTAGATTAATTTAGATTACAAATGACTCATTTTTCAACTTTTTCTAGAATTAGGTTTTTAAGCTCAAGATTAGGGTTTTTATGTCAATTTATTATTTTGAATGAATTAATGCACAATTCTTGTATATTTTTGTAGGATCATCACACTTAAACTCAATATGGATAAACTGAAGTGAAGGATGAGCAAATTCAAAGGTAATTCAAGGGATTAAGTTGGGTGAGCCACTTAGAGAATAATTGAAGAAATAATTTTGCAAGAATATTTCGGAGACCTAATTCTTCATCAAATTGCATTGAAATAAGTAAAAAATGCCTGAAAAAATGCAAAAAATTAATTGAAATGGGTGAAGCCAATTCAGAAAAATGCAAAAAATTAATTGGGGCTAGAATGGGTGATCCGCAGTTCATATCTGCGGGTCACTAACCTACGAATCAAGGTCGGCTAGCAGAATTATAGGGCTTGCAACTTGCAACACTTTCTAGCTTGTTTTGCAGACATTTTCAGATAGGGATGGGGCTTTGCAAGTTGGAGATTTTATTGAAAACATAAATGAAGACTTTTGTACCATTTTGGAATCTCAATGCAAATCTTCATAATTTCATGCATTAATGGCAATTACAAGTTGAAAAATGATGTGAAGAACCATTGCCTATAAATAGAAGTAATTTGTAAAGCATTTAAAAATGACTTTTTGATAGGAAGAAAGTAGTTTTTAGCTTATTGTATACTAGTGTCGGTAGAGAATTAGTAGAATTCTCTTCATCCTTCAATAGAATAGTGAGGAACATTGTAAGAGAGCTTTGTAAGTTTAACTTTTGAAGGTGAATATGAAGAGAAGTTTGCCCCAACTTTGGTTGATCAATTCTTAACTCTTTCTCTTTACTTTTCATTATTGATATGGATTCTTGTTTTGAATTTGAGCTTTTAATTGATTCACTAGTCACGATTCACTAAAGGCTTTATCTAGAATATAGAAGAAGCTAATAAATCCAAAAGCATGACTTAAATTATCAAAACTTGCTAAGCTTGCATTTGTTTATTTATCTGTTTAAGTTTTAATACTTGTTTTTGCATAGCCAACTTAAACAAATCATTTAGTTGTTACTTGACATTTAAGAAATGCATGTAGCAATGGAAAGTTATTCATATGAGAATAATGGATGCTTAAGTGAACCAACACAATTCATGTTTTAACAAGATTTCATCATGAGAATAGTTGGAATCTTGTCATTTCAAAGAGAGATCTAGTTATGACACTTAAGGAATTGGTTTCTAAACAAAGCAAGGTAACACTTAGCAAGTCATTCATGCATTATTCATTAGTGGATTCTATTTTCTAAGATTATTTGCTTGGATTCTATAAAAGTTCTCAATCATTTACCAATTCTATTGAAGGGACCCCATATCACTCTTGTTTTGATTGTGTTTAGATAATAAATGTTAGTGAAAAAGTTTTAGTAGTTGCACATATTTGATTCCTCGTGAGATTCGACACCTAATACTCAGAATACTACAACCGACCCGTGCACTTGTGGAATAAGTTGGGAGATTAGGTTTTTATCACTTGATTTGTTTATTTGTTCATATTTGCTATACCTAATTGACACCACGTCAAGTTTTTAGCGCCGTTGTTGGGGAATCAAAGTCAATATTAAGGCCTAAGCTAACTTTATTAATCTAAATTTTGTATCTATTTACTAGTATATAAATATTTTCTTTTGCTTTGTTGGTATATGCATAGGAGTTTGAGAGTGGTGCTTTCATTTGATCTAGAAATTGAAAGAACCACAAGAAAGGCAAGGAGACAAAGGCAAGAAGAACAAGCCAAAGTGGAGGAGACCGGTGAAACTTCAAGTGCACTTCAACCACAAGTACATCAAGAGGTAACCATGACGGAGGTAAACCAAACTCTTAACCCTCAAACTCGTTCTTTAAGAGATTTTTCAATACCGAATCCAATTGGTTCTCACACAAGTATAATAAGACCATCGGTTAATGCAAATAACTTTGAACTTAAGCTTGAACTAATCCAAATGGTTCAACAAAACCAATTTGGTGGTAATGCTAATAAAGATCCACATTCACATTTGGCAAGTTTTATGGAAATATGTGACACAATTAAATTAAATGGTGTTTTCGAAGATGCTATAAGGCTTAGTTTATTTCCGTTCTCCTTGAGAGACAAAGCTAAGCAATGGTTACAAGCATATCCACTAAATATCTTTGCTACTTGAACAGACCTTTTCAATGCATTTTTGAACAAATATTTCCTATCGGGAAAGACAGCAAGACTAAGAATGGACATTATCAATTTCAACTAATGCGAAGGAGAGTCTCTTTTTGAGGCTTGGGCCGTTTCAAGGACTTAATAAGAAAATGTCCACACCATGAACTTCCTAATTGGTTAGTAGTACAAACCTTCGATAATGGACTTAATTATCCAACAAAAATCAATATAGATGCAGGCTGCAGGGGGAGTTCTCATGGCTAAATTGGCGGAGGAAGCCCAAGAGTTGATAGAAGAAATGGTAGCAAATCATTAATGGACAAGTGAAAGAGGTATTAATAGAAGACCTCAAGGTATGTATGAATTGATACCTTAGATATGTTACGTGCTCAAATGCAAAACATGATGAATGTTTTCAATATACATGTCTCAAGTAATCAAAATTTATCAAGTAGTGTTGCATATTGTCATTTGTGTGGTGATTCTCATGATCCATCTATATGTTCACAAGTTCAATATGTTAACAACTATAAACCTTCTTCTTCTACAAATAATCCTTCTTTTAACACATATAATCCGGGGTGGAGAAACCAACCAAATATTGGGTGGAGAGAGCCAAAAATGATCACACAACCTAGATTTTCACAAAACAAAACGGCTTAGGAGGTGGCTAATGAGAAGGTTACGGAAAGGGTATTTGAAAATAGAATTCTTGGAATGGCTCGATCTTTAGAGAATCAAATTGTTCAAATAGCCAAACAAATGAACCTTAGGAAAGAAGGGGAATTACCTAGTAAAATCAAAATTAATCCTAAGGAACAAGTCCTGGCAATTGCATTAAGAAGTGATAAAGTGCTTAATGAACCAATTATTGAAGAACGTGGAAGTGAAAGAGATGAAAAAGAAGAAAAAAGAAAAGAAATAGTAAGTGATCATGAAGTTGGTGTTGAAAATATGATATCACAAACTATCCCTCTTCCAACACAAGTTCCATTTCCACAAAGGCTTAAAAATGAAAAGAAAGAAAAGGAATTGGGAAAAATTGCACAAATGCTCAAGCAATTACATACTAACATTCCTTTTGTAAATGCATTTTTGCAGGTTTCCAAGTACAACAATTCATTGTTTAATGAATTAATGCATGCTAGATTTTACCACGAGAGTAGGAAAGCTCATGTATTAGTAGTCTTCCATTCATAAAGAGATCTAGTTTGGAGTAAAAATGAAATTGAATCCTAAACATGGATAAAAATTATCATTTCCATAAGCCAAATTTTCATATTTCGGTGGATTCTTAAGCCTAGTCAACTTTATTTAACTTAGTTTCCTCATATTTTATTTACTTGAATTTGATTTTCCTACTATTTCACCACCTCTATAGTTTGATTTGATGGTCTTTATAATAAAGCAAGTTAGTAGCTTTGGTAGTTGCTAGTTCATGTTTCCTCGTGGGATCGACCCTAATACTTGTCCAAACTACAATTAGCCTGTGCACTTGTAGAACGAGTATTAAGTAATAAATTTTATTATTTGTTTGCGTTGATTTGTGCATGATTTTGAAAGTAACCTAAACTCACAATCAAGTTTTAGGTACCATTGCTGAGGACTTAGGTATACAAATATAGCAATAAATCTCTCAAATGTCACACACGTACAAGTAATAAAAATACCTAATTCCCCTATAACTTGCAAGTATACATGTCAAAACGAGTATAGGGACATCAGGGTCGATCTCACGAGGAAACTTTAGTGGCAATTACCAAAACTTGTTAACTTACTTTGTTCTCAGACATTTCATCAAACATGTGGTAGGCAAAGTAAAAAAAAGTTCAAATACTTTATAAAAAACTAATGGATGGAATTCACAAATACAAGTTTAGAGTGTAGAATCTACTAATGGTCACAAATATGCACGAAAAGATTAATGACTTGCTTATAAAACCTTTTCTTACGTATGATTCAATTTTATTAGTAACCAAAACTTATTCTTACAATGAATTGATTACTACCACCAAACCTCATTCTCATGATGATTTGATGTTACTAATAACAAGATTTCCTATTCTCGTAATGAAGTTTTTTATTGCTAGCATGTTATGAATCATGAATTGTGGTTATTACTTGTTAAACAAATAACCTTATTCCCCCTATAAGCACCACATCCTCATGTGTCTACTAGTAGGTTTCATATACTTTTCTCTATTGTTACATGCAATTCTCATTATCTTATAACAAATAAGATGATTTGCAATTGAGATTAATCAACTACAAATTTGAAAACCAAGTAAATGAATAAGCAAGAACAAGACATGTCAAGATAAGTCTTTATTCAATACATATTGTAGACACCAAATTTTGACTCACCATTTATTTTTTCAAATATTGGAGTATTTCTTTCTATTTTTGGGTGGTCAAATTCTAATTTTGAGCAAAAGAGGCAAAATCAATAATTTCAGGAGGGAGGGGGCAAAATAGTAATTTTTAGCTGTAAATATTTTTTTATTAGTTTTGGAGTTTTAAATTCATATTTTGTACTTTCATACATATTGTTTTTAATTTTTGTGATTTTTTCGGATTTAACTGGTATTTTTCTGTATTTCGCCAGCACAGATGGTAATTTCGCCCTGCGAACACTATTTTCATTCATTTGAAGTCCAAATTTATTTTTCAAGTTTTTACGCATGTTTCTAAATTTTTTTGATTTTTTCGGGGACAATTACTATTTTTCTGTAAATATCCGCGTTTAGGGGCAAAATTGTCATTTCATATTTTAAATGTATTTTTCACCAATTTTTGAGTCCTAAATTCATTTCCAAGGGTTTTAAGCTTATTTTTAATTTTTGGTAATTTTTCAAGACCAATAGCTTTTTTTTGTTTATTTTGTCATTACAAGGGCAAAATAATCATTTCACACGCCGAATGCGCTTTTAGCCAATTTTAAACTCTAAACTTTATTTTTCAGATTTTGAAATCTATTTTGAATTTTTTTGGAAAATTTTGGAGTTCATTGTCATTTTTTGTATTAATTTTGATTTTTTGTGTCAAAAATAATTGTTTTAGAATAAAATTAAAATTTTTATTACCAGTGACATTTTTGTTATTTTGTAGTATTATTGGAGACCAAGACTAGTAACTCTATAAATACCCTCCATTAAAATAAAAAAAAAAGGAGAAGAAATAAAACCCTAAAACACACCCCTTTTATCTAATTAAAGATCAAAGATACACTCACTACACACACTAAAAGCCGTTCCCTTCATTTTCATTCACTGTTCATCTTCAACCTCAAATCCCATTTACTATTCATCCTTAATCTATCTTCAAGGTGTAGACACCAAATTTTGACACACCATTTATTTTCAAACATTGGGGGGGCATGTTTGCACTTTTGGGACAAATTTTTAATTTTTCCATAATTTGGGGGGCAAAATAGTAATTTTATCTGTAAATATTTTTCTATCAACTTTTGGGGGTTTTAAATTCATATTTTTACTTTTATGTAAATTTGTTAATTTCTTATGATTTTTCTGGATTTAATTGGTATTTTTTATTTTTTGTACCAATTAAGGGCAAAATCGTCATTTTACAATTTAAATTCAATTTTCACCAATTTTGAGTCAGAAATGCATTTTCCAGTAGTTTAAGCTTATTTGTAATTTTTGATAATTTTCTGAGAACAATAACTATTTTTTCTGTGAATTTTCATTGCCCAAGGGCAAAATCGTCATTTTACAATCTAAGTTCATTTTTTGTCAAATTTTGAGTCATAAATGCTTTTTCTAGTGTTTTAAATTTATTTGTAATTTTTGATAATTTTCTGAGAACAATAATTATTTTTCTGTGAATTTTCATTGCCCAAGGGCAAAATCGTCATTTTACAATCTAAGTTCATTTTTTGTCAAATTTTGAGTCGTAAATGCTTTTTCTAGTGTTTTAAGCTTATTTGTAATTTTTGATAATTTTCTGAGAACAATAACTATTTTTTCTGTGAATTTTCATTGCCCAAGGGCAAAATCGTCATTTTACAATCTAAGTTCATTTTTTTTGTCAAATTTTGAGTCGTAAATGCTTTTTCTAGTGTTTTAAGCTTATTTGTAATTTTTGATAATTTTCTGAGAACAATAACTATTTTTTCTGTGAATTTTCATTGCCCAAGGGCAAAATCGTCATTTTACAATCAAAGTTCATTTTTTGTCAAATTTTGAGTTGTAAATTCTTTTTCTAGTGTTTTAAATTTATTTGTAATTTTTGATAATTTTCTGAGAACAATAACTATTTTTCTGTGAATTTTCATTGCCCAAGGGCAAAATCGTCATTTTACAATCTAAGTTCATTTTTTGTCAAATTTTGAGTCGTAAATGCTTTTTCTAGTGTTTTAAGCTTATTTGTAATTTTTGATAATTTTCTGAGAACAATAACTATTTTTTCTGTGAATTTTCATTGCCCAAGGGCAAAATCGTCATTTTACAATCTAAGTTCATTTTTTTGTCAAATTTTGAGTCGTAAATGCTTTTTCTAGTGTTTTAAGCTTATTTGTAATTTTTGATAATTTTCTGAGAACAATAACTATTTTTTCTGTGAATTTTCATTGCCCAAGGGCAAAATCGTCATTTTACAATCTAAGTTCATTTTTTGTCAAATTTTGAGTCGTAAATGCTTTTTCTAGTGTTTTAAATTTATTTGTAATTTTTGATAATTTTCTGAGAACAATAACTATTTTTCTGTGAATTTTCATTGCCCAAGGGCAAAATCGTCATTTTACAATCTAAGTTCATTTTTTGTCAAATTTTGAGTCGTAAATGTTTTTTCTAGTATTTTAAATTTATTTGTAATTTTTGATAATTTTCTGAGAACAATAACTATTTTTCTGTGAATTTTCATTGCCCAAGGGCAAAATCGTCATTTTACAATCTAAGTTCATTTTTTGTCAAATTTTGAGTCGTAAATGCCTTTTCTAGTGTTTTAACCTTATTTGTAATTTTTGATTATTTTTTGGGGTCAATAGCTATTTTTCTACAAATTTCCATTGTTCAGGGGCAAAACCGTCATTTTACACCCTGAGCGCGTTTTTATCAGTTTTGAACTCTAGTTTTTATTTTTTAAATCTAATATGAATTGTTTTTGAAAATTTAGAGATTTCTGTCAGATTCTTTGTATTAATTTTAATTTTGAGGTTAAAAAATATTTTTTAATAAAATTAACATTTTTAATACCGGTGGCATTTCTGTTATTTTACAGTATTCTTGGCCAACAAGGCAAGTGGGCTATAAATACCCCCAATTAAGAAGAAAAAAAGGGAGAGAAAAAATAGAAAACCCTAAAACACACTTCTATTCTACCCTAGAAGATCAAAAAACACACACTATTTCACCTAAGACACACACACATCAGCCGTTTAAGCAAAATCCCGGTTACTGTTCATGATACCAACACTGTTCATTATCAACTTCAATTCACAGCAACTGTTCATCAGCTGATCATTTTGAAAATCCAAAACCTATCACCAGAGTGTCTCCAGCTTCAAAAGGTACGTTCTTTTCTCTGTTTTGATTTATCTTGCTTGCATTCTTCATGTGAATCTAATTATTTAGGATTTAATTGAATTTTCTTTTAGACTTTGTTCCTATCTTCTTGTTGCTTCTGAATTTATCTTTGAATTTTCCTGCTTTCTGTTTTCTGGGGTTTCTTGTTTTGGTTTCTGGGATTTTGTTCATATGTCCGGTTTGGCTGTTCCTGGGAATTTTCTTCATCTTCACCATCTTTCCAACCTCTTCTTCTTTATCTCACCGATTCTCTCTTCCCCTCTCTCTCTCTCTTCCTCTGCCAATCCAGTAGCTCCTCCATTCCACCATCAGTTCCACCACCCTCAATTAACGTCACCCAAAGACTAGCAAGGCCACCAGCTATTCCATCAGACATTCCCCTAATTCCCAACGAAGATTACCCAAAATTCTAGAACCATCAGTCCAGAACCACTACACGCTATCACAACCCAAACCCAGCCACACGAACACCAGGAGCCTCTCATGCCACAGCCCCAAATTTCAGCTCCAAAATCTCCCTTGCTTCATCCCTCCTCACAAATTCTCACCCCCACAATCACTGTAACCACCACTGTCCAGCAATCATTCACAATCTCAAACAATACCACCACCATAGCTCCCCTACCATCATTGACAACCTGCAGAAAACAACAACAGAATCACAAAATCAAACCCCGGTTCACCACCACACAAAACCAGCCCCATTTCCCTTCACATACCACTACCTGTAATCACCAATAACATCTCCCCTGCAATCAATACCAGCAACCCAAATAAACTCACATTCAATCCCCTACCATTAGAACACACACGGCCACACAGATACAAGCAGAATCAGTTGCACAAACATATACATAGGTTCTGCACACACAAACACACACAACACAATAGCCCAATGACAGTCATAAACGCAGATATCACCAAGCCATTAGCTCACACACAATCACAGCCATGGCTTCAAAACCACCCAAACTCACTAGTCAGTCACCAATCACACCTCACTGTCGCTAATTGACCCTATTCTAAACTGTCAGCTCCACCCCATCAGCCCTATCGTTTTTCTAATTTGCTCCCCACCATATCTGCCACTTCCCTTGTTTCGGAAGAGGGACCAATTGAGGAAAATAAACTGAGAGGAGATAAAAACGAAGGAAGGGGAGAGACATGAGCTGGAGATGCAAAACAGGATTGAGAGAAAAAGAGAATAAAATAGAGAGAAATCAGAAAGGGAGGAGGAAGGAACAGAACGCGAGAAGAAGAATCAACAAAACTAAAGAGAATAGGAAAAGGGGAAGCAGGGAAATTCGGAAAAGATAGAAACAAGAAAGAGCAGAGAGCTGTAAAGAGAGGAGGACGCGAGAGAGAGAGAGGGACGAAGAAGAATAAGAACAAGAGAAATCAGAGAGAAAGAGATTGAGAGAAAAGAGAGACTGACCAGCGAGAAAGATACAGAATCGGAAGGAAGAAGGCGGCAGAGTGAGTAAGGGGAAAAAGCAGAGAGAAGAAGAAAAAGGGCGAAGAAAATAAGAAAAGAGTGCGAGAAGAGAGAGAGAGAATCGGGGAGGGAGTGAACATTTGGGCGTGTATTTTTTTAGTATCTTAGTTTTAATTTTTAGTTAGTGTGAATTTAAAAAAATAAAAAATAAAATTTTTTTTTTCTGTTTTAATTTATAGCCATTTGATTTAATTCAATTCACAAGATTAGTTGATAAATCTAGTTTTAATCTTGTTTAACATTTTCACTCTTTTGGGTTATCTTTTAATTAGGGTGAATATTTAAATTTTAATCCTTGTGTTCTTGAGTATTTTAATGTGCTTTCAAAAGATTTTGTTTTATATAATTAATTCCTTAATAATTATCAATTATCTCTCAAATTTTGCTTTTATTTCAATTAAGCCCCCGAATAAATTGCAGATTGCCCCCTCTTAGGTTTAATTTCTTTCAATCAAGTCTTTATTAATTGCAATTAAGCCTCATTAGTGGCTAGAATTTAAGTTTTGTGCCACACTTGTTAAAATTTACGGTTTTGTCCTCCCGATTGATTTTAATTTTGCATCTTTACCCCTTAAACTTATGTGAATTTTAATTTTACTCTTTAAGTTTTATAGGGTTTATTTTAGCCCCTTGGTTGCTAGAATTCATTTTTTTATCCCAAATTTGTCAATAGTTATATATTTTAGTTTTATTTGATTATACTAGGATGCCTTGACTTGTTTGTTCATTTTTTTAGTAGTATTTGTACCGGGTCTTCGAGAGGTATCCATATTTCTTATTAATGTCTCTTTTATGTGCTCAAATGTGCCTTATGTGATTTTTATGCGTTTATCCACATATTTCCTATTTGGTATGCTCTTTGTGCATTTATTTCTTTCATGCAATTTCATTTTGAATTTAATTATTTCTTTATTAGTATTTTGATAAAAATGTAATATTTTTGTATTTAGCTAGTCAATGTAATAGTTAGATTATTTTTCTCATATTTTATCAAAAATTTTGTAATTAGATAGAAAAATGTAATAGATAGGGCATTTTTAATTTCCCCCCTTAAATTGTAAATCAAGCCCCCAGTGTAATAGTTAGGGTTTATTTTGCTTTTGCGTGCTTATGTGTTTATTTCTTTTACCGCTTTCCTTAGGATTTTTACATCTAGAATATTATGCTTATGTGTTACGTGCTCCTATGTGATCTTTTATGTTTTTATATGTTTAATTTGCTTTTAATTCATGCTTTTAATGTTTAATTCATGATTTATGTATTCCGTCACCACACTAGTCCAACGCTAGTTGTGGCCTCATTTTTTTCCGCTAGTCCAACGCTAGTGGAATTTTTAGAATGGGCTAGCCCAATGCTAGACCCTTAAGACATTTTAGTGATTAGGTGCATTCGTGTGCATTTCTCATTTCACACATTTTTAGTTTTTCTTTCCATTTGGCATGATTTTATTATTACTATTTATTACCATTATTATTATTATTATTATTTTTGACACGTTTTTAAAATGCATGACATATAGGTTGCATTTCACTTAGACTTTAGGACATTTGTGTGATTTGACTAGAAATAGTCACCTACTCACGTGGGAAGCGGTGGCGTACATGCCGTTCCCCCCTCCGTGAGTAGAAACATTTAGTCATGAGTTAATAGTCCCCCGTACCCGTCATGCTACATACCCACCTTCTTTCTACACTTACTATATATTATTATTTTCTTTTCTTTTGGCATTTCATTTTGCATAAAACTCGTGACTCCCTCGAGGTCTCGACTCGGGTTTCGCAATTAATGCGATAATTCCGACCAAGCCTCGACGGAACATTTCAACCCTCTCGATACTCATATTTAGATTTAGGATTTGCATTCATTTAGATACATCCAAAACGCGATAGAATCCAGGGTTAATTTAGGAAATTTGATTAAACCTCGCAACTAGCCTCGGCTAGGTTGAAAGGGTGCCTTAGGCATAAGCCTTTGCCTTCCCTTTCTTCAAATGTGACTCCCGGACCTTTTTCTCTCGTTTTTTCGTAGACCGGAGTCGAAAAAGGGTTTTAAAATGTTTTTCTAAAAATTTTATTTTTGTTTTGTTAAACGGTTTTTCGGGTGACTTGGTACACCCTAACTCAGTACCAAGTGGCGACTCCATTTTTTTAAAAATAAAATAAAACCCTTTTTCAAAATTAGTTGGCCAAACCTGTCGCACTTTTAGTCCCGGCCTTGTTTTCTTTTAAAATGCCATTTTTCTTAAAATACACTTTTTCAATAAAAATCCGATTTTTCACACACGCGCACGATTTTTTCCAAAAACTTTATTTTTCAAAAGGGTCATCGAGACCGGACCGTCTTTTAGGACGCGACAGTCAACGACCCCACCGGCACCCCTTTTACACCCTTTTCACTTTCACGATTTTTTCGGGCGTGACACAAGGTTCAAAAGGTAAATTCTTCTCTTTGTTTGATTTACTTTTCTTCTATTTTTCTAGACAAATCTGATTAATTGATTAATTGTGTATATTTATTAGAAATTTTATTTAAGCCATTGAACTGTCCTCCTGTTCTTGTTTGTTGGGTTTTATTTCTGTCGCTAGATTTTCCTTTTGTTTTTCTTGAGGATTTAGTTTTGTTTTTCTGGGTTTTGTAATCTCCTTCTTTCTTCTTCATGTCTTCACCTCCACCGTTGTTGACCCCCTACCTAATCACTCAAACCACCACCTCACCACCGCCCCAGTACCCATCAACAACTTGCTCCCTCAGCTACCGTTTCTCCCCATCATTCCAGACAATAAAACCAAATACCCAGTCCACGCCCTAACCATCTGCAACCATGACCAAGTAACAACCAGCCTCAATTCCCTTAACAATCTCCACTCAATTGCAACCACCTGGGATCACCGAAGCAACCCACTACCACCAGCAAAGACTAATCTAGTCAAAGTTCCTCCACCAGTCAACTAGAACCTACCACCCAAAGCCACCTCTGACTGCCAATTTACCCCTTCAACCACCACCTTCTACCTAGAACCACCATGCCTGCAAAGCAACCACACTCCACAACCTGCAAAGAAACATAGAACCATAAACGCCAACCATTTAGTCCCAGTACAATCACCCACAACCTCGTTACTATCAAGTTCACCACCACATTCCCTCTGCCAACCACTTGATACCAAGAAACCATCCCAATTCCACTACCCTGCCATCCATAAACTCTGCCCGCCTGGAAACCACTGCCACCCAAAAGCCCTGTCAGACCACTGTTAACCTTGAACTCCAGCAACCATAAAAAATCCACAAATCTCCAATGAACAGTCAACTTCAACACTCTAGTAATCACCAGATTCCACCGCCCATGTCACCAGAGACCATAATCCATTATTAGATAACCAAAGCCAAATCCCTTCCTCCACCATCAGTCACAATCGATCCTCCCTCAACCTCACATCCACCGTTGCCGGCTCTTCACAATTACTAGAACCACCACCACCAACGGATCTTACAACACCCAGCCCGCCATCACCTCCTTCATATAACCCACCATTCCATTCCAGTTAATATCCCACTCTAAAACCTGCAATCACGAACAACACACAAACAACTCAACAGAAAACCAATCACAACCATCTAACTGTTGCCCCAAACCTGCAGATACCCAATTATCAGCAGCCCCAATTTAGTCCATCTACTACCGAAATCAGCCCACAAACCCATCACCAATCACGCCACTGTAACTCCATCAACCACCGCCTGATCCACGTCAGTAGCCACAATCACTCCTGCCATCACCACCGCACAATTTCCCACCACTAATCTCTATCAATAGACATCCACTGCTGTTCCCTTTCCAGCCCGATATGTCATCCTCTCTCTACCTTCTCCATTTTTCCTCTCCCCGAAACCCCACTCGCGCACCACTGAGTGAGAGGTGAGACACATAGAGAGAGAAAAGTGAGATAGAAGAGACAAAAGACATGCGAGTAAGAAGCAAAGAAAGAGAAGGCGACTGAGAGTGGGAGAGAGACCAAAGAATCGAAGAGATAAGAGAGAGGGAGAAGTCTGGAGAAAACAGTAAAGGCAAAGTGAGAGAGGCGAGAGAGAAAAAAGAAAGAAAACAAGAGGAAAAAGGGGGGATTTTGGGAAAATGGATTCTGGTGAATGGAGTAGATAAATTGGGATATGTTTAAATTTCTTTTTGACATATATTTCTTTCATTTCAAATGAAACAGGTTGATGGCGTGAATTGTTTTTATATTATTTCACTGTTTTGATTAATTATAGCTTTTTATAATTGTGTCTATTTTTAGTATAATTGATCCTCTACTTTCTTTCATCATAGTTTATTTGATTTAGTTAATTGGTTTTAGTTGATTAAGTTAATTAATGTAGTTTAATTTGGGCATCTATTTGGAGGTTTTTTTTTATCATAATTAAATATTTAAGTTCTAGCCTGTTTATTTTTTAGTACAGTTCCTAGACCCCAGGTTTCTCTTACATTATGCAATTAAGTGCCTTAATTTCATAGATTGACCCCCTAGGTTTGGTTTCCTTTCAATTAAGTTCCTCTTAATTACAGATTTGCCCCTTTACTTGCTAAAATTTATGTTTTGTCCCCTTGATTTGCTAGGAATCTGCATCTACCCCAATATGCTGAAATTTACTTTGTCATATTTCATATTTATGCTTTATTACTTTAAATAGTGGTACCTTGACTTATTTGTTCATCTTTATTAGTATTAGTACCAGGTCTTCAAAAAGGTATCTCCAGTACCCGTTATTCTCTTTATGTGCTCCAATGTACCCCGATATGGTTTTTTATGCATTTTTCTCACATGTTTTTTATTTTACATGCTTTTTGTGTATTTATTTATTTTATATTATTTAATTTCAAATTTTATTATTTTGGCAAAAATGTGAATATTTTGTATTTAGCTTTTTTTTTTGGCAAAAGCCTGTACACGAGGGTGGGATGCCAGCCCAAAATATTATTCAAAAACCAAATCAAATAAAAGGATTACAAAATTAGAGGGGGGACTTGGCCTTACCTCAATGAAACTCAAATAAAATAAAATGTAAAGCCAAGAAGTACTACTCGTTGCTTAATACATTTCTTATATAAGGGAAACTAAAGCTATCTAATCTAATGCTGGGCTCGTACATGGTTAGGGAGTTGTTGTAATGACTCAAATATCATCTGATTGTGAAGATGAAGTCCTGCAAGTGTATCAGCTGAAGAGTTAGCTTCCCTAAAGATATGCAAAACTGAACCTGACACTCTTCTTAGGTATTCTTTAATCTTAAGAATTGTGTGACACAAAGGCCATGTTGTACTCCCTTCGGTGACTATCAACTGGTATAGAACTCTAGAATCCACTTCAATAAGTAGTTCCCTTATACCTCTTTCCTCACAAAATTGGAGTCTATAAAGTAGAGCATTTGCCTCTGCTTGGACCACTGAGCACGGTTGAAATATTGTATGAAAAGCCAAAAAAAATTAGATCATTTTGTATTTAGCTAGCCTATGTAATAGTTAGATTATTTCCTTTTCATATTTCTTAGCAAAATTTTTTTTTTTGTATTTAGATAGCAAGTGTAATAAATAGGTCATTTTTACATTTTTTTCTTAAAAATTATAGTTAATTCCTTCGGTGTAATAGTTAGGGCTTATAAGCTTTCGTGTGCTTGTGTGCTTATATGTTTTACCATTTTTCTTAGGATTTTGCATCTAGATATTATGTCTATGTGTTACGTGCTCCTTCGTGATTTCATGTGTTTTTATATGTTTATTTGCTTTCGATATTATGTTTATTATTTTGATTCTTGCTTGATTATTTCGTCACCATACTAGTCCAACGCTAGTTGTGGTTTTTCTCGTTTCCTTGCTAATCCAATGCTAGTAGGGAATCCCTAAAAAGGGCTAGTCTAATGCTAGACCCTTAAGTCATTTTAGTGATAATTTTCACTTGCGTGCATTTTATCTCACTTCACGCACATTTTCTTTTTTTAGAAAATTTCCATATTTGCATGACTTTTTAGTATATATTTTATTATTATTATCTATTTTATCTTTTAAAAGTGTGCAATATCTAGGTTGCATTTCACTTAGAAGTTAGGTCATTTTGTATGCTTTGACTAGAAATAGTTGGCTACTTACGTGAGAAGCGGTGGATTGACAGGCTGTTCTCCCCTTCATGAGTAGAAAAAGTCAAAGTCACGAGTTGTTGTCCCCCGTACCCGCTATGTTGCATCCCCACCTTTTTTTGACATTTACTATCTATAGTATTTTCTTTTCTTTTGCATTTCACTTTGCATATACACTCGTGACTCCCTTGAGGTCTTGACTTGGGTTTTGCAATTAATGCGATAACCCCGACCAAATCCTCGACGGAACATTTTGACTCTCTCGATATCACATTTAGATTTAGGATTTGCATTCATTTAGATACACCCGAACGCGATATAACTTAGGGTAAATTTTAGGAAATCTTGATTAAACCTCGCAACTAGCCTCAGCTAGGTAGAAAGGGTGCCTTAGGTGCGAGCCTTTGCCTTCCCTTTCTTCAAATGTGACTCCTGGATCTTCTTCTGTCGTTTTTCGTAGATCGGAGTCGAAAAAGATTTTTTTTAAAATATTTTTTTCAAAAATTTTATTTTGTTAAATGATTTTTGGGTGACTTGGTACACCCTAACTCAATACCAAGTGGTGATTTCATTTCAAAGTAAAACCCTTTTCAAAATTAATTGGCCAAAACTGTCACACTTTAAGTCCCGGCCTTACTTTATTTTTATTTTTTACCATTTTTCCTAAGTAACACTTTTTTAATAAAAACTTGATTTTTTCTCACACACGCATTGTTTTTTCAAAACCTTTCTTTTCAAAAAGGGTCATCGGATCGGATCGCCTTTTCAGGGTGCGACAGTCAACGACTCCATTGTGCTTATTAATTTTGGATGCAAAAGATTTTGGCGACTCTACTGGGGATCACTAGTGAGTTCGAGCATTTAGATTAATCATCTTTTCCTTCTTTAACCCTTCTATTTTATCGTGTTTGGATGTTAGGATTGTATTTTTATTTTTTAGGTTTTTAGCCTTTTTTTTTGCATTTCACACACATCGTCTCTCGTCTATGTGATGTATGGTTTAATTATCTTTGTTATTTGACTACGCTTGCATTTGGGGAAGGGGATCAATTACCCTTAGAGCCCACGCGTGTTATCATTATCATTCCCTCCTTTCATAAGGGGCACTCCATTTGTGCATTCGATACTTTTTACCTTTTTTTCTTTTTTGGTGGTTGTCACCCATCCATCCCTTTAGGAATTAGGATCGATCTACTTTGACATGTGACCGTGGCACGACGTGAATGTAACATTGTCTAGGAGATCACCCAAACTCTCGACTTGAGTCCACAAGTCTAGAGATTTGGGCTTTAAAAATTGATTAGCTTGGACACGTGGCCGTGGCTTGACGTGCATGTAGCAGTGTCCAGAGAATCACTCAAACGACCGACCTGGGATCCTTGAAATTGACGGACTCGTTACTTTTTGGATTCCTCAGTCTGAAGGTTTGAGAACCGAAACCTTGTCCAGTCTAGATGCATTAGTGAGCCCAACCTCATGCATCCATGTAGACTAAGTCTAGGATAGAGTTAGACGTACCCTATTAGGTACACCAGGCACGAGAGGAGGGAATCCTCTCCCTTTTTATTTTTCTGTTGTTTACTGCTATTTGCTTTATCAATGTGTTATGTGATATTTGTTGAATAAACTAATGCACTCTCTCTTATTCTTTGATTGCATTTACAATCTTAGGAATAAGAGTCCTAGCATGGTACTCTTTTCGAGAAAACCGCCCATTTTTTTTTAGACAGAATATTGCATGTTTAAATTCCAGTTTATTACAATAAAGTATGCATACCCCGACATTAAGAGGGGCTCCTATTAGGCCATATTACAATAATTGTATATTTATTAGCTTTAATAAACTGATATCATGCATAAATCTTAGAGGGAATGCCACTTAAGGAATCCCATTTTAGGAATAAACCAACCCTATTTCCCATGGGTATGTAACCCTGCTATGGGAATTGCACGTTTAAATTTTAGTAATCCTGATGGGTGAGACCCTAGGTAAGATAATCTAATCAAATCATATTTTTGAATCAGAATGAGTACCCCACGACACATCAAGCAGATGTTGACAGTCCCACCTGAAGTCCAGAAGTGGCCAGGCCTTCTCCTGCCCAGTGAACTTAACCAAGTAGCAGTTTTTCTAGAATCTATCTGTGATTTTAAGGAAATAGAAACTAATGGATGTTTAGTAGAGGCTTTGATTCATTTATGGGACCCCGATTATTCAGCATTCAGGATCAATGATAAGGAGTTGACCATAATAATTGAAAAAGTAGCCGGCATGCTCAATTTACCAGTAGAACAAACGACTGTGATCTTCCTATTTGTTTCTGGCAAAGTCAAATTCTATCATGTTGCTGGGTTAAAAGAGTCTACAGTATAAGGTTCAGATTAGAATATAAGTGTCAAGTTCCTATTTGATAGATTCGCAGACAAAGATGGGTTTGACAAGTATCTGGGGGATTTCACGCTAGCATCCAAGACGGCATGGGCACAAAAGAGATTTTGGGTAGACGGATTTATCATGGCGGGTATTTACTTGTTTTTGAGAGAAGACAAGAAGATCAGCTTCAAGATAACCAAACTTATGTTTGATCTTTTCTTCGGGATCGAGGGTCAGTGAGCTTCTATAGTCCTACCGTGTTAGTAGATATATTCGTTGCCCACACCAATTTTCAGAGAGGAACGAACTTCTTTTATGTGTCTAACAGAATTCTGCATATTTGGACAATGGAACATTTCAATAGGCACCCGTCTATGCTTCACAGCTTGCCACTGGTCGGACATAATTGGATAGTCACTCATCATAAAAGGATTGATAAAAATAAGCTGATGAGAACAACATCAGAATGTTTAAACCTTTTGATGACAATACCAGATCAGAAGATTTGGTGGTTCTTAGATTGGACAGATTGTATCAAAGTAGCTTTCCGTACTAAGTTGGCCGATTTCATACCATTACTAGAGACTCAGGGCATTGTGACTTACACTCTGAAAAGATTCCTTCGACAGCTAGGACATATCCAGGGATTACCACTGACACTTGATTTATCAGATTTTCTCATTATCTTTGATAAGGGAAGCTGTCCCACCTAGATTCCTAGAAGATCAGAACTTATGAAAGCATGAGAAAGTCAGTGTATCGATCAAAATCTCCTGTTCGATGCAAAGAACAAAGGTACTCTTGTAACCACTCCACAGTATGAGATGTCACTCAAAAATCAAAGTATTTCAAAAGGACCAGTTGTCATTGATCTCGTCGAGGAGATTGCTCGATTGAGAACCTTACTAGATATGAAGGATCGTGAATTGATACAAAAAAAGTAGAGCTCCAAGAAGAACAAAGAGGCATATGAGTCTGTCAAACAGCTTTACATGGAAGCCAAACAAGTGCTGCAAGAAAAGAAAAGGAAATGTTTGGAGTTGAAAGATGATATCAATCACACGATGAATAGGAACTCTTGAGAGTCGGACCGCAACAAGGCTCACCGCTTAGAAGATCAGCTAAAGAAGGTTTTAGATTGTGTAGATGAGTTGACAGAATGATTTACTCTTTTGTATTGGGTTGACAGTGCAAGTAGTAAAGTGTTTTTCTTTTTAATACTCAAGTTGTACAAAAGTTGACTCAAGTAATGAAAAGGCTATTTCTTTTGAGCCAAAATTTATCCTGTTCCGATATTAAAAGGGGGATCTCACGCTAAAGATTGCATCCTATGTTAGGCCTACCTTTGGCATAATAAGGGCTCCCACTAGGACATGCATCCAAATTAATTATATACTTGCTAACTTTAATCTTTTTCCTTTTTTCTTTTGAACAATAAAATTTTGATAGCGCTAGTAATAAAATGATGGCTGAATCCCTTTTCAATGTGCATTTCAGGTACATTAATCATAGCTTCATTTCAAAGATGCCTTATCATCACCAGGTCCTAAAGTCAAGCCTTGAAATGTGTAAGCATTAGTTCAAATCCGAAAAACTTAGAAAGAACAACTCAAACGGTGTCAGTGGATTTTTCTACGTTAGGAGCTCAACTGAGTGAAGTGTTGGGCAAGTTAAATTACTTAAGTGCAGAAATGGTATAGTAGAGGCGTGTCATTGACCAACTCGTTGCGAACAACAGTGGTGGTGCCCTGACTAACCCTGTGCCGATAGTTGACCATCCCCCTGAACAGGTTAATCAATTGTCTCTCACGTCTATACAAACTGTTTCACTCCCACCTTTGACCAACCCAATTGAAGGACCCTCTACCCACTTCAACCATGACCTTCTGCATATGCTTCCCAACTTTGCTCAAACAAACCTACCCAATTATCCCGTTCCTCAATCTCATCCATAGATAAATCCAACCATCCTACTCAATCCTCAGGCACCTCATCACCACGCAGCAAAACCTTTTGTTTGGGACATTGCTTCTCAAGGAAGACCGGCTATAGATGAAATTGCTAAACCTGTAGACAAGGATTTGCTTAAGAGGTTTGATCAGTTTGAGAAGTTCATTAAGAAAAGTCAAGGGCTACACAAGCATGGAGGATTGTATTATGACGATCTCTGCCTCTTCCCTGATGTCTAGTTGCTATTGGATTTCAAGGCTCCTAAGTTTACCAAGTATGATAGAACTGGCAATCCCAATACTCATCTCAAGATGTTTACCAACAAGCTTGGCAAACCAATCGATGATGAAAATTTACCTATGCGCTTATTTTCTAAGAGTCTGGAAGCAGATGCATTGGATTGGTATTCAAATTTGAAGCCTCAGGAGATGAGAACTTGGTTAGACTTGTCAACGGCTTTTGTGAAGTAATATGAATTTAACTACTAGTTGGTACCAACGCAAATTAGCTTGGAGAGCACTAAGAGGAAGCCCTCAGAAGAACATAAGACCTATGCTAAATGTTGGAGAAAGCTGGCTGCTAAGGTGGAACCTCCTATGAACGAAGAGGAAATTGTTTGTACTTTTATTAAGGCTCATGATCGACCATATTTTGAGGAAATCTTTTGCATAACTGGGAGTTCATTTTTCGCTATTATTAATAAATTGGAAGAGTATGATGAGTTCGTCAAGATAGGCAAGATAGTCAATGTGACGGCTTTGAAATTGTAGTTGGAGACTTTACAAAATAAGAATCATAACAATAATGGGAAGAAGCTCCTGTCTAAGAAGAAAGAGGGGAAGACTGCTTTTGTTTGGGATCAAGGCCCATCATTTAGACTCAAAATCTAGAATCATCCCTCATATACCCCCCTTTACCCATAACTTGTAAATCATTAGCCAGTTTACGACACTAATACATAGCCTCATTATCCTCAATCTGGTTATCTAAACTACCCACCTCCAATCCCAGCACCTCGACCAACCTTTCAAAATTACCCTTGTCCTTACTATAATCCAAGACCGTCACAACAAAACAATATCCATATCATCCAAAATTCATTTCAAACCAATAGAGACCCGGTCCAAAAGCCACCCCGAACTTATGCCAATTTGGGCCGTTCCATTGACCAATTGTATGAGCAACTAAAAGTCACTAGCAAATGTAGAGTGATTTCAGCTAAGGTTTGCAACAAGGGTTTTCTTGCAGGGTATAAATCCCAAGCCATTTGTGCATACCATTTGGAGAGCCCAGGACACTCAATAGCTAATTGTTGGGTTTTAAAGAATCAAATTCAAGACATGATTGAGTCCAGAGAGATTGTTCTCAAGAGGCAAGGAGAGCAGGGGCTAAATGTAAGCAATAACCCCCTTCTGGAACACGAAAATACTGTGGGAGCAATCACCGCTGATGAGGAATTCATGATCCTACGTCATACATTATGGATGAGTATGAGACTGAGAGCATAATGGAGACTAATTTAATCAAGATAAGAAAGGAGTTGACTGCTAACGATTCAGTAGTGGAGGATAGGGATGTTGTCTTAAAAGACGAACTGAAACAATCAGTGTTCGAGAATGATGAGCTTGTCGTGTTAGAAGGAAATTTTGACCCTTTCATTTTGAACTTGCAGCTTTTTCAGATGGATGCACCAGATTCTGTAGTGCTTGAATTTCCTGAACAAATGCCTATGAATAGTTTACAAAAAGTACCCTGGAATTATGAGGAGTCTGCACTATTGATCGAGGACAAGAAGCTCTTAAGAGAAGAAGTAGGTACTGTTATAGGTCTGGGAGAGTTCTAGAGAATTTTGAGATGAATATTCAATCCAAAGTTCAAGGGATTTCTGTGTTGTCTAAGCAGCCCATGTCTGAGAAAGATACTTTGGATTTCTTGAAACTGATCAAGAGAAACGAGTATAAGATAGTGGAACAACTGGACAAAGCACCTGCTCACATTTCTTTTCTCAACCTACTTCTAACCTTCAAGCTACATTGAGAAGCTCTACTTAAAGTGCTTAATGAGGCTCAAATCCCTATTTCAGTCGATAAATTCTCTAATATGGTGGATAACATTCTAGCTTCCAACTGTATTAATTTTTAGGATGATGATTTGATTGTAGAGGAGATTGGACATAACAAGGGACTGTACATATCAGTGTGTAGTAATGGAAAATTGCTGCCGAGGGTTTTTGGTGGATAACAGATTGGCTTTAAACATTTGTTTATGGGGCACTCTTGTCAAATTAGGATTATTCGATGCTAAACTTGGCCCATCTACTGTCATGGTAAGAGGTTTTGACAGAACAAAGAGAGCCAATGGGAGGAATTGATTTGGTTTTAGAGGTGGGACTAGCCCAATTTCAGGTTCCTTGTCAAATTATGGATTTCTCTGGTGCCTACAACGTCTTGTTAGGAAGGCCGTTGATACATACCTTCAATTTGGTGCCTTCTTCGTTGCATCAAGTGCTAAAATTTGCTATGAGCAATCAGTTAATCACTGTATTTGTTGAAGACGATTGTGCAATGATGATCAATGCCAACTCCAAAGGGAAAGACAGTGGAAAAATCCTAGTTTCTACTTACCGGGTTAAAGATGTTGTCTTTACAGGATGGATTTCAAAAAATGAATCATTTGTGCCGAAAGCCAGTGTCATGATAGCTAAAGAGATGATCCGAAGGGGATATGAGATAGGAAAGGGCCTTGGGAGAAATCTGCAAGGACTGCTGGAACCAATAGAGCTCCCAACACAAAAGGACACATTTGGATTAGGTTTTCTTCCAACTGCAAAAGATCGAAAGGAGATGAGAACTCGAAAGCTTGTTGAAAAAGAAGGAAGGCTAACCGGGTTGCACATTCTGCCACTGTAGTATACTTTCTCTCGCCCATTAGGGGTAATGATATCTGGTTTGGATAAGAAGCATTCTGTTGATGAAATTTTGTTGAGTATTGATGTGATCTTTTGATTCTTCAGTTATTTTAAATTCAATGAAATGGAAGACTCCCCTTATCGGTTTTCAATTATTTCTAGTTGTTTATCATACGTATTTGTTTTCTTCTTTTCTCAGATGGCCATCAATAAAATCATTTGACCCTTTGGATGTCACTATTTTGGAAGTTGATGATTGCAATCTCGATATCTCTCGCGAATTTGAAATCATGCAATTTAGAATTCAAAATGAGAGTGATACCGAGGAAGAATATGAGTTTTTGTCAAAAATTCTTGAACAACATGAAGAGAAACTTAAACCGAACTTAGAAGAAAAAGAAGTTATTAACATTGGCACTAAAATGGAAGTCGAACAAATCAAAGTCAGCATGCACTTGAATAAGAAATAAAAACAAAAAATGTTGAAAATTTTGACTGTATTTCAAGATGCCTTTGCTTGGTCTTATGATGATGTGGCTGGAATTTGCATGGACATAGTGGTTCATAGATTGCCAACTGATCCAAATATCCTGCTTGTGAAGCAAAAACCTCACAAATTTAAGTCGGATATGAGTCTTAAAATTAAAGAACAAATTGTAAAACAGCTCAATGCTGAGATTATCATGGTATCTCATTATCTCGTGGGGCTATCAAATCCAGTACCTGTCCCAAAGAAAAACATATAGATGCGAGTCTGCATTGATTATAGAGATCTTAATATAGCGAGTCCAAAAGATGACTTTTCGTAGCCAAACATTCATATTCTTTTGGATAATATCGCAGGACATGAGATCGTATCCTTTGGAGATTGTTTCTCAGGGTATCATCAAATTTTAATGGCAAAAGAGGATAGAGAAAAGACTGCTTTTGTCACTTCATGGGGAACCTTTTTCTATAGAGTGATGCCTTTTGGATTAAAAAACACTGGAGCTACTTATCAAAGAATGATGACTATATTGTTTCATGATATGATCCACAAGGAGATGGAGGTTTACGTGGATGATTGTGAGTTTAGGTTATATCGAAATATAGCAATAAATCCACTTAAATTCACATAAACAATTAATAAAATTTTTAACCTAATACTCGTTCCGCAAGTGCACGGATCAATTGTAGTTGTTACGAGTATTAGGGTCGATCCCATGAGGAAACAATATTTAGCAACTACCAAAGCTACTAACTTGTTTCATTATCTAGACAATCAAACTTTAGAGATAGTGAAGGAAAATCAAATTCAAGTAAGTAAACAATGAAGAAACTTGATAAACAAAGTTGACTAGGCTTAAGAATCTATCAAATATGAAAGTTTTGCTTATGGCTATCATGATTTTTATCCATGTTTAGGATTCAATTCCAATTTACTCCAAACTAGATCTCTCTACGAAGGGAAGACTACTAATACATGAGCTTTCCTACTCCCGAGGTAAAGTCTAGTATCCATTAGTTCATTAAACTTATGAATTATGGCTTTAATCCTTAATCTACCTAAGTGAATCACTACTCTCGTAAGATTCAACATAAGTTCCATTTACTCTTTCTATTGTTAAGTACAAATCTCTTTGTCAAATAACAACTAGATGATTTGAAGTTGGTAGCAAATCAATAACAAGTGTTAAAGACCAAATAAATGAATAAACAAGAATAAAGTCAGCCATAAGCTAATTCATATCATAGTTTCATCCTAAACCTAGTTAGAATCAACTTAGTTCAACATATTAAAGATAAACTTAAGCACATAAATGAAAGTAAACAACATGCAAACATGAAACTAGAAAGAGTAAGGTAAGAAATGCTCAATATATGGTTGAACATGACTCCAATGCATGATCCTTCATTCCATCAAACATGTTGAGTACAAGTTTCTTCAAGGTTTTGTTACAAAAATTGAGAATTCCTACAAAACTAGAAAGAAAACTAATCTAAGTATTTACAAGAAGTGCTCCTCCTACCAAGCTATAGTTCTAGCTTTATCAAGCATACAACCAAGCATACTTTCTATGAACTACAAAGGCATGTATTTATAGAATAAACCCTAGCTCAAGTCCTTGTTCAAGTTGGAGACATAATGATGAAATTTGATTCCTTTGGCCTCAAAAGTCTTTCTTGAGCATTTGTGTTATCTTCTAGGGAATCCCAAAATGCAGCTGGACATTGGAATTATTTGCAAAAGTTGTGTGAACAGATTGCAAGTTGAAGAGAGTCGACATCTGCAAGTTGGCATGGATATGCGGATGTGAAACGCGAGTGGCAACCCGCAAAATTGTCGTCCGTGGATCGCTCTTCATTTCCAATTTTGCCCTTTTTAATTTTTGATTATTCCCATAATGCCCTTGAGACGTTTTTCCACAAATAAACAATATTTGACAATTTGATGAAGAAAATAATTGTCGAAAATTCCAAGCTTAAATGATAAAATTGGTACACTTTGAATCAACTTTGAATTTGATATTCTTTGAACTTCAATTGATCCAAATTGTGCTTAATTATCTTTTTCCTGCATAATCAAATAAACTTGGGCATTAATTTGCTCAAAATAATAATTCTGCCTCAAAGCCCTAATTTTCGGAACAAAAGCCCTAATTTTGGAGCAAACCTTGATTTGATGGAAAATAATAAAATGGAACCATTTTAATATAAAAAATACTAAAAACATACTCTAATCATACTAAAATCATATATAAAATAGATAAATTTATCACTTATCAGTGGATGACATCATAATCAAATCTAAAAAGGTTGAGGATCATTTAGTTGATTTGAGAAAATTGTTTGAAAGATTGAGAAAATTTTGAAATTGAGCCCTGCCAAGTGTGTGTTTGGAGCCCTGGCCGGTAAGTTGTTGGGTTTCATCGTTAGCAAGCAAGGTATAGAAATAGATCCTGCCAAGATTAAGGCAATCTGGGATATGCCGATCCCAAAAACTCAAAAGGACGTGAAGAGATTTTTGGAAAAAATTAATTTTATCGGCAAGTTTATTGCTCAGTTGACTTCTACTTGCAAGCCTATCGCATCCTAAAAATCGTGAAGGCAAAGGTATTGGTGGGGTCATTGACTGTCGTGTTCGAAAAGACGGTCCGATCTTGGTGACCCTTTCAAAAATAAAATTTTTTAGAAAAACCGTGCGTGTGTGAGAAAAAATCAAATTTTAGTAAAAAGTGTATTTTAAGAAAAAATGGTATTTTAAAAGAAAACAAGGCCGGGACTAAAAGTGCGACAGGTTTGGCCAACTAATTTTTGAAAAAGCATTTTATTTTAAAAAAAAATGGAGTCGCCACTTGGTACTAAGTTAGGGTGTACCAAGTCACCCGAAAAATCATTTAATAAAAAAAATAAAATTTAAAAAAATTATTTTAAAACCCTTTTTCGACTCCGGTCTACGAAAAAATGAGAGAAAAGGTCCTGGAGTCACATTTGAAAAAAGGGAAGGCAAAGGTTTGCGCCTAAGGCACCCTTTCAACCTAGCCGAGGCTATTTGCGAGGTTTAATCAAAATTTTCCTAATTTAACCCTAAGTTCCATCGCGTTCAGATGTATCTATATGAATGCAAATCCTAAGTCTAAATGTGAATATCGAGAGGGTCGGCATGTTCCGTCGAGGCTTGGTCGGAATTATCACATTGATTGCGAAACCCGAGTCGAGACCTCAAGGGAGTCACGGGTTTTATGCAAAATGTGATGCAAAAAGAAAAGAAAATAATAATGTATAGTAAGTGAAGAAAGAAGGTGGGTATGCAACATGACGGGTACGGGAGACTAATAACTCATGACTGAATATTTCTACTCACGGAGGGGGGAACGGCTTGTACGCCACCGCTTCCCGTGTGAGTAGGCGACTATTTCTAGTCGGATCACACAAATGTCCTAAAATCTAAGTGAAATGTAATCTAGATGTCATGCATTTGAAAAATGTGTCAATAATAATAATAATAATAATGATAATAAATAGTAATAATAAAATCATGCCAAATGGAAAGAAAAATTAAAAGTGTGTGAAATGAGATGAGAAATGCACACGAATGTACCTAATACTAAAATGTCCTAAGGGTCTAGCGTTGGACTAGCCCGTTCCAAAAATCCCACTAGCGTTGGACTAGCGAGGAAAGAAAGAAGCCACAACTAGCGTTGGACTAGTGTGGTGACGGAATACTATAAATCATGAATTAAACATTAAAGCATGAATTAAAAGCAAATTAAACATATAAAAACATATGAGATCACATAGGAGCACATAACACATAAGCATAATATTCTAGATGCAAAAATCCTAAGGAAAGCGGTAAAAGAAATAAACACATAAGCACGCAAAAGCAAATAAAACCTAACTATTACACCAGGGGACTTAATTTACAATTTAAAAGGGGGGAATTTAAAATGCCCTATCTATTACACTTTCTATCTAATTACACAATTTTTGCTAAAATATGAGAAAAATAACCTAACTATTACATTGACTAGCTAAATACAAAAATATTACATTTTTCGTCAAAATAATAAATTTTAAAATTAATTAGCGCAAAATAAATAAATGCGCAAAGAGTGCATAAAATAAGAAACGCATAAAAAATGCATAAAATATCACATTAGAGCACGTTGGAGCACATAAAAGAAAAATAATGAGAGATCGGGATACCTCTTTGAAGATCCAGTATCGAAGCTTGAAAACGAACGCACAAGTTAAAGGGATAACTATTTAATAAAATAAAGAGTAAAATACGAAATACTAACACATTAGAAGAACATATATTATAGCAAGTTAGAGGGGGAAAATGAAAGGTAGAATAAATTGGGGCCAAATAGTAAATTTAAACTAATTGGGACAAAAATTAAAAAAATCTAAACAAGTCTAAGCGCAAAAATATAATTAACGCAAATTGGGGGGCAAATAGTAAATTCTAACAATTAAGGGGACTAAAAATAAAATTTTGTAAGACTTGAGGGGTAAAATAAAAACACATAAATCTATGGGGTAGCAATGCAAAATTAAAGTAAATTGGGTGGAAACATTAAATTCGAGCCAAAAGAGGGGGGGCCAAATTGCACAATTTAAGAAAATGCAAGTGGTACAATAACACTACCTAAGATCTTGGGGGTCAAAACATAAATAACTATTCTTTGGTAAAATAATAATAATAAAAAAAAGCTAAATTGAATCAAATAAATTAATTTGAGTATCCAGGTTAATTAACCAATTACTTTAATTAACTAACTAAACTATCAATGCCAACTAATATAAACCAAACTAAATTAACTATTAGTCAGAATAAAGAAAAATACACCCACCAAATATTCCCAATTTCCAATCGATTTATTTTCTTCATTTATTATTATTATTTTTTTTCCTCACACGATTTTCTTTCTTTCTTCTTCTACTTTTCTCTGTTTTTCGTTTTCGTTTCTTCTCCACTATAGCCTCTCTAACCTCTGCTTCTCTCTTCTCTTGATCTCTCTCGTTCTCTCCTCTCATCTCCCTCTCTTCTCTTTCTTTTCTATTTTTCTAGCCCTTTTTCTATCTCTCTTCTTCGTTCTTTCTTTCTTTTCTGTCTTTTCTTCCTCCAATTTCCCTGGCACTCCGAATCCCTATTCGCCCTCTTGCCACTTCTTTCATCACTACTGGTTCTTCCTGTTTCTCTTTTTCGAAATCCCCTTTTTCTCTCTCAGTCTTTCTCTCTTTTTTCTCTGAATCGTTCCTTTTCTTCTTCATCTCTTCCACCTTTCTCTGTGTTCTGCCTCTCTGTTTCTCTCTTTCTTTTTGGTTTCTTACTCCCTTTCCTTCTCTCTCGCCCTCTATCTGTCTTACTCTCTCATTCCCATCTTTCCATTTTCTCTTTCTCTCTCAGATTCTTCACTGGTTTTTTCTTGAATCCAAGCCCCCCTAAATTCTAAATCAGCATTCCTAAAAATGAATCCCTAAAATTTCTTGATTCCCAAAAGTATGGCCGTTAATTTAAGTGTGATAGTCGATCTGATCTGATGGGAATGGGGCTGTCTTGGTGAAATTGAATTGATAGGGTGCTGATTTTGGTTATTTTGTGGTTCTGTTGTTGTTTTTAGCAGGTTGTCAATGGTGGTAGGGGAGCTACAGTGGTGGTAATTTTTGCTTTGACCGTGTATTTGTGTGATGTGTGTGTGTGATTGAAAGGTCTGTGTGATATGTGTGATTGAATGTGCGTGTGATGTATGCATGTTGTATTTTGCTGGTTTGCTGATTCAATTTGGTGGTGATGACAGTTTTGGGTTTCTGCAATTGGCTGGCGGTTGTAGTGGTAGAGGGCAGTGAGAGAGTGGTGGTGGGGTTGTTTGAGATTGTGAATGATTGCTAGACAGTGGTGGTTATAGCAAGGTTGAGGTGTGTAGGGCATTGGGTTGAATTGGAGGTTGTTCTGATATCTGATATGCGTGGATGTAAGTGGTTATAGTGACCGTTTGTGATGGTTTTGATAGAGGAGATTGCTTTGGGAACTGACAGGGGACGAGTTGGTGAAAGGGCTAAATTAGTGCTGTCTTAATTGGGATTGTGACTGCTTTTACAGGCTGAAAAAATGGTGGTCTGCATACTATGGTGGTTTTGGTTTGCAGAGATTGGCTTTACTTGGTGAGAATCTGATAAGGCTCTGCGGAGGGCAGTCGTGTTTTGCTGGATTTATTGGTTGATTATGCATGGGTTTGCGGGTGGTTGTCAATGATTAATTGCTATTTCCTGTAGGTTTGAGGGATATGTGTGGTGGTTTTCTGGTATTTGGTTTTCGTGTTTGTGTAGCTTCAGCAGGTTACAGTGGGTTTAGGAGGTGGCGGTTTGGATGTACTGGTTGCAGGTTACAGATGATTGGAGGGTACTGTTTTGGTGGTGAAGGAGGAGTGGTGGTATGACTGGTGGCAGGTGGTTTTCCGAGGGTTGTATTGTGGTTGGTTTTGAGAAAATTGTTGGTGGAGTAGGGGTGGTAGACGGTGGAGGAAGAACAAGAACAAAACCAGAAAAATGACTAAAAAAATTCAAGAGAAGCAAAACTGAAAGTAAATCTAATAATTCCAGTAAAATTCTTCAACAAAACATATAAATTTAATCAAATTTGCCTAAAATGAAAGAAAATTCAATAAAATCAAAAGAAGGAACTTACCTTTTGAAACTTCAAAAAATGATTTGATGAACAGTATTTGTCTGATGAATAGTAGATCAGCTCTTGGAGGTGGCAGCTTAGTGTGTGTTCTTAGGTGTTTTGTGTGTGTTTTGATCTTTTAGGGTAAAGTCAAAGTGTGTTTTAGGATTTTTTCATTTTTCATCCTCTTTTCTGCTGATTAGGGAGAGTATTTATAGGTCACTTGTCTTGTTGGCCAAGAATGCTGTAAAATAACGAGAATACCATCGGTATTAAAAAATGTTAATTTTATTAAAAAAAAATATTTTTAACCCTAAAAATTAAAATTAATACAAGAAATATGACAGTGATCTCTAACTTTTCAAAAATAATCCACAGTAGATTTCAAAAAATAAAAACTGGAGCTCAAAACTAATAAAAACGCGCTCGGGGTGTAAAATGACGGTTTTGCCCTTGGATAATGAAAATTAATAGAAAAATAGTTATCGTCTTCAAAAAATTATCAAAAATTACAATAAGCTTAAAACACTAGAAAATGCATTTTTGACTCAAAATTTGTGAAAAATGAATTTAATTTGTAAAATGACAATTTTGCCCTTGGCCAAATGAAAATTCATAGAAAAATAGTTACTGTCCTCAAAAAATTATAAAAAATTACAAATAAGCTTAAAACACTAGAAAGTGCAATTTCAGCACAAAATTAGTGAAAAATGAATTTAATTTGTAAAATGACAATTTTGCCCTTGGGTAATGAAAATTCGCAGAAAAATAGTTATCATCTCTGAAAAAATTAAGAAAATTAAGAAACATGCTTAAAGAATTAAAAAAATGAATTTGGAACTAAAAATGAGCTAAAATGGTATTTGTGGGGCGAAATTACCATTTTGCCCTCGTGATGGTAAAAATATATAGAATACTAATTAAATTCCAGAAAAATTATAAAAAAATGACAAATTCACCTAACAATAAAAATATGAATTTAAAACCCCAAAAAGCTGACAGAAAAATATTTACAGATAAAATTACTATTTTGCCCCCCCAAATTATTAAAAAAATAAATAAAATTTGTCCCAAAAAGTGCAAACATGCCCTTCCCATGTTTGAAACTAAATGGTGTGTCAAAATTTGGTGTCTACAGAGCCTTTGTTCAAGTTGTTGAGAAAAAATGTGCCAATGGAATGAAATGATTATTGCCAACATGTTTTCGATAAGATCAAGGATTACTTGCTAAATCCTCCAGTTTTAGTGCCACCCTAGTCTGGACGACCTCTGATTATGTATTTATCAATGCTTGATAAATGACGTGGTGTAAATTAGGTATAATAATTATGAACAAAAACACACAAATCAAGTAATAAAAACCTAATCTCCCAACTTATTTCGCAAGTACATAGGTCGATTGTAGTATTGGGAGTATTAGGTGTCAAATCCCATGAGGAATTAAATATGTGCAATTACTAAAGTTTTTTCATTAACTTTTATTATCGAAACATAAATGAAAATAAGAGTGATGTGGGGTCCCTTCAATAGAGTAGATATATGATTAAGAACTTTTGTAAAATTCAACACAAAGAAGCCTAGAACATAGAATCTACTAATGAACCAAGCATGAGTGACTCACTAAGTGTTTTCTTGCTTTGTTTAGAATCCAATTCCATATGTGTCATAACTAGATCTCTCTATGAAATGGCAAGACTCCAACTATTCTTATGATAAAAATCTTTTGAAAAGCATGAATTGTAATGATTCACTTAAACATCCATTATTCTCATATGAAAAATTTAAGTATTATTTGTTCATTTTTCATTGTCACATGCATCTCTCAATGTCAAGTAGCAACTAAATGACTTGTTTAAGTTGGTCAAGCAAAAACAAGTATTAAAACTTGAACAAGTAAATAATCAAATGCAAGCTTAGTAAGTACAATAAGTTAAATCATGTTTGTTGATTCATTAGCTTCATCTATGATCTAGACGAAGCCTTTAGTTCAACATGGTTAGTGAAACAACTAAAAATTCAACTTCAAAGATAGAATTCCTTGGCAACTATTGAAAGTAAAAGAGATAGAGTTTGAGAATTGCTCAACCAATATGAGAATTAGTCCTCTTCTTGATTTACCTTCAAAAGTTGCATTACAAAGTCTCTTACAATGTTTCTCACCACTCTATTGAAGGATAAGACAATTCTATTAATTCTCTACCAAGCTAAGTATAAAACTAAAGACTATACTACTTTCTACTCCTAAAACTTGTTACAAATGCTTTACAAATGACTTCTGTTTATAGACAAATATTCCTCAAGTCTTTTTCCAACTTGCATGAATCATTAAAGTATGGAAATGATGAAGATTTACTTGGGGATTCCAAATGGGCACAAAAGTCTTCATTTATGCTTCCAATGTATTCTCCTACTTGCAGAACCCCATCTTCATATGAAAATGTTTGCAAAAACCAGCTGGAGGAGGCTGTAAGTTGATGCCCTAGAAAGTCCAGCCGTATTGCGATCCGCAGATGGCGATACACGAATGTTCATCTGCGTATCTCATCCGCGGATCACACCTTTGTGGCCCCCACTTGATTTCTGATTTTTGCTGAGTTGGCATCTATGTGTGCAAGCATTTTTCATGTATTTCAAAGCATTTTGAGGAAGAATTGGATTTTTTTCATTATTTTGCACAATTGTTCTTTCAAGTTGTTCATCCAATTTTAACTCTTTGAATCACTATTGATTTTGATTTTTCTTTACTCCAATTGATCTAAAATAAGTTTAAGTACGATGAACCTGCAATTATATACCAAAATTGTGCGTTAATTTGCTCAAATAAAAATTTCCCCTAAAACAATCCTAATTCCGATAAAAATCTTATTTTTTATGAATTGTTAGAAAATGAGTAATTTGCAACCAAAAATACTATAATTATGCTAAAACAACATCTAAAACAAAAAATAATATATATAATAATATTGATAAATTTATTACTTATCAATAAAGCCGTTGGATGTGTTTTGGGACAACATAATGAATCAGGAAAAAAGGAACAAGCCATTCTCAGTAAGAAATTTACGACATATGAGGCCAATTATTCCTTTCTGGAGAGGAGTTGTTGTGCATCAGCTTAGACAGTTAAAAAGTTGAGACACTAGTTAAATCACACAACCTACCTCATTTCCCGTTTTGATCCTTTAAGATACTTATGGGAAAAACTGATGCCCACAAGACGCATGGCCAAATGGCAAATGATACTTTCCGAGTTTGACATTATTTTTACCACACAAAAAGCAATAAAAGAGCAGGCCATAGCAAATCACTTGGCCAAAAATCCACGAGATGAGGATTACCAGCCACTCAACCTTATTTTCCAGACGAAGAGATTTTGTTCATTGGGGCAGTTGAAGACATGGACGAGCAGTATCTGGAGTGGAGATTATTCTTTGATGGTGCTTCAAATTCTTTAGGAGTTGGGATTGGTGCAGTACTAGTGTCACCTGAAGGGAAGCATTATCCTGCAACTACCAAGCTATGTTTTCCTTGTACCAACAACATGGCCGAGTATGAAGCTTGTATCCTAGGGTTGAAGATGGCTTTGGAGATGGAGATTAAGGATTCGATAGTGTTTAGTGATTCTGATTTGATGGTGCACTAGATGCTTAAACATTGGGCGACTCGGGATTCCAAAATTGTTTTGTATCATTGTAGCTTGCTCAATTTAGCTGCCAAATTCAGGAATCTAGAGTTTCGGCATACTCTGCAAACTCATAATGTCTTTATGGATGCTCTGGCCACTATATCTTTCATGGTTAAACATTTCGATGAGTTAATGATTGAGCCTATCCAAATTTAGGTTCAAGAGGAGCCAGCTCATTGTTGGACCACCGAAGAAATTCTAGACGGTCGACCTTGGTACCGTTACATCAAAGAATTCATCAAAACTGGATCTTACCCCTCTAATGCTAGCACAGCTTCAAAAGGTTTCTTACGTAGGATATCATCGAGGTTCTTCTTGAATGGAGAAGTGCTATACAAGAAAATGTCCAACTTAGGCCTGCTGAGATGTGTTGACAAAGAGAAAGCTCATCAAATGATGAAAGAAGTTCACAATGGTGTGTGTGGGCCGCACATGAATGGGCACTTGTTGGCTAAGAAAATCATGAGGACGGGATATTTCTGGCCTACCATGTTGCATGATTGTGTTGAGTTCATCAGAAATGCATCAAGTGTCAGATGCACGGTGATGTAATGCATGCTCCTCTTTCAGAACTTCACAGTATGACTGCTCCTTGGTAGTGCTCAATGTGGGGAATGGATGTGATTGGAACCATTGATCCTCCAGTTTCGAATGGGTACCGATTTATATTGGTAGCAATAGAGTATTTTACTAAATAGGTTGAGTTTGAGTCTTATAAACATGTAACTAAGAAGGTTGTGATTGATTTTCTGAAGAATCACGTCATCTCCCATTTTGGGTGCCAGAGACGTTGATCACGGATAATGCAAAGAATCTCAATAATGACATGGTAGATGGATTATTTAAGAAGTTTAAAATCAAACATCAGAATTTTGCCATATACAGACCTCAGATGAATGGAGTTGTGGAAGTTGCTAATAAGAATTTGAAGAAAATTATTCGCAAGATGACTAAAACACATCGGGATTGGCATGAAAAGTCCCCTACGCACTATTGGCATACAAGACTGCTATTAGAACTTCTATTGGGGTAACTCATTATGCTCTTACGTATAGAATGGAAGCAGCTTTACTGGCGGAAGTAGAGATTCCTTCCCTACGTATATTGATGGAGGCCTAGTTGGACGAAGTTGAATGAATTAGAGAGTACCATGAGCAGTTATTGTTGATCGATGAGAAGCGCTTGAATGCTGTTTGCCATGGGCAGTGCTACCAAAAACAAATGGCCCATACTTATCAAAAGAAGGTCAAACCTTGCTAATTCGAAGTAGGAGACAAAGTTTTGAAGCGAATTCTTCCAATTCAGGAGAAGGCAAAAGGGAAATTCGCTCCAAATTGGCAGGGTCCATTCATTGTGAAGAAGGTATTATCAGGTGGATGTCTTGTTCTGGTAAAAATGGATGGTCAAGACTTTCCCCAAATCATCAATTCAGACATGGTGAAAAATTTTTACATTTGATTAGTAAGTTTTCTTTCAAAATTATTATAAAACAGGACGGGTTAAAGGCCGGCCTTTTTTCTTTTCCCTTGAATATTTTATTCCCTTAGTTCTCCCTTTTGAGCCTTTAGAAACTAACAATTTTCGTTTCATAACCCACTTGATAGATGCACCCCACACTGGGGCAAATTTTATTTTATTTTGTTAAAAGAGAGAGAGAGAGAGAGAGAGAGAGAGAGAGAGAGAGAGAGAGAGAGAGAGCGGAAGTGAAATTGAAAATGGTACAAAAAGAAAATCCCACGAGAAAGTCATTAAACTGGGGGCAAATTTAAAAAAAAAGGAAAAAGAAAAAGAGAATCCCAGAAAGCAAAGAATAAAAGTTGGGATAACTCATCTTGAAAATGCAACCTTATGATAATTAGCCTTTTCACAAATCCTGTTTTCCAGCCTTAACCTTTCAGACACCTTACCTGACCCCATTACAAAAGCCGAGAATGTTATTGACCTTCGTCTTTATTTTGTGATAATTTTGAAATGAAAATTTGCAAATCAATATGGTATATGATGTTAATATATCTATCCCAAATCATCAAGGAAAGATTGCCTTACTGATGCTAAATATTTCTAAGTACCAATCTGATTTGATGAAAAGGGATTGACCATTCAGGACTGAGTGATTATTTGCTCTTTTTCTCTGTTGTAAAGGTGAAAACCTAGAAGGGAGCCTCAAAAAAAACAAAAAAAACAAAAAAAAAAGAAGAAAGAAAGAAAGAAAAAAAAGAGATAAAAAAAGAAAGAAAAAAATGAAGAAAAAAAGAAAGAAGAAGACGAAAAAGTGGGTGGGGAAAACCTTATTGAAAACCCTAAAGGCCCCTAAGGTGGAAATCCTGTATGCACCAAAGAAGCCGGGTGAAGGAAAAGTAACAAAGTTGAAAAGAGTTGGTGGCTATGTTCCCTTGGGTCTTTCTCTTCATGGTTGTTCTTCTTTTGGCAATATCGAATTTCTGATGGATGACATCCAAACGGGTCAAGTGTGATATTCTTAGTCAAACGCCTGGTTTCAACAACATATATAATTTGTTTTGTTACCTTTGAAATTCTTGATTTATCTTTGACAAAAGTTATTTCACACTTATCTCTGTGCAATTCATTGGGTTTTGGTTTTAATTCCATGAAATATGATGTTTGCATCAAATAAAAATAATGAAATTAAATAAAATTGTTTTTGCATTGTTCTATGCATTAGACTTGTGTCAAAAGACAATCCCCATAATTTATCATGACGGATTGTAGCAGATGATCATGTTTATAAGGCACAGTAAGAGGTCGAATAAAAGATATGGATGAACAGTGAAGATTAGGAACAGCTTGCCAGAATGGACTAGAAATTGGATTTTCAAGAACTCATGTTTATACGCTTCTCAAGGCTTGATAGATCTCATGGTGGTGGCACATTATTTAATCATACTTTACTTCCCATCTGCAAGTGAAATTGCGAGTTCATTATTGACGCTTTGTCGGAAAGAGAAAGCTGGGGCAAAAATTCAAATCCAAAGATTGATTTCTTTTTGTGCTGGGGCAAATTTTTAAAGAATTGACTTTGAATGAAATTCGACTGATTTACAGTGGGGCAAATTTTTAGGAGGATTCCATTTCAAATAGATTTTGATGCTTTGAATAGGGTTGAAAGTTGAAAGGAATGATTTCAAATTGATTTGAGTGTCACATACTGGGGCAAATTTCTTTTGAAAAGTTATGGTTTCACCTTGATTTTTATACTTTATGCTTGAACAAATTTTGAAAAGAACTGACTTCTAGTTTACACTGGGGCAAATTTTCCAATAAAAAATTTGAATTTCAAAATGATCTTAGTGCTTTATGCCTTAGATAGAATTTTGGAAAGACTAATTTACACTAAGGAAATTTTTTGGAAGGATTGATTTCAAAAAGGATTTTGATGCCTTATACCATGCCAAATTTTGATTGGAATGATCTCAAATTGATTTGACTATCGAGGTGAATTCTGAAAAGATTGATTTTTCATGATGACTAAACATTGAGAGAAAATGGGGATTCATACTTGATGCAAGTGCTGACACTGGGTAAAATTTTATTTTGTTTTGTTAAAAAAAAAGAGAGTTTCAAATTGATTTGCAGGCTGCTTTCAACATTTATTAATCTTTTTCACGTATTTGTCTAGCAAACTAGATGTTTCACATTGATTTGTCGGTTGCTTTTTGACATTTAAACATAAAAAAAATATTTTCACGCATGTCCAGCAAACTGGACCTTCACTTTTAATTTCTTCGCATTTCACCCCAGCAAACTGGATAAATGTCCCTCAAACTGGACCTTTACGTTTAATTTCTTTGCATTTTACCCAACAAACTGGGCGCATGTCTAGCAAACTGGGCCTTCATGTTTATTTTTTAAGTTTGGCAAACCAAACTTTGCATTGCATCTCACCCCTAGCAAATTAGAAGCACGTCCAGCAAATTGGACCTTCACGTTTAATTTCTTTGCATTCACCTCAGCAAACTGGGTGCATGTCTAGCAAACTGGACCTTCACATTTATTTTTCAAGTTTTGCAAGCCAAACTTTGCATTGCATCTCACCCCAGCAAACTGGGTGCATGTCCAACAAATTGGACCTTCATGTTTAATTTCTTGCATTCATCTTAGTAAACTGGGATTGCATTTGTCCAGCAAACTGGATGTTTCATATTTAATTTCTTTGCATTTCACCAATTCTAGCAAACTAGGATCACGTATCTCTTAAGAAACTGGACGTTTCATATTTTATTTTGATTTTATTTTTAAAGTCAGGTAGCTCAAACTTTTTACTTTTATTATTGGAACTACGTTTGACCTGATTTCCCTCACTGGGATGCGTAGGTAGCTCCTAGGGAACTTGGTCGCTTGTTTTGCCATATTCATGTGTTCATTGGTTTCATTGCATCACATCCTCATACTATGCATGTTTACATGTGCATTTGTTTCATATTTAGATGAGTCAAAATTTGGTGTTGTCTACATTTTTGTCTGAAATTTCTATGAGATTCCCGACAAAGAGGGACAAATTGTAGACACCAAAATTTGACTCACTATTTATTTTTTTCAAATATTGGAGTATTTCTTTCCATCTTTGAGGGTCAAATTCTAATTTTGAGCAAAAGAGGCAAAATCAACAATTTCGGGAGGGCAAAATAGTAATTTTTAGCTGTAAACATTTTTTCATTAGTTTTGGGATTTTAAATTCATATTTTGTACTTTCATACTTATTTTTTTAAATTTCTGTGATTTTTTCGGGTTTAACTAATATTTTTCTATATTTCGCCAGCATAGGGACAAAATGGTAATTTCACCTCACGAACACTATTTCGCTCATTTCAAGTCCAAAATTTATTTTCCAATTTTTAAGCATATTTCTAAATTTTCTTGATTTTTCTGGAGATGATTCCTATTTTTCTATAAATACCGCGTTCAGGGTCAAATTGTCATTTCATATTCTAAATACATTTTTCAACAATTTTTGAGTCCTAAATTCATTTCCTAGGGTTTTAAGCTTGTAGACATCAAATTTTGACACCCCACTTATTTTCTAACATTAGGGACCTTTTGGAGTCAAATCCTAATTTTTGAGTAAAAATGAGAAAGTCAGCAATTTTTGGAGGGGCAGAATAGTAATTCTCTAACCGTAAATAGTTTTCACAAGTTTTGAGGGGTTTAAATTCATTTTTTGTACTTTTATACACATTTTCAAATTTTTTGTGATTTTTTTGAATTTAACTGATATTTTTTGTATATTTTGACAGTACATGAGCAAAACATTCATTTCGCCTCTTAAATATTTTTTTCGCCATCTTTGGGTCCCAAATTCATTTTTAAGTTTTTAAGCATGTTTCTAAGTTTTTATATTTTTTTCGGGGAGAATTGCTATTAACAAATTTATTATTTACATTTTTCTTAATTCTTTTTTCATTTTTGTGAGAGAATATAGATTTTTATTTTTTTTGTAAGGGTAAAGTTGTAATTTTGGTAGTCAAGGGCGTTTTAGTCTTTTAGTCATTTCTTGAAAAATAAGTCCTTTGTGCACTATAAATAGCTATTTTTGGGATAAAAAAAGGGGAGTTGAAAATGGAAAGGAGAAAAAAAAAAGGGCCTAGAGAGAGTTTTTATTTTTTTTTAGTTTTTAGTTTTATCTATTACAACAAGAACACCAAAAACACACACTTTTTTCTATATTTATCTTCAAGTTTTCACTAAGAATACTAAGAACACCTACTAGGTTTTAGTACATCTTCAAGCCTATCCCTATAACACACACTAGTACATCTTCAACCCCACACTTAGAACATCTAGAACACACTAAAACTTTACATTCATATTCAAACCTACACCTAGAACACCAAGAATACACACTAAAATCCCAAGACCATCTCACACACTTCACACATTTCTCTCTCACACACTACACACTATTACCTCACACACATACTCCAAATTCACACACCACATCCCACACTTAACACACACTTTCACACTCTTTTCTCTCACACACTACACACACTAATACCCATTACACGTTCACAAAGACACATAGACACACACATATACACATAGTCCACCTATTTACCATACAATCATACATACAACACACACAATCATACACACATTCACAAGTTCATAATTCACACTTCACACACATAACACACAGTAGTCACACAGAAACACATACAAGCACACATGGACATAATCAGAACACACAGTTCACACTAAGCATTTTAACACACTTCACAAACAAAAAACACACACTCTCTCAAACACGTCTCAAGCACACACTCAGTTGGGACTTCACACACACATCCTACTGAAACACCAACTTTGCCCAATCCTCATCAGACAGCCTCTGAACACCAAAAACCATTGTTTCCTCCCATCAGCTCCAACACTTGCAAATAAACAAAATCAAGACAGCCACCACAACAACATTGCCCAACCACCAAATTTCACCACTGCATCACCTAATTGCCAATCAAGATCACCAAAATTTGCCATCAATTAGCCCATAAACCTACAATCACAACTACACCGGATTACTTCAATCCCCCAGAAATCAAGCCCTCCACCACAACCATTAGCTCCAACCACCACAGTTTACCGGAACCACCAACTCAGTCAAAACCCACCATTTGAGCCCACAAAATCACCAATCCATTGTCTGCAAGAACAACCCAATATAGCCACCTCTACCTGCTTCCCCAACCACCACCTCTGTCATCCCAAAGCCAACCATACCACCTGCAATAGCCCTATTTCACTACTCAAAATCACAATACAATCCAAAGCCACAGCAAATTTCTATTTTCATTCACCAATTGACCGTCTTCACTGCCCAATCATCACCCTAGCCTCCTGAAACCACCCCAATTGCCACTAGTAAAATCACCAGTCAGCTTCCACCAGTCACCAGGGCAAGCTCAATTAGATTCTCCACTGCCCACACGGTGACCTTCCCCACCAGCAATCATAGCCGAACAACCAGCAACCTCCCACCGCAAGTTGTGCAGCCCACAATCATAGAAACAACAAGTCACCGTGCCAATTCCACCACTTGTAAAGAAAATAGCAACAGAGCAACAGCAAAGCCTCCAGCACCACCAAAGCCCCTACCGAACCTCCACCAATCCTGTAACCACCATTGTAGCATTCACACAGCCATCAGAAAATCACCAGCCACAACTGCAATTTCACACCTCAGTCTCAGTCCATCATCAGACCCTCAATAGAAACAAACATCAAACAACCAGCCTTTCCACCGAATTCTGTGTCACCAACCATTATCACGTCGTCGCTCCCACCACCTCGGAATCAGGTAAGCAAATTTCTCAGCCCTCTTTTCATAGCTTCTGATCACTGGAATGTCTTTATGAATATTGTTTAATTTCTTATGGATTCAGCCCATTGATTGAAAGATTTAGAGTTTTGTTTGGTAATTGGGAGAATTCATGTTCTTGGAGGATTTTAGGGATTTGAGATTTGATTTGGGAATTAGTTAGAAGAATGATATTGGGAATTTTGGAAAGAAGAAATCGATTAGGGGTGGAGAAAATAGAGAAGAAGAGAAGACAGGCAGAAGAGAAAAGCTAGGGAGAAAACCATAGGAGAAAATCGGAGAGTGAGGAGAGAGAGATGAGAGAATTGGAGAGCTAGAAAAACGGTGAGAGAGAAAGAAATTGAAGACAGAAAAGTGAGTAAAAGAAACAAAGAAAGAAGAAACAAGAAAGAAAGAGGTAAGAGAGAAAGAAAGGAAGAAGAGAGAACCAAGAGCAAAGAGAAAAGCAGCGAAGGAAGAAGAGAGGAAGGGAGACAAAAAATAGAGAAAAAGGGCATTTTTTTATTATTTTTTATTTGTATTAAGTTTAATTGCTTTCATTATTAGATTTACTTTAATCAATTAGTAGTTAATTTAGTCATTGTGGTTAATTAATCTAGTCTAATTTAAAATTACATAGTTTTAGGTTATTTCATTAAAAGTAAATGATAGCACTTGGTGCCTTGGGGTTTTGAGTAATTTCAATTTTGTCTAAGAACTTTTAATAATTGCACTTTAGTCCCTGTTATTATAAATTCACCCCTAGATTTTTACATGCATTTCAATTAAGTTCCCAATTGCAATTTGCCCCATTTTTGTTGAAAATTATTGTTTTGTCCCCCCATTTCACTTTAATTTGCATCTTTGCCCCTCATATTTGCTTCAATATCCAATTTTACCCCTTAAAATTTATAGAAATTTAATTTTAGTCCCCTTAGTTGCTAGACTCTATATTTTTACCCAATATGTCAATAATTACTTATTTTTAGGCTTTATTTCTTTATATCGAGGTACCTTGAGTTGTTTGTTCATTTTGGTTAGTATTTATATTGGGTATCTCACGAAAGGTACCCCTATTACTCATTAATTTCTCTTTATGTGCTCCAAGGTGATCCTATGTGATTTTCTGCATTTTCTTCAATATGTTTCTTATTTCACGTACTTTTTGCGTACTTATTTACTCTATGTCATTTAGTTTTGAATTTTTATTATTTTGGAAAAAAGTGTGATATTTTTGTATTTAGCTAGCCAATACATTTATTATATTTCTTACAAATATTTGTGTATTTAGATAGCAAGTGCAATAGATAGGTCATTTTTCAAATTTTCCCCTTTAAGTTGAAAGCAAAATCCCCCAGTGTACTAGTTAGCGCTTGTGTGCTTTCACATGTTTATGTGCTTATATGTTTTACTGCTTTCTTTGGGATTTTTACATCTAAATATCGTGCTTATGTGTTATGTGTTATGTGTTCCTACATGCTCTCATGTGTTTTTATATGTCTATTGTGACAGCCCCACTTTACGCAGAGGCGCACCAAAGGGCTCAGCGGACTGCCTACCTAGCTCTCGCCAGGACTCAAATCACGCACTCGCACAAACATCCAAGCGTACTTAACCCATAATAAAATGTATTCATAAAGAAATACATTCATGAAATTTACTTGAAAGTATAAATATCACCAGAGTTTTTACATCCCAAAATATAAATAATATTTACAATAAAAGCCTACACATTTAGGCTATCAAAATACATTAAACAAAACATGTACTAGGATCCAAAATCAGCTTTTCCAGCTTTAGTAGTTTTGGAAACCTGGTTAAAGAAAACAAATAAATGGGATGAGCTATAATAGCCCAGTGAGTGCTCAAGTCATGCAGTATACCAATAACAAATAAACCTTTAAGGATAATAATTAACAAATTTAATAAATGATGAACAAGCAATGTGAAGTGTCGTAAAATCAATGGCGGATACAGGCTCACTACAGGAGCAAGCTCAACCGTAGGAGTATCGATCATGATCAAGATAACAAGGATATCGGGACCGAGGTAAAAGCTCAGGTCCGAGATACTTGAAAAATTCAATCCAGAGTTACCCTCTTCGAGGAATGAAACTCATATAGGAAAGAATATCACGCACCTATAACCCACAGCACCTTATATCACCCCAAACTCACCCAATTGACTAACCGTGGAGTAACGGTGAAGTTAGCCACGGAAGTCCAAGATCAAGTATAAAATTCAATCATGAGTTAGCCTTTTCCAGGACTTTACTCAGATATGAAAATTAACACGCACCAGAGTAACGCCCAGCACCTTATATCTCTCCCATACGCACCCAATTTGACTAACCGTGGAAAACGGTGAAGTTAACCACGGAAGTCGCAAGCACAAATAACACGTTGGATAGTGAAAGCATGTAACTACATTGTGGAATAGATGCGATAAAGTACACATCTTTCCTCAAGTAATACATTTCATTAGATAATCATGTCAAGTATAACATCTCATCTCAGGCATCAAAATAATAATGTTAAGTATTACATGGCATTTCATGCATCATGCACACATAAGAACACTCACCTGAAGCCTAAGAAAATATCTCGCGATAAGGTTGGGTCTCACTTCCAGATCCTGAAAATTCAAGAGAAATAGTCGTATAACACCTGACTAAAATCTAAGAAATTTCATAAGGAAATTCAAGATACACCCTAAGTCTTTCTAGGGTTAAATTTCTAGGGTTTTGGAGCTTAGGGTTTTACCCTAGGGTTTAGGGTTTTCAAAATTAGGGTTTTCTAACTTTTTAGGGTTTTGTTCGGAAAGGTTCAATTCACTAATAGCTAATCTACGAAAATTTCTGCACGTTCAAATCACTAAATTACAGATTATAAAGCTTTAAATCATAGCCTAATCACTTTTATTTCTTAGGTTTTATCGAAATTTCGGCAGCACTTCTTCTATAATCGGTCTAACCCAAAATTTTTAACTTGCAAGAAAAACATCCAAACAACCCAATCTCAAGTAGTTCTACCAATTTCACATCAAAATCACTTCAATTTCACTCAAATTTACCACAAAAACACTTGAACCTCTCCAAGGTTCTTCAACCAAATCACACTCAAATCATGACATTTCAAGTTTAAATCACTATCTACAAGTCATACAAGTCCATAAGCCTCATATTCATGGTATAAAACTTCATATTTCATGGCTAAAATAAATCACACTTAACCATAAAGATATGACTTAAAAGCTAGAAAACTATGATCTTTATACTTGAAATAAGATGAAAGTTCTTGAGAAATACCTTTAGTAAGACAAGATTGTTGCTTAGGAGGAAGATCAACTTAATTTCTATGGATGAAAAGTGATCAAATGGAAGTAAAAGCTCCAAGAAAATGAAAGAAAATGGAGAGAAAAGAGGGAAGAGAAGAACCGGCCAAAGTGAAGAAAAGAGAGAAAAAAAATAAGTTAAGCTAAGTGAAAAGAATTGAAGAAAATTGGAAAAAAATGGTGACCAATCAAAGCAAGACAAAAGAAAAAGTGAATCTTGACTTTCTTACCATGGTAATCTACACTTGGCAAAGAGTAATTAGAAGAGATTTTGTCATTTATCCCTATACTTAATCTTGCAAGACATTCTAGGTACAACTCTTAAAGGAAAGGGTACAACATGCTAGTAAAATAGAAAATCATTCCTTATTTCTTTTCACTAATTTTCGGCCCTTTCTTTTTTTTTCTCCTACTAATGGACATAATACAAATTGAATGGTTTTGCATGAATTTCTAGGGTGTTACATCTATTTTCTTTAATTCATGTTTTACTATTTTAATTCATGACTTATCAGTTTTGTTATTCTGTCACCACTAGTCCAATGCTAGTTGTGGTTTTCCTCGCTTTCCCGCTAGTCCAACGCTAGTGAGAATCTATAGAAAGGGCTAGTCCAACGCTAAACCCTCAAGGGCATTTTAGTGCTAGTTTCACTTGCGTGCATTTCCTCTCATTTCACACACTTTTCTTTAGATTTCTTCATATTTGCATGACTTTTTGGTATATATCTTATTATTATTACTATCTATTTTAGCATTTAAAAGTGCATGACATCTAGGTTGCATTTCACTTAGAAGTTAGGCCATTTTGTGTAATCTGACTAGAAATAGTCGTCTACTTACATGGGAAATGGTGGATTGACAGCTCGTTCCCTTCTCCGTGAGTAGAAAGATTTCAGTCATGAGTTATTAGTCTCTCTTACCCGTTATGATGCATCCCCACTTTCTTCAACCACTTATTATCTATGTTACTATTTTTTCTTTTCTTTTTGCATTTCATCTTGCATAGATACTCGTGACTCCCTCAAGGTCTCGATTCAAGTTTCATAATTAATGCGATAATTCTGACCAAGCCTCGACGAGACATTTTGACTCTCTCGATACTCACATTTGGACTTAGGATTTGCATTCATATAGACATATCCGAACTGCTGATAGAATTTAGGGTTAATGTAGGAAAATTTGATTAAACATCGCAACTAGCTTCGGCTAGGTGGAAAGGGTGCCTTAGGCACAAGCCTTTGCCTTCCCTTTCTTCAAATGTGACTCTCAGACCTTTTTCTCTAGTTTTTTTCGTAGATCGGGGTTGAAAAACGTCTTTAAATATTTTTTCTAAAATTCTTTTATTTTGTTTTGTTAGATGATTTTTCGGGTGACTTGGTACACCCTAACTCAATACGAAAGTGGCAATTCCATTTTATCTAAATAAAACTCTTTTTCAAACCATTTGCCAAATTGTCACATTTTTTAGTCCCGGCCTTCTTTTGTTTTCAAAATACCATTTTATTTAAAAATACTGTTTTTTCACTAAAAAATTGATTTTTATTACACACGCATGATTTTTTCAAAACCTATCTTTTTCGAAAAGGGTCACCAGACTAGACCGCCCTTTTGGGGCACGACAGTTCTGGACCAACTCAGTGCTTCATCGATTTTGGGACGCGACAAAGCTTATTTTTAATTTTTGGCAATTTTTCGAGACCAATAGCTATTTTTTTGTTTATTTTGTTATTACAAAGGCAAAATAGTTATTTCACACCCCTAATGTGCTTTTAGCCAATTTTAAGCTCTAAACTTTATTTTTTAGATTTTGAAAATCTATTTTGAATTTTTGGGCAAATTTTGGAGTTCATTGTCATTTTTTGCATTAATTTAGATTTTTTGTGTAAAAAATAATTGTTTTAGAATAAATTTTAGATTTTTTTTACCAGTGGCATTTTTGTTATTTTGTAGTATTCTTGGAGGCCAAGACTACTAACTCTATAAATACCCTTCATTAAAATCAGGAAAAAGGAGAAGAAAAAAAAAACCTAAAACACACCCGTTTTATGTAATTAAAGATCAAAGATACACACACTACACACACTAAAAGCCATTCCCTTCATTTTCATTTGCTGTTCATCTTTAACCGTCAAATCCCATTTACTATTCATCCTTAATCTATCTTCAAGGTTCAAAAGGTAAATTCTTCTCTTTGTTTGATTTACTTTTCTTCCATTTTTCTGGACAAATCTGATTAATTGATTAATTGTGTATATTTGTTAGGAATTTTATTTAAGCCATTGAACTATCCTTCTGTTCTTGTTTGCTGAGTTTTATTTCTGTCGCTGGATTTTCCTTTTGTTTTTCTTGAGGATTTGCATTCATTTAAATACACCCGAACGCGATAGAACTTGGGTTTAATTTAGAGAATTTTGATTAAACCTCGCAACTAGCATCAGCTAGGTAGAAAGGGTGCCTTAGGCGTGAGCCTTTGCCTTCCCTTTCTTCAAATGTGACTCCTAGGACTCTCTTCTCTCCTTTTTTCGTAGACCGGAGTCAAAAAAAGGTTTTTTAAATATTTTTTTCCAAAAATTTTATTTTGTTAAATGATTTTTGGGTGACTTGGTACACCCTAACTCAATACCAAGTGGCAACTCCATTTCAAAGTAAAACCCTTTTTCAAAATTAGTTGGCCAAAACTGTCGCACTTTAAGTCTTGGCCTTACTTTATTTTTATTTTTATTTTTTACCATTTTTCCTAAGTAACAGTTTTTCAATAAAAACTCAATTTTTTCTCACACACGAACAGTTTTTCCAAAACCTTTCTTTTCAAAATGGGTCACTAGACCGAAACGCCTTTTCGAGACGCGACAGTCAACGACCCTACTATGCTTATCAATTTTGGACACGACACATATAATTAGTTTTATCCACCCCCTAAACTAGTATTATCATAATGAAAAATATAGCATGAGAGTCATGAAATCAATACACAAAACCATAACAAAGTAAGTAAATAAGAGATAGGATGAAGAAATCTTATTCAAATGATGAACAAGGCTCCAAGTATCTTCTATTTCTCCCTTAAAAGTGGATTGCTACATAGGAATTCCTGAAGAGTATTCCTTACAAGTGTTGAGTTTCCTACTACAAGCTATAAAGAAAACACTAAACCACAACTATTTGGGAGTGCTCCTCCTTCCAAGACTTGTTCTAAAATGTTATACAAAGGTCCCTATATATAGAAAAATCAAGCTCAAGGTCTCTTTCCAACTTGCAAGATGAAATGATGAAATTTGATTCCATGAACCTTAAAAGTCTGGCCTTGAGATTTTCAATATTCTCTAGGGAAGTTCACCAACAACTAGCACCTCAAAAAGTCTTCAAATAAGCTATAAAGCTGATGCAAGTTGCTGCCCATTTATTTTCTGCCGACTTGCCTGATCCACGATGAACAGTAACGATTTGTGGGTGAACAGTGCCTGTGAATAGTACCCCCAACGGATCACTATAGATCAGATATTCTGGAGGAATTTTGCTGCTATTTGTAATTCCAATAGTGTGATGATTTTTCTAGCTGTAATCCATGAAATTTCTTGCACTTTTGATGTGGAATTTGCTCCCAAAAGTTGAGCAAAACAATCTTCCAAGTTTTGAATGTAAAGGTTGTTCTTTGAACTTCAAATTTAATCATCCTTGAATCTACTAAGAATGCAATGATTTGTGTTCCAATTGATCCAAATTATGATTGAAAGTACAAAACCTACAAGATTGTACAAAAATAGTGTATTAATTGCTTAAAATATAAATTTCACCTCAAAACTTAAAAATCGGGTAAAGACTCTTTTTTTTTGGGAAATTCTTCAATGGAAGAAACTTAGTGAAAATGAGTGACTAAAAACATACTAAAAATACAATAAAATCATATATAAAACCTTATGCTAATATAGGTAATTTTATCACTTATCAAACTCTCCCACACTTGAATCATTGCTTGTCCTCAAGCAATTGAAAATCAAGAGGTCAAAACATGATTCAAGTATTGAAATAATAAATGCCACATTGTTGGATGCAATTCCTTGTAATGCAATTAGTCGATAGGTTCATTAGGCATCCACTTGGTGTTTTTGAAAATGTTTTAATGAAGGTGGACAAATTCATTATCCCAGTAGACTTTGTTGTTTTAGATATGGAGGATAATGTTAATATGCCTATTATACTTGGTAGACCTTTTCTTGCTACCATCGGTGCAATTATAGATGTGAAAAATGGCACACTTAAGTTAAAAGTAGGAGATGAGGAAGTAGCTTTTGAATTGAATGAAATGATGAAACATCCTTCTTCTACTTTTAACATGTTTTTTATTGATGAATTTGATGATGAGGTGTCAAAATTTTCATTTGTAGGACTTGGAAGTACAAGAGGAAGAAAGCCAAGAAGGAAAGACGAAGTGCACTTCATTGACATAACTACACCCAAAGGAATGGAGAATTCTTTGGGTTATTGTCTCAATTTGTGAAGCAATACATTTATAAAGTCTAGCTTTAGACTTTAAATGAAGCGCTTGTTGGGAGGCAGCCCAATTCTCTTGGTATTTTAGTTTTCTTTAAGTAGATTTAAGTTGTTTTAAGTATGTTTAGTTAGTTTAGTTTTCATGATTATGAACATGAAACGTTATATGCAATCTTGAAATTTTCATGTTTAAATTTGGATGCTTAGTGCCCAATTCTTATATCTTTTGTGTGTCATGTGTTTAGAAGGGTTAAATATCTTAGTTTCATTATTTGAAATGTGTTTGAAGTGATTATTTGGTGAAAATGAATAACGAAATCAATTTGAAGCATGGAAGTGCAAGTTAGTATTCCTTTGGTTACTATTCATGAGCTAACTTTGATTACGAACATTGATACTCATTTGGTAATCCATGGACTTTTGATGCATAAATTGATTTGGAGAAACTTTTTTCTATCATTTGAAATGTTTTCATAGTGGTTTTGAGGTTAGAATAACTCAAAGAATCAAATTGAGGTATGAAGTGAAAGAGTAGCTATTTGTTTGGTTAGTATTCATTATATGAGATTCTTTGTGGTTTTGATTCTAATTCTAGGATTTTGATATTTTGAATGCTTAAAAATCATGTTACCAACTTTGTTTTAACATTGGAAATATGTTTGAAATGTTAAATTGATCAAAAACATCAAAAAGAAACTTTTAAATTTTAAGTTCATCTTAAATTCAAAGTTGCAGGATTTTTGGGAGGACAACTTTGGTCGATTATCATTTCTTATGTGTTGATGATCTTGAGGAGTTTAATGCATGAATTCAAAGTTTGTTGACATGGTTACATGATCATAAATTTGTTTACCCAAAACTAGAGGTTTAAATAGAAGAAATCATTGCTCAAAGTTGAGAAAAAAATCAGCCTTGGCACCAAAAATTCTGCAATTTTGCAAAAACTTCTGGGAGATATCCGTGGGTTGGATCCACAGATGGCTGAACCATGGATGAGCAACCATTTTGAGGGTCATTTGGTTGATTTTGGAAAATTTTGTTTGGGAGTTTAATGGCTTTCTTTGCAAGTTTATTTGGCAACTTTGTGAGCATGAAAACATCACTTTAACACATTCAAATGAATTGCATTTCATGTTTCAATGCTTTGATTCAAACTTCAACCTTTTGCATCAAAGTATGAAATTTTGTTTTGAAGTACTTTAGCACAAGTTTCTTTTGCATATCACTTCATCATAACATAATACATTTGCTCACATCACTTGTGCATCAAAATTCCACCCCCTTGAAGCTATATTGCAAGAATTATGTGTGGGGGAAAACAAGTGTTTCGAAGCATGTTATGTTACTTTCTGAGCTTAATCTTTATTCAAACATGTTCTAACATAACATTTGAGGATTTCTAAGCTTTGAAACAAGGTTGGTGAGCAAGAATGGAACATTTGAAGAATATGGTGAAGAATTGCACTTCAAGGGACAGCAACAATATCAAGCATTTGGACATATTAACCAAACAAGGGGAGTTTTCTTGTTCTACATTTTCCTTCTTACTTTTCCTTTACACATTGAGGACAATGTGATTTTCTAAGTGTTGGGGGAAGGTATTAGAATATGTTTGGTTGGGTTTTAGATAAATGTGTCAAGATATTATTTTGGTAAAATATGACCAAAATTTTTCAAAATTTGCCTGTTTATCATACTTTTTTGCCATATACTTGTTAAATTCTCTTACTTTTTGAAATAATTTATGTAACTTTGACTGAATATATTTTTACAAATATATGAAGAAATAGTTATTATGTGATTAGGAGTTGTGTTTATAAGAAAATATATCTTGTAAAATGGTTATAATTATGTTTAGATTTGGTATGTTTAATTTTAGATTTCTTTTCTTTACTTAATCTTACATTCTTAAGTTATAGATATGGACAATAAATGTACTTATGCATTATTTGAATGAAGGGACCATTATATTATGAAGTACAATGATAAAAGTTTTTTATTTCTACTCCAATGATTCAAATTGCTTAGTAACTGGGAATCTTCATCTAAAAATGTTGATTTTCACATCAAATGGCAATTGAATTAGGAGTATGCATAGCAAGTTTGATTGAAAGTGAATTGTTGAGTAATAAGGGATCTTCATCACAAAATGTCGATCTTTTCATCACAAGACAATTTCACTTCTCAAACTAAGGGTTAAAATGTGGTAAAAATGATCAAAGTGTTGAGTAACCGGGAGTTTGCATCTAAAAATGTCAACCTTCGCGTCAAAAGACATTTAAAAATTGTACAATTTCAACATGTCCTTATTGTGTGTAAATTGAGTTGCATGTAATTGTCCATATTGAATACTTAGTGTGTGAAATTTTGTAAGGCATTGAAATTTTGTTAAACTAGCTTTAATCTTGATATAATTACTTCCCTTTTACTTGATATGGTGAGTATTGAAAATTTAACAAGGAATTGCATAATGCCTATTTGTTCTATCTAGTAGAATTACACTCAACAAAGTGGCATTTGTTATTTTAATACTTGAATCATTATTCGATCTCTTGATTTTCCAATTGCTTGAGGAGAAGTAATGATTTAAGTGTGGGAGAGTTTGATAAGTAATAAATTTACTAATATTATTATATGTATTTTGTGTGATTTTAATACTATTAGATTAATTTAGATTACAAATGACTCATTTTCCAACTTTTTCTAGAATTAGGGTTTTAAGCTCAAGATTATGGTTTTTATGTCAATTTATTATTTTGAGCAAATTAATGCACAATTCTTGTAGGGTCATCACACTTAAACTCAATATGGCTCAATTGGAGTGGAGGATGAGCAAATTCAAAGATGATTCAAGGGATTAAGTTGGGTGAGCCACTTGGAGAATAATTGAAGAAATAATTTTGCAAGAATATTTGGGAGACCTAATTCTTCATCAAATTGTATGGAAATACGCAAAAAATACTTGCACACATGGAAGCCAGTATAAAAAAAGTGTAGAAAATCAAATAGGGCCCAAAATGGGTGATCTGTGGGTCACTAACCTGAGGATTGCACCCGCAGATCGAGGTCGGCCAGTAGAATTATAGGGCTTGCAACTTGCAACAATTTCCAGTTGGTTTTCCAGACATTTTCAAATGGGGATGGGGCTTTGCAAGTTAGAGATTTCATTGAAAACATAAATGAAGACTTTTGTGCCATTTTGGAATCTCAATGCAAATTTTCATCATTTCATGCATTAGTGGCATTTGCAAGTTGGAAAATGATGTGAAGAACCTTTGTCTATAAATAGAAGTCATTTGTAAAGCATTTAAAAATGAATTTTTGATAGGAAAAAAGTGGTTATTAGCTTATTGTATACTAGTTTTGGTAGAGAATTAGTAGAATTCTCTTCATGCTTCAATAAAATAGTGAGGAATATTGTAAGCGAGCTTTATAACTTCAACTTTTGAAGGTGAATAAGAGGAGAAGCTTGCCCCAACTTTGGTTGATCAATTCTTAACTCTTTCTCTTTACTTTTCATTGTTGATATAAATTCTTGTTTTGAATTTGAACTTTAGTTTATTTTACTAGTCATGATGTAGATACCAAATTTTGACACACCATTCATTTTCAAACATTGGGGGGCATGTTTATATTTTTTGGGTCAAATTTTAATTTTTCAATAATCTGGGGGGGCAAATTATTAATTTTTATTTGTAAAACATTTTTTCATTAGCTTTGGGGGTTTTGAATTCATATTTTTACTTTCACAACTGATTTGTTAATTTTTTATGATTTTTTTCAGATTTATTTGGTATTCTTTTTATATTTTACTAGCACATGGGAAAAACAGTAATTTCACCTTGCGAACACCATTTTAGCTCATTTTAGGTCCCAAATTTAGTTTTCTAATTCTTTAAGCGTGTTTCTAAATTTTCTTGATTTTTCCGGAGACGATTGCTATTTCTTCTATAATATTGCATTTAGGGGTAAAATCGTTATTTTACAGTTTAAATTTAGTTTTTGCCAAGTTTTGAATCATAAATGCATTTCCTAGGGTTTTAAGCTTAGTTTTAATTTTTAGTAATTTTTCAAAGTCAATAGCTATTTTTCTGTGAATTTTCATTGTCCAATGGCAAAATCTTCATTGTACAGCTAAAATTTATTTTTCATCAATTTTTGAGTTGTAAATGTATTTTCTAGGGTTTTAAGCTTATTTTTAATTTTTAGTAATTTTTCGAAGTCAATAGCTATTTTTCTGTGAATTTTCATTGTCCAGGAGCAAAATCATCATTGTACAGTTTAAATTCATTTTTCGTCAATTTTTGAGTCGTAAATGCATTTCCTAGGTTTTAAGCTTATTTTTAATTTTTGGTAATTTTTCGAAGTCAATAGCTATTTTTCTGTAAATTTTCATTGTCCAGGGACAAAATCGTCATTTCACACCCCGAGCGCATTTTTTATCAGTTTTAAGCTCTAACTTTTAATTTGAAATCTAATTTCAATTTTTTTGGCAAATTTTGGAATTTACTGTCATTTTTTTGTATTAATTCTTGATTTTTTTGGATTAAAATATTTTTAATAATAAATTAGAGTTTTTATTATCGGTGGCATTTTTGTTATTTTGTAGTATTCTTGGTGACCAAGACAACTAGCACTATAAGTACCTCCACCAAAGAATAAAAAAGTAGGACTTAATTAGAAAATACTAGGTTCATTGTTCCACTATACACAAACTTTACACTTTTTCACACACCAAAATCCTACACACACACTAACACATTTTTTTCACCTACTAAAATCCTGCACACACTAAAACTAACTTTTTCACCTACTAAGATCAAATATACATACTAACACACTACATTCACACACACTAAGATCAAAAGACAAGAAAAATCAAGAACACCAAGAACATTCAAAAAATTTTAGCTTTCATTTTTTCAAAAAAGCAAGGTTCAATCCATCATCTTTCATTCTAAGGTACTACCTTAGTCACTTACTACTCTTTTTACATTTATTTGACATAAAAATTTTATGAATCTTGTTATTATTATGAACTCTAGGGTTTCGCTTTTCTTTTCTTTTTCTTGAAATTATTTTCTAGATCTTTTTTGTTTCTCTGCTTTGTGTTTATGTTCTGTTATTTGCTGGGTTTTTCTATCTTCTTTTTTGTTTTTGGTTTTCTTCTTCTGGGTTTCATTTTCTTCACCGTCTCTTTCTTCTCTCTCCTTCCTCCCTCTTCCACCACCTGAACCACCATCACAGCTCTTCCTACCCCCACCGTTCAACCACCACACTCACAATCTCCACTATTTGCCAAGCCACCAAAACCACCGTTCTTCCTCCACCTCAAACCACCAGCCCTAAAGCCTTCACCACAGCCTGCACCGAAGCAATTCAACGCAAAGCCCAAGTCATAATCACCCCAAAACAGTCAAGAACCACTTGCACAGCCATCACAACGCACCACCAGCAAACCACCCTACAACCACCACCTAGACCTCCACCATGAACCACCAAAATCACAATTGAACCAGAATCCACTGCTCCCATCCACGTACAAACACCACAACCTGCAGAAACATATCAAAATAGCTAGCAAAAACTCTCCTCCATTAGCCCCTCACAACACAGAGAAACCAATCCCAGGTAGCCTTGCCCCTACCGAAACACAGATACCACACAAACAACCCAATGTCCCTCCTCCACGCTATCTAGCTCTGCACCAACACCAATAGCACATTTTTGTCTCAACGCCATGGCCAAACATCACCTGCAATTACCAAAAACACAGCCACGAAATAATCACCACCTTCAACCCAAACAAACCTACAAACAACCAATCAAGCAATTATCAACCCCATCTATAATCATCAAATTGAACCACCAATTAACAAATGGTCACAAACAACACACAAATTGCAGCCTGTAATCCCACCATCAGTCCCGCAAGAACCACCGAATACAAGACCAAAATTATCAAGACCCAAACCATCGGCAACTTCCATATCAGCCCACCACTCACTGTCACACAACCGGTAAGCATAACCCCTCAACATTGCCACTACCTAGCCAATCCAAATCCCAGGCCACGCAAAAATCAGCCTCAAGCCCACCACTCCACTGTCACCTAGCTCCACCATTCACCCCAAAACCTCACCATAGTCAATCATCAATGCAACTCCAATCTCTCACCCACACAGTTGAACCATCATTGAGAGATAGAGAGAGATGGGAGATTGAGATAGAATTGAGAGGAGGGCCGAAGAAGTAGAGAGAGAACGAGAGAGGGAGATCGACCGAAAGAATCGGAGAGCCAGTGAGAGGAGAGAGAGCTGTAAAGAGAGGGAAAATAGAGAGCAATAATGGAAAGTCAGAGAAGAATCAAAACGGAGAAAGAGATAAAGGGGAAGAGAAGAGATAAATTGGAGAAACAAAGAGCAAAATCGAGAAAATATAGACTGAGAGAGAGAAGAGAAATTTGAAAGAGAAGAAACCAGAGATGGTGAGGGAGAGAATGAAGTAGAGAGAAAAGAGCAGAAAGAGGAAGAAGAAAGATAGAGAAAAAGAGACAGGTTAGAGAGTAAGAGAGAGAAATAGAAAGGGAGGAGAAGTAGAGAAGAGAAGGAGAGAAAAAGAAAGGAAAAGAAAGAATAGAGATAGAGAAATAGTTGGAAAACCAGAGGGAAAGAGAGACCAGAGAGGGAAGAAACACAGATGAGAGAAACTGGGAGAAGAGAGTGGGTGAAGTTGGAGGGTCTGAAAGAGATTCGGGTGATTGGGGGTGTGGGTTATCTATTTTCTTGCATTTATTTTGTTTTGGTGTTGACTAATTAAAAGGAAATTAGGAGAATGAGATTTAGTATTTTGGTTTTGTTTTGTTTTCAGTTTATTTAGTTTACTTAATTTCTCTTGAATTATCTCTAATGTTACTAATTTAGTTCTATTTTAGCTAGTTAGATTGAGTGATCTAGTTAATTTTAATTAATTAAGTTAACTCGATTTAGTTTTTTCTTTTTTTTTCATTTTTCATTTTTAGTTATCCCGTTCTAAAAGTACTTATTTAGGGCCTAGTCCCCATTATCATTGTAAATGTTATTAAGTCTCTCAGTGATTCCTAGTTACTACACGACTTGCTTTTGGCTTTTGTATACTTGACTCTAGAATTTTACTTCTTTAATTAAGTCCTAAATACTTGTAATTTGGTCAATTCAATCTGCTAAAATTTATGCTTTGCCTCCCATTTACTTGAACGTTTTGATTTCTAGCCATTGAAGCTTTATAGAAACTTGTCTTTAGGATTTACATCTTACTCTAATTTTACTAGTATTTCATATTTTAGTTTTTATTTTTTTATCAAGGTACCTTGACTCGTTTGTTAATTTTGATTAGTATTTGTAGCGGATTTTCAAAGAGGTATCCCTATTCTTCGTTAACTTCTCTTTATATGCTCCAATGTGCCTTACGTGATTTTTATGCATTTTTATTCATATATTCCCTATTTTTGCACACTCTTCGTGTATTTATTTCTTTATGCTATTTAATTTTAAATTTTATTATTTTTTTATTATTATTTTGGCAAAAAGTGTAATATTTTTTATTTAGATAGTCAATGTAATAATTAGATTATTTTTCCTTTTGTTTTCGTTTACGAATATTTGTATATTCAGATAGCAAGTGTAATAGATAGGGCATTTTTAATTTCCCCCCTTTAAATTGTAAATTAAGCCCCCCGGTGTAATAGTTAGGGTTTATTGCTTTTGCGTGCTTACGTGCTTATTTGTTTTACCGCTTTCATTAGGATTTTGCATCTAGATATTATGCCTATGTGTTATGTGCTCCTACTTACTTTATATGTCTTTATATGTTTAGTTTGCTTTTTTAATTCATGCTTTACTATTTAATTCATGTTTTATGTTATTCCGTCACTACACTAGTCCAATGCTAGTTGTGACTCCATTGTTTCCCCGCTAGTCCAACACTAGTGCGAATCTCTAGAAAGGGCTAGTCCAACACTAGACCCTTAGGGCATTTTAGTGTTAGGTACACTTGTGTGCATTTTACATCCTACTTCACACATTTTTTAGTTTTCCTTACATTTTGCTTGATTTTTATTATTATTATTGCTATTATTTACTTGTTTTTGGCACATCTTCAAATGCATCACATCTAGGTTGCATCTCACTTAGAATTTAGGTCATTTTGTGTGATCCGACTAAAAATAGTCGCCTACTCACATGGGAAGCGGTGGCGTACATGTTGTTCCCCCCTCTGTGAGTAGAAACATTCAGTCATGAGATATTAGTCCCCCGTACCCATCATGTTGCATACCCACTTTCTTTCTTCACTTACAATATATTATTATTTTCTTTCCTTTTTGCATCGCATTTTGCATAGACACTCGTGACTCCCTTGAGGTCTCGACTCAGGTTTCGCAATTAATGCGATAATCTCGACCAAGCCTCGACGGGACATTTCGACTCTCCCGATACTCACATTTAGACTTAAGATTTGCATTCATATAGACACATCCGAACGCGATAGAACTTAGGGTTAATTTAGGAAAGTTTGATTAAACCTCGCAACTAGCCTCGGCAAGGTAGAAAGGGTGCCTTAGGCGCAAGTCTTTGCCTTCCCTTTCTTCAAATGTAACCCCCGGACCTTTTTCTTTCGTTTTTGTAAATCAGAGTCGAAAAAGGGTTTTAAATAATTTTTCTAAAATTTTACTTTTGTTTTGTCAAACGATTTTTCGGGTGACTTGGTACACCTTAACTCAATACCAAGTGGCGACTCCATTTTTAAAATAAAACCCTTTTTCAAAAATTAGTCAGCCAAAACTGTCGCATTTTTTTTAGTCTCGACCTTCTTTTTTTTTTTTTTCCTGGCTAACCCCGTACACGGGGGTGGGCGCCACTCCAATATTTTATTAATAAATTAAAAATTTACAAAATAAGGAGAAGGGCATAAACCTGGTCTCCATATAACAAGATGGAAAATTATAAAAATAAACACAATCACCATTTTTTATTTTTTTAGTCCCGGCCTTCTTTTATTTTTTCAAAATACCATTTTTCTAAATAAACACTTTTTCAATAAAAAATCGATTTTTTTCACACACGCACAGTTTTTTCCAAAAAACGCTTTCTTTTCTCGGATCGGATTATCTCTTCGGGATGTGACAGTCAACGAGCCCACCCGTGTGTCATTTCGGGGCGCGACACATGATTCACTAAAGGCTTCATCTAGAATATAGAGAAAGCTAATGAATCCAAAAGCATGACTTAACTTATCAAAACTTGCTAAGCATGCATTTGTTTGTTTATTTGTTCAAGGTTTAACACTTGTTTTTGCATGGCCAACTTAAACAAGTCATTTAGTTGTTACTTGACATTGAGAAATGCATGTAGCAATGGAAAATGAATAAATAAAGCTTAAGTTATTCATTTGAGAATAATGGATGCTTAAGTTTTTTTTTTTCATTGGCTAACCCCGTACATGGGGGTGGGAGCCGTTCCATAATTTTATTAATAGTTTAAAGGAAAATATGAGGGGGACATAAACCTAACCTCAATTATTACATAAATAAAAACTTAATGAAAAAGAAATAAGGAGTACTACCTCCCTTTACACAATCAGAAATAAATAAAGGAAAAAAAAAAAGAAAACTCAGCATTTCTTAAATCTAAAAGCAGGAAAACCTAATTGATCTAGTCTGACTGCCCCTCGGACTTCTTTTGGTGGAGCTGCAAAATTCTCAAAAAACTGATCATTGTTTGCTAGTAAACCCTCAGTTGACAAGATGTTTGTTGGCTTGTTTGCTTCCCTGAAACAATGCGTAAAAGTCACCACATGTGAACTAAAACTATATAACTCCTCATATAATGAATATAAATGCCACAGGCATGAAATTTTCCCATTTGCAATGTTAACCAAAGCAAGTGAATCTGATTGCACATAAAAGTGCTGAATTCCCTGTTGACAGCATAACCTAACACCATGAAGCACAACATGGAATTCTACCTCCAAACTTGATCCATACCCTAGTGAGCAAGCATAAATTAGAGACTCTACCAGGTAACCCTAGCAGCATTAATGAATTCCAGTTTCACTCACTACTACAAAAACCTGACGCCCTAAGCCATCACCGTCACCTCAGTCGCCAAGCAATGCCAAAACCTAATTCAATACAATCAAGCTTCAATCTCACCCCCCACACCACCTGCACAAAGAAACAAGCCCAGAACATCTCCAATTCTCCTCCAATTCACCAACGAAACTCCAAAATTCACCATTATAAATAAAGCCCACAACTCAGCCATCCACCACCAGTCACACCTAGACAACTAATACAAATACAAATATCAACCTACAATAGACCATACACATGAACAAACAAGAAACATCACTGAATTAAATAGTAAAACATGAATTAAAAGTAAAATTAAACATATGAAGACATATAAGGTCAAGTAGGAACACATAACATGTAAGCATGACATCTAAATGCAAAACCCTAAAGAAAGCGGTAAAACAAATAAGCACGTAAGCACGTAAAAACACACAAGGCCTAACTATTACACCGGGGAATTTAATTTACAATTTAAAGGAAAAAAGAGTAAAAATGACCTATCTGTTACACTTGCTATCTAAAATACAAGATTTGCTAAAAATACGAGAAATACTGTCTAGCTATTACATTGGCTAGCTAAATACAAAATGACCTATCTGGGTGGCATTAGTGAAGTTTCTTGTTTGTTCATGTGTATGGTCTATTGTAGGTTGATATTTGTATTTGTATTGGTTGTCTAGGTGTGACTGGTAGTGGATGGCGGAGTTGTGGGCTTTATTTATAATGGTGAGTTTTGGTGTTTCGTTGGTGAATTGGAGGAGAATTGGAGATGTTCTGGGCTTGTTTCTTTGTGCAAGTGGTTTGGGGGGTGAGATTGAAGCTTGATTGTATTGAATTAGGTTTTGGCAATGCTTGGTGATTGAGGTGACGGTGATGGCTTGGGGCTTCTGGTTTTTGTAGTAGTGAGTGAAACTGGAATTTATTAATGCTACTGGGGTTACCTGGTGGAGTCTCTAATTTGATTTTTGATGGTTGGGTTCATGTGTGTTAGGGATGGTGGTTTGTGTTTGTGCAACAATGGTGGTCTGGTGTGGGTAGAAGGAGAGAGAGCAGGCGATAGGAATGGAAGGAAAAATAGATGAAGTAAACAGTGAAGAACAAGAAAAAATCTAGAAATGAACTTGAAATAGAAAACATGAACAAGGCCCAAAAACAAAGCAAAATGAGTACAACCCAAAGACAACTAAAAATCCAAAAAAAAATTAGAACAGGAAGAGAATCTAATGGCTTAAATAAGAATTCCAACAAACATACATAATTAATCATATTTGTCTAGAAAATAAAAGAAAAAGGAATCAAACAAAGAGAAGAATTCACCTTTTGAAGCTTCAAAATGATCTGATGATGAAATTGAAGATGAACAGTAGCCTTATTCTGGTAAAAACGATGGACAGTCCTTGAGGTTGAAGATGAATAGTGTATGGAGATAAAAGGAATGGTGGCTTGTGTATGTGTTTTTTGGTCTTTTAGTGTGTGTGATTTGATCTTTAAAGCATAAAAGTAAAAGCATTTTTAGGGTTTTCAATTTTTTTTCTCTCTGATTTAAGGGAGGTATTTATAGGGCTAGTTGTCTTGGTCACCAAAAATACTACAAAATAACAAAAATGCCACCGGTAATAAAAACTCTAATTTTATTTACGAAAAATATTTTTTAACCCAAAAAATTAAAAAATTAATACAAATAAATGACAATAATCTCCAAAATTTTTCAAAAAATTCAAAGTAAATTTCAAAATAAAATTTAGAGGTTAAAAATGATAAAAAAACGTGTTCAAGGTGTGAAATGACGGTTTTGCCCCTAGACAACGAAAATACACAAAAAATAGCTTATTGGCCTCGAAAAAATTACCAAAAAATTAAAAATAAGCTTAAAACCCTAGGAAATGCATTTATGACTCAAAATTGGTGAAAATGAATTTAAACTGTAAAATGACAATTTTTCCCCTTGAATGTAGTGTTTACAGAAAAAATAGCAATCGTCCCCGAAAAAAATCAAAAAATTTAGAAACATACTTAAAGAATTAGAAAAATAAATTTGGGACCTAAAATGAGCTAAAATGGTGTTCGCGAGGCGAAATTACCATTTCGCCCTTGTGCCGGTAAAAATATAAAAAAATAGCAATTAAATCCGAGAAAATCATAAAAATTAACAAATTCGTATGAAAGTAAAAATATAAATTAAAACCCCCAAAGCTAATAGAAAAATATTTATAGATAAAAATTGCTATTTTGCCCCCAAGATTGAAGAATTAAAACTTGGCCCAAAAAATGTAAACATGCCCCCCAATGTTTGAAAATAATTGGTGTGTCAAAATTTTGTATCTACGAGATTCTCGATAAAGACATAGACAATACCATATTTTGACTCATCTCAATGTGAAAATAAATGCAGGTGCAGATTGAGGCAAACATCTAAATGAAATACAAACAAGTAAATATGTAAAAATGTGATCGAACTCTCTAGGAGCTGCTTACGTATTTTGATAAAAGGAATTAGATCAAACGTAGTTTCAATGATGAAAGTAAAAAGAAAATTTGGGCTGCCCGACTTGAAAAATAAAATTAAAGCAAAATATAAAATGTCCAGTTTGCTGGAGAGATGTGTGGCCCTAGTTTGCTAGGATTGATGAAATGCAAAGAAAATATGAAAACATCCAGTTTGCTGGACAAATGTGATCCCAATTTGCTGGGGTGAACGCAAAAAATTAAATATGAAGGTCCAGTTTGTTGGACACTGCACCCAGTTTGTTGGGGTGAATGCAAGGAAATTAAACGTGAAGGTCCAGTTTGCTAGGACATGCACTCAGTTTGCTGGGGTGAGATACAATGAAAAGTTTGGTTTGCCAAACTTGAAAAATAAACGTGAAGGTCCAGTTTGCTAGACATGCACCCAGTTTGCAGGGGTGAGATGCGAGAAAATTAAATGTGAAGGTCCAGTTTGCTGGACATGCATCCAGTTTGCTAGGGTGAAATGCAATGCAAAGTTTGGTTTGCCAAACTTGAAAAATAAATGTGAAGGTCCAGTTTGCTGGACATGCAACCAGTTTGCTGGGGTGAGTACAAGAAAATTAAACGTGAAGGTCCAGTTTGCTGGACATGCACCCAATTTGCTGGGGTGAGATGCAATGCAAAGTTTGGTTTGCCAAACTTGAAAAATAAATGTGAAGGTCCAGTTTGCTGGACACAATAAGTGCAATGATCCTAGGCTACCTGGATAAAATGAACAGAAAGCGAGTCCAGGCTGCTGGACAAAATAAATTCATAAAGTAAATGTAGAAAGCGGTGCCCAGGCTGCTGGACAAAATAAATTCATAAAGTAAATGCAGAAAGCGAGTCCAGGCTGTTGGACAAAATAAATGCAATGATCCTGGGCTGCTAGGATAAAATAAAATGCATAGTCTGGGTTGCCTAGATTAAAATGAACAGAAAGCGAGTCCAGGCTGCTGGACAAAATAAATTCATAAAGTAAATGCAGAAAGCGGTGCCCAGGTTGCTGGACAAAATAAATTCATAAAGTAAAATGTAGAAAGTGGTGCCTAGGCTGCTGGACAAAATAAATGCATATGGAAATGTAAGACACAGAGAAATTTAAATAAATGCTGAACAAAGAATTCAACTTAACTTAAAAACTAATTTTTCTTTTTTTCTCTTTCTTCTCTCTTTTTTTTCCCTTTTCTGTCTTCTTCTTTTTTTATTTCTCTTTTCTTTCCTTTTTTTTTGTTCTTTTTCCCTTTTCATTCATTTCAATTTTTTTTTTCATTTTTCATCATTTTTCATCTTTTTTTTTTTGTTTTTGCTCCAGTGTCAGCACTTGCATCAAGTCTGAATCCCCATTTTCTCTCAGTGTTCAATCATTGTCAAAAATCAATCTTTTCAAAATTTACCTTGATAGTCAAACCAAGTGGGAGATCATTTCAATCAAATTTTGGCATGGTATAGGGCATCAAAAACCCCTTTTGAAATCAATCCTTCCAAACAATCACCCCAGTGTAAATCCGTCTTTCTAAAATTCTGTCTAAGGCATAAAGCCTCAAGATCCCTTTTGAAATCCAAATTTTTCATTAAAAAAAAATTTGCCCCAGTATGTAACACTAAAATCAGTTTAAAATCATTCCTTTCAAAATTTGGCTCCGTACAAAACATAAAATCCATTTGAGCTCCATCCTTCTAAAGATATGCATAATATAAATCAGGTGAATTCCATTTGAAATCAATCCCTTAAAATTTACCCCAGTGTAAATTTGAAATTAGTCCCTTCCAAAATGTGTTCAAGCATAAAGCATCAAAATCAATTTTTGAAATCAAATTTTCTCAAAAAATTTGCCCCAGTATATGACACTCAAATCAATTTGAAATCATTCCTTTCAAACTTTGGCTCCGTATAAAGCATAAAAATTCATTTGAAATCAATCCTTCTAAAGATATGCATAGTATAAATCAGGTGAATTCCATTTGAAATCAATCCCTTAAAATTTGGCCCAGTGTAAATTTGAAATCAGTCCCTTCCAAAATGTGTTCAAGCATAAAGCATCAAAATCAATTTTTAAAATCAAATTTTCTCAAAAAATTTGGCCCAGTTTTCATTTCTGACAAAGGCACCAATTGAAGATAATGTGATCGCACCGGCAAAGAGAGAAAAACACCGGCAATAGCAAAAGTGATGCCACCACATGATCGGTCTCTGGCACATATAAACAAGAGCGTTGCCATCTTAAATGTCTAACATAGCCCTTTGCTTCACTTCCTGCGAAGTCCCAAACTTAATGCATTCTAGTTCACAATTTAGATCAAATCTCCCAAATAATCTTTCCATCCATGTATGACTCTGACTTTTGATAAATTTAGGATTGCCTTTGCTTTTTATTTTAAATTTAAATAAAGCAAACGTCAAATTTTTCAAAACATGAATTGGTTAGAAAATGCTTCACATGCAATAATGTAAAAGAAATTATATACTGTAAACAACACGAAACACTACAAAGACTAAATGAAATACAATTAAATGAAACATTTTTCCAAAAAATTGATTTTTGAAATTATAGCTTAAAACATGTCTTTTGATCTTCGGATGTAATTGCCATTTGAATTCTGACATTGCCACAAACTGATCAATGCAGACGAACAACCTCAATCAACTGTTGTCATCGACTTCTCAATGACTTCCATGTCGGCATACTGGTTTTCTCATCTGTGATCCTTCCACTATCACATTCTCCTAACCATAGGGTCCCTCCAGATTACTGACTTCAGGGGAAGAAATGAAATGAATAACAGTGTCCAAAATTGAGATGATCTTCCCTTTTTCATTAAAACAGACTAGTGTTCGAATAATATTTGGCATCAGGTAAGGCAATCTTCCCTTGTTGATTGGGATAGATATATTAGCATCATCTGCCAATGTGTTAGAATACATCATTTTGACACTTGTCAATTCTCCGACACTTGAATCATTGTTTGCCTTCAACCATTTGAAAAATGCGAGCTCAACTAGTGATTCAAGCATTGAAATCACACATGTGTGTTCTAAAATGTATTTCTCAAAAACTGAGTAACTAACTATGTAATTTATTATCTTGTCTTTAATACTCATAATATCAAATAAAGGGGAAGGAATTATATCACAACTAAGCCGATTCAATTAAATTTCTTCGCCTTACCAAATTTTACAAGTAAATAAATCATATGATCAATCAAATTGCATCCCATGTTTATGATCAATTTCATTTTTCACATGAGGGGATTTTATTTTAGTAAACTAATCACTCAAAATACGAGAGTGTCTTTTGACACGAAAACCGACATTGGTTATGAAGGTTCCCAGTTACTCAACATCTCAATCTTAAGCAAGCAGCAAAAATTATATTTGAGAAATAAAACTGTCTTTTGACACAAGAATCGACATTAGTTAAATGAAGATCCATGGTTACTTAACAATTTACTTACTCAAATTTGCAATGCATTACTCATAATTCAAGTACCGTTTAACGCGAAAGTTCACATTTTTGGATGAAGACTCTCGGTTACTAAGCACACGAACCATTGGAGCAGAAAAAGGTGCGTTATATTTTTTTTTCTTTTCTTCTCTTTTTCTCTTTTCTCTTTTTTCTTTTCTTTTCCTTTTTTTTCCTTTTCCCTTTTTTTATCCCTCATAACAGATGTTACATCACAGATTACATGAGTGCACTAATTGACCATAATCAATATTTAACATGTGAAATTGAGTGAAGAAGAGAAATTTTCATCAAATCACAAAATTTAGACATAATTCCAACGACTTTACAAGATACACTTTCTATAAGAACAAAACTCCAAACCACATAATAATTATTTCTTAGTACTTGAAGAAAGCATTTGCCAAATCACATAAAGTAACTTCAACTGGTAGGAGAATTAGACAAACATCAAGATTGCAAGCCATAACTCATAAACGTGTGACATCCAATATCTTAACCTCACAATAACTTATACAACACATTCCAAAGGTGAATGAGAAATTGTGGACATGAAACAATAGAACTCCCCTTGTGCAATGGCTGAAGTCGTATCCTCTACATGTTTATTCCTTTTGTTGTGCTTGAATTCTCCAGACATTCATCCAAACTTGCTTAGTGAAGTTTGCTAAACATTTTCAAGGTCTTTGGAGCAAAATGGGGATTCAGACTTGATGCAAGTGCTGGCACTGGGGCAAAAAAAAAAAAAAAAGATGAAAAATGATGAAAAATGAAAAAAAATGAAATGAACGAAAAAGGAAAAAGAACCAAAAAAAAAGGGAAAGAAAAGAGAGAAAAAAAAAGAAGAAGACAGAAAAGGAAAAAAAAAAGAGAGAAGAAAGAGAAAAAAAAGAAAAATCAGTTTTTAAGTTAAGTTGAATGCTTTGTTCAACATTTATTTAAATTTCTCTATGTCTTACATTTCCATATGCATTTATTTTGTCCAGCAGCCTGGCCACCGCTTTCTGCATTTTACTTTATGAATTTATTTTGTCCAGCAGCCTGGGCACCGCTTTCTGCATTTACTTTATGAATTTATTTTGTCCAGCAGCTTGGACTCGCTTTCTGTTCATTTTAGTCTGGCAGCCCAGACTCTACATTTTATTTTATCCTGGCAGCCCAGGATCATTGCATTTATTTTGTCCAGCAGCCTAGACTCGCTTTCTGCATTTACTTTATAAATTTATTTTGTCCAGCAGTCTGGGCACCGCTTTCTGCATTTACTTTATGAATTTATTTTGTTCAGCAGCCTGGACTCGCTTTCTATTCATTTTATCCTAGTAGCCCAGGATCATTGCATTTATTGTGTCTAGCAAACTAGACCTTCACGTTTAATTTTCTTGTACTCACCCCAACAAACTGGGTGCATGTCCAGTGCATGTCTGGTAAACTGGACCTTCACATTTATTTTTCAAGTTTAGCAAACCAAACTTTGCATTGCATCTCACCCTAGCAAACTAAGGTGCATGTCTAGCAAATTGGACCTTCACGTTTAATTTTCTTGTACTCACCCCAGTAAACTGGGTGCATGTCCAGCAAATTGGACCTACACGTTTATTTTTTAAGTTTGGCAAACCAAACTTTGCATTTCATCTCACCCCAGCAAACTGGGTGCATGTCCAGCAAACTGGACTTTCACGTTTAATTTCCTTGCATTCACCCCAGCAAACTGGGTGCATGTCCAGTAAATTGGACCTTCATATTTAATTTTTTGCATTCACCCTAGCAAACTGGGATTGCATTTGTCCAGCAAACTGGATGTTTTCATATTTTCTTTGCATTTCATCAATCCTGGCAAACTAGGGCCACACATCTCTTAGCAAACTGGACATTTTATATTTTGCTTTAATTTTATTTTTCAAGTCGGGTAGCCCAAATTTTCTTTTTACTTTCATCATTGGAACTACGTTTGACCTGATCCCTTTTACCAGGATATGTAGGCAGCTCCTAGAGAGTTCGGTCACATTTTTACATATTCACTTGTTTGTATTTCATTTAGATGTTTGCCTCAATCTGCACTTGCATTTATTTTCACATTGAGATGAGTCAAATTTGGTATTGTCTACGTCTTTGTCTAAAATCTCTGCGAGATTCCCGACAAAGAGGGGCAAACTGTAGACACCAAATTTTGACACACCATTTATTTTCAAACATTGGGGGCATGTTTACATTTTTTGGGCCAAGTTTTAATTCTTCAATAATCTTGGGAGCAAAATAGTAATTTTATCTGTAAATATTTTTCTATTAGCTTTGGGGGTTTTAAATTCATATTTTTACTTTTATATGAATTTGTTAATTTTTATGATTTTCTCATATTTAATTGCTATTTTTTTATATTTTTACCGGCACAAGGGCAAAATGGTAATTTCACCTCGCGAACACCATTTTAGCTCATTTTAGGTCCCAAATTTATTTTTCTAATTCTTTAAGCATGTTTCTAAATTTTTTAATTTTTTACGGGGATGATTGTTATTTTTTCTGTAAACACTGCATTCAAGGGGCAAAATTGTCATTTTATAGTTTAAATTCATTTTTCACCAATTTTGAGTCATAAAAGCATTTCCTAGGGTTTTAAGCTTATTTTTAATTTTTTGGTAATTTTTTTGAGGTCAATAAGCTATTTTCTGTGTATTTTCGTTGTCTAGGGGCAAAACCGTCATTTCACACCCTAAACACGTTTTTGATCAATTTTAACCTCTAACTTTTATTTTGAAATTTACTTTGAATTTTTTGGAAAATTTTGGGGATTATTGTCATTTATTTGTATTAATTTTTTAATTTTTTGGGTTAAAAAATATTTTTCTTAAATAAAATTAGAATTTTTATTACCAGTGGCATTTTTGTTATTTTGTAGTATTCTTGGTGACCAAGACAGCTAACCCTATAAATATCCCCCTTAAATCAGAGAGAAAAAAAATTGAAAACCCTAAAAACACTTTTACTTTTATGCTCTAAAGATCAAAGCACACACACTACAACACCAAAAAACACATACACAAGCCACCGTTCCTTTTATCTCCATACACTATTCATCTTCAACCTCAAGGACTATTCATCGATTTTACCAGAATAGGCAACTGTTCATCTTCAATTTCATCATCAGATCATTTTGAAGCTTCAAAAGGTGAATTTTTCTCTTTGTTTGATTCCTTTTTCTTTTATTTTCTAGACAAATATGATTAATTATGTATGTTTGTTGGAATTCTTATTTAAGCCATTAGATTCTCTTCCTGTTCTAATTTTTTCTGGATTTTTAGTTGTCTTTGGGTTTTTCTCTTTTTGCTTTGTTTCTGGGTCTTGTTCATGTATACTCTTTCAAGTTCATTTCTGGATTTTTTCTTGTTCTTCACCATTTACTTCATCTGTTTTTCCTTCCATTCCCACCGCCTGGTCCCTCTCTTTCTACCCACACCAGACCACCATTGTCGCACAAACACAAACCACCATCCTTAACACACATGAACCCAACCATCAAAAATCAAATTAGAGACTCCACCAGGTAACCCCAACAGCATTAATGAATTCCAGTTTACTCACTACTACAAAAACCCAAAGCCCCAATCCATCACCGTCACCTCAGTCACCAAGCAATGCCAGAACCCAATTCAATACAATCAACCTTCAATCTCACCCCCCAAACCACCTGCACACAGAAACAAGCCCAGAACATCTCCAATTCTCCTCCAATTCACCAACGAAACACCAAAATTCACCATTATAAATAAAGCCCACAACTCTGCCATCCACCGCCAGTCATGTAACACTCTAAAAATTCATGCAAAACCATTTATTTCGCATTATGTCCATTAGTAGAAAAAAAAAAGAAAAAAAAGAGGGTCGAAAATTAGTTGAAAATAAATAAGGAAATGATTTCTATTTTTAGGTAGCATATTGTACACTTTCCTTTAGAAATTGTACCTTATAAGTCTTGCAAGATTAATAGGAGGATAAATGATAAAAATCCCTTCTAATTAAGCCTAGCCAAGTGGAGTCTAAAGTTGCAAGAAAGTCAAGATCTATACTTGGTTTTGTCTTGCTTTGATTGGTCAAAGTTTTTCCCATTTCTTTCTCCATTTCTTTTCTTCTTTACTTAGCCATTTTTCTTTCTTTTCTCTTCACTCTTGGCCGGTTCTTCTTCTCTCTTTTTCCTCTCATTTGCTTTCATTTTCTTAGAGCTTTTCTCTTCCATTTGATCACTTTTCATCCATTGAAAGTGAGTTAATCTTCCTCCTAAGCAAAGATCTTACCTTGTTAAAGGTATTCACCATAAACTTTTCTTATTATTTCAAGTATAAGTTGTAATTTTTGTAGCTTTTAACCCATGTCTTTTATTGTTAAGCATGATTGATTTGAGCCATGAAAATGAAGTTTTATTCCATGAATATGAGGTTTATGGGCTTATATGACTTGTAGATAGTGATTGAATCTTGAAATGACATGATTTAAGTATGATTTGGTTGAAGAACCTTGGAGAGGTTCATGTGTTTTTATGACAAATTTGGGTGAAATTGAATTGATTTTGATATGGAAATGGTAGAACTACTTGAGATTGGGTTGTTCGGCTGTTTTCCTTGCAGGTTAAAAATTTTGGGTTAGTCCGATTATAGGGGAAATGCTGCTGAAATTTCGGTAAAACCTAAGAAGTAAAGTGATTAGGCTATGATTTAAAGTTATATAAGCTGTAATTTAGTGATTTGAACATGCAGAAATTTCAGTAGATGAGCTATTAGTGAATTGAATCTTTCCAAGCAAAACCCTAAAAGTTAGAAAACCCTAATTTCGAAAACCCTAAACCCTAAACCCTAGGGTAAAACCCTAAACTCCAAAACCCTAGAAATTAAACCCTAGAACGACTTGGGGTATTTCTCGAATTTTCTTATTAAATTACTTAGATTTTAGTCAGGTTTTATACGACTATTTTCTTTTGAATTTCAGGATCCGGAAGTGATTCCCGACCATATTACGAAATCTTTTCTTAGGCACTTCAGGTGAGTGCTTATGTGTGCATGATGCATGAAATGCCATGTTATACTTGACACTATTATTTAATGAAATGTGTTACTTGAGGAAAGATGTGTACTTTATCGCATCTATTCCGCAATGTGTTACATGCTTTCACTATTAAATGTGTTATTTGTGTTTGAGACTTCCGTGACTAACTTCACCGTTACTTCACGGTTAGTCAACTCAGTCGTGATTGGGAGGTCACAAGGTGTTGGGTGTTTTAGGGTGTGTTGTTCTTTCCCAATTGAGTTGAATTCCTCAAAGAGGCCAACTCCGAATTGAACTTTCTTGCTTGTTGGCCCTTCCAAGGTTGAGATTACTCCCTGGATATGGTAGCCTGTACGGAGGTTACAAGGTGAATGGTGGTTAGGGTACTTTCTTGTTTATACTGGCATGATCCTTGGCGAGGACCTAAGCTATCATCTCGGTCCCAACGTCTTGGGTACATGTTCAGTGCTTGCTACTTCTGCGGTTGAGCTTGCTCCCGTAGTTGAGCCCCGTATCTGCCATTGACTACTTGTTAATTAAATTGTTCATATATTGTTTATTTAACTTGTCAAATATTTTCTTGAATAAAATCATATTTTACTAGTATGGTTGCATGACTTGAGCACTCACTAAGCTATTATAGCTTATCCCGTTTATTTGTTTTCTTTAACTAGGTTTTCCAAAATATTAAAGTTGGAAAAGCTGAATTTTGGACGTGTACATGTTTTGTTTTGTGTATTTTGATAGCCCACTTGTTTAGGCTATTCTTGTAAATACTAGGTAAATTATAGTGTGTAAAACATATTATTGATATGTGTACTTTCAAATAAATTATATAAATGTGTTTTATTTTACATTAAGTATGTTTGGATGTCTTGAGCGAGCGTGTGATTTGAGTCCTGGCGAGAGCTAGGCAGGTAGTCCGCTAAGCCCTTTGGTGCGCCTCTGGGTAAGGTGGGGCTGTCACAAGTCACACCTGGACAACCAATACAAATACAAATATCAACCTACAATAGACCATACAAATGAACAAACAAGAAACATCACTAATGCCACCCATAAAATTTAGCCAAGCTCTGACCCCCACCTGTAGTTACCAATTTCATCCTCAAACCAGTGAAATAAAAAAAAAATAGCATTAGCTAGTTCACAGGAGCCTCAGACAACCATCAAAATCCCCTGTCACCACTGCTCTTTAACATGCGTCCACGCCAATTAACCACCAACACCAATTCTCACCAATCACCAGTCACACAGCCAGAAATAAGTGATCATTAACAGTGCCTAAAGTTCCAATTACCACCAAAAATAGTGACACGTAGTTTATCAACCCAACCACCACAGACCCTAACCTCCTCACAGCTTCGGTAAAATCACAACCATCACATCACCATCCACCAAAACAACAATCATCACAGACATATCTCTTCCGTGGCCACCTCATGTTCCATCGCAAATCACCACCTCATCAGTGCCCAATTTGTCAGCCCACCTCCATTAGTGACAAACCTACAAAAAGAGAAGAACAAAGCACAACATCCCAACAAGCAATTCACACAATCACAAGCCAATAGCCACTGTCACTGTCAACGTCTCCATCTCCCATGTTTTGAGAGAAGAAATCGATTTTGGGGGAGGGGAATTGGTTCTGAGAGAGTGAATGAGAGTGGAAGAATGACTAGAGAGAATGAAACAGTGGGAAGAAGAGAGCTGGAGGGAGAAAGAGAGTTGGAGGGGGAGAGAGAGCAAGTCAGAGCGAGAGAGAGGGATTAGAAATCTGGAGAATGAAAAAACCAGAAAGAGAGAACAGTGAGAGAGGGATGAGAATTCGGATGAGTGAAAGATGGGAAAAAGGAAAAGAGAAGCAGAAAAAGACGAAGAGAAAGAGAGAAAGAAGAGAAAGAATAAGAGAGAAGAGATGCGGATAGAAAGAAAGAGAAATGCGAGAGAGAGATGGAGTGAGGAAGAAAGAAAGAGAACCAAAGAAAGAGCAGAGAGAAATAGAAGCCAGAAAAGAGGGAAAATGGATAAGGAGAGAAACAAGGGAATCGGTTAGAGGAATCTGAGAGAGGAGAAGCAAAGAGAGGAGAGAGAGAGAGGGAGAGAGAGAGAGAGAGAGAGGGAGAGAGAGAGAGAGAGAGAGAGAAAGAGAGAGAGAGAGAGAGAGAGAGAAATTGGAATCGCAGAAGAAAGAAAGAATTGGGTTTTTGGGGGGTATTTGTTTTATTTTCATTTTCATTTGTTGTCTTAATTTTGGTCTAATTAACTTGTTAGGTGGTATTCAATTTAGTTAAATTTAATTCTGATTGAGTGATTAATTTAGTAAACTAAGTTAACATAGATTAATTAATCTAGCTTATCTTAGTTAGCATTTTTTAATGATTTAATTTAGCTTTACTGTAATAATTAGTCAGGTAATTAACTTTGGTTAACTTGGTTAATTAAGTTAGTTTAGTTAGTTTAGTTAAGTGGTTTAGTTAGTTTGTTAATTAAATTACTTTAGTTAATGTAGTTAGTTTTGTCTAATTTGACATTTTAGTTTCTAGTTATTTCATGAAAAACATAAATTTGCATTTGACCCTTTAGGTCTCATTTTCTTTCAATTGCATCCTAGTTGGCTTATAATTTCTTTTATAATTGCTGTTATTTAGAATTTGGCCCCTTCTAGTTGTCAAATTTTAAGACCTAGCCCCTCATTTTATTGGAATTTTTAGTTTTACCCAATGGTTGTTGAAATTTTATAATTTGGTCCTTTAAATTCGTTCATATTTATGTTTTGTGCCCCTAAGTTGATGAGATTTACAATTCTTGACCCCTTGACTTTGATAAAGTGACAAAGTTAGTCCCATTTGTTCTTGAATTTGCATATTTGCCCTTGGATTTGCTTGAATTTTCATTTTTACCCTTTTGTTTACTTGAATTTATGATTTTGCCCCCTAATTTGTGTGAAGTTGCGATTTGTGTCCCTATGTTTGCTAAGATTTATATTTTACCCCGATTTGTCAATATTTTCATATTTCACATTTTACTCATTTATATTGCGATGCCTTGACGTGTGTGTTCATTTTTAAGCATTTGTGCCGGGTCTTCAAGGAGGTATCCCTATTTCCCGTTAATTTCTTTTTATGTGTTCTAATGTGCTCCTATGTGACTTTTATGCCTTTTCTTCATGTTTTTCATTTTTACACATTTTTGTGTATTTATTTGCTTCACATTATTTAGTTTCAAATTTTATTATTAGATGTCCCTTATTTTTACAATATTTTATATTTAGCTAGCCAATGTAATAGCTAGACAGTATTTCTCGTATTTTTAGCAAATCTTGTATTTTAGATAGCAAGTGTAATAGATAGGTCATTTTTATCCTTTTTTCCTTTAAATTGTAAATTAAATTCTCCGGTTTAATAGTTAGGCCTTGTGTGTTTTTGTGTGCTTACATGCTTATTTGTTTTACCGCTTTCTTTAGGGTTTTGCATTTAGATATCATGCTTACATGTTATGTGCTCCTACTTGACCTTATATGTCTTCATATGTTTAATTTTGCTTTTAATTCATGTTTTACTATTTAATTCAGTTATGGTTCTATCACCATGCTAGTCCAATGTTAGTTGTGACTTTATCGTTTCCTCTCTAGTCCAACACCAGCAGGAATCTTTAGAAAGGGCTAGTCTAACATTAGACCCTTAGATCATTTTAATGGTAGTTTTACTTATGTGCATTTCATACCATTCCACGCACTATTATCTATTTTTAGTATTTGACAGTGCATGACATTTAGGTTGCATTTTCACTTAGACTTTTAGGACATTTGTGTGATCCGACTGGAAATAGTCGTCTATTCACGTGGGAAGCGGTGGCGTACATGCCGTTCTCTCCTCCGTGAATAGAAAAATATCAGTCACGAGTTATTAGTCCCCCGTACCCATTATGTTGCATACCCACCTTCTTTCTTCACTTACTATATATTATTATTTTCTTTTCTTTTGCATCGCATTTTGCATAGACACTCGTGACTCCCTCGAGGTCTCGATTCGAGTTTCATAATTAATGCGATAATCCTGACCAACCCTCAATGGAACATGCCGACCCTCTCGATACCCACATTTAGATTTTAGGATTTGCATTCATTTAGATACATCCACATGCGATAGAATTTAGGGTTAATTTAAGAAAATTTGATTAAACCTCGCAACTAGCCTCGGCTGGGATGAAAGGGTGCCTTAAGCGTGAGCCTTTGCCTTTCCTTTCTTCAAATGTGACTCCCGGACCTTTTTCTCTCATTTTTCATAGACCAGAGTCGGAAAAGGGTTTTAAATATATTTTTTTTAATTTTTACTTTTGTTTTGTTAAATGAATTTTTGGGTGACTTGGTACACCCTAACTCCATACCAAGTGGCGACTCCATTTTTTCAAAATAAAATCCTTTTTCAAAAATTAGTTGGCCAAAACTGTCGCACTTTTTTGTCCCGGCCTTATTTTTATTATCTTTTCTAAATAACACTCTTTTAATAATAAAAATATGAATTTTCTCACACACGCACAGTTTTTTTTCAAAAAACCTTCTTTCGAAAAAGGGTCTCGGACCTGGACCGTCTTTTTGGGACGCGACAGTCAACGATCCCCACCATGTGTCATTTCTGGGCACGACATGATTCTCATAGGTAAATTAACATTTGAAGCCATAATTCATGATTTTAATGAACTAATGCATGCAAGACTTTACCATGAGAGTAGGAAAGCTCATGCCTTTGTATTCTTTCATTCATGGAGAAATCTAGTTCAGAGTATAAATAAAATTGAATCCTAAACAAGAATAGAAATCTTAATGGTCGTAATATCTTTCATATAAATTCTTAAGCCTACTCAACTTTCTTTAATTAGTTTCTTCATAGTTTGTTTACTTGAAATTGATTTTCTACCATTTCATCACCTCTAAAATTTGATTGTTTAGAAAATAAAGCAAGTTAGTAGTTTTGGCAATTGCTAGTTCATGTTTTCTCGTGGGATTGACCCTAATACTTCTCCTATTACATTAGACATATGCACTTGCAGAAAGGGGCATTAGATTATAAAATTCATTACTTGCTTGTGTAAATTTTGCCTAATTTAAATAGTACCTAAACTTCACAGTCATTCGTACTCAAATTTTGCGTGAAGAAATCCATATTAATATACTTTCAGTTTGATTTTGATTTTCACACATAATAGTTCTTTTCATTTAGAAGAATTACATAGTGTCACATTAAATTACTTTCCTCATGTCCATTTAAAAATTTTTTGGCGGTTTTACGCGTTAAAATTTCACCCTTTCTTGGGAAATGCTTTTTCGGATTGATATGCTCCATGAAAAGCTATCATTTTCCTTTTACCCCTCTCTCTCTCCGCCTGCTTACGTGCATGTATGTCTGATACACCAAAATCTGGACCAACTTCACACCCCAATTGGTGTTAAGAATCCGAAAGACTTTTGATTGGTGATTACTGACTACTCGTGTCCACATTAATAGATTTAGACGCCAATGATTAGTTGATCCTGGTTCATGAACACACCTGTGTGTCTTTTGGCGATTAAGTTTTTCCTTCATTCATTTAATAAGGTGATCAAGTATAAATGTCGTAGTCGGTTAATTAGAAACAAAAGCTCACATGCTGTGCAAGGAATCAAGTCCTAGACAAAGATAAGACTAAAGACTACAGGAAAAAACAATGCATGGTGCATCCATTATCATGCTAGTCGACAAAAAACTGATTCTAATAAGTAGTGTATTAAATAATCAAATTCTGATTGAGAATATTCATATGCATATATGAGGTTAATGGCAATCATAAAAAGAACATGGTGATCCACTACAATCGTAGATAAACACCCAATTAGCGACTACCTATGCATATGCCATTGAGCCAACCATTTCTTTTTCTTCAATCATACGTTACAAACTTTCCCACGATGGAACCGCTCAATCTCTTGTCATCTTCTTCTTATTCACATAAACTTTGTTCTTTGTTTTTCTTTTTCAGTTTAGTGTGTAAAATGGGCCCCATCACGTTTTCGTTCCATTGAACTGAACTCACATGCAAACTTTTGGATTCTGTTAATTTATTTAACGGATCAATCACTAATCTCCTTTTTGTAAGTTGGCATATGGTAGTTGAGTGGTAATGGCCCACGGATGGCAGAATTCTAGATGAGAAGGTTGATTACCTTTTTTTTTTTTTTTTTTTTTTTTTTTTTTTTTTAATGTTTTCCATCAAGAAACGTAGCTCACATTTTACCACTCTATATTTAGAGATTACTTCATTCATATTTGAAATTGAAGGTCGGACAGAAATTTAAAATCGATCTGAAAGTGATTACAAGTGATCACAATTGTTGTGTTAGAGCATAAGCATACTATCAACTTCATATAGCATAAGGGAAATTGAGAATTCCTAACAAACAAATGAGTACATTCTTTTTATTGATAAAGCCCATGGGCTCTCCCAAGTCCTAGTGGTCAGCGTCCCTCTCACCCTATCTGATCCTGGCAGTATATATACACACCCATTGAGAAACTCAGCCAACAAACGAAGCAGCACTGCTTGCCTCTGCAGTCGTTTTCTGTTAAATCTTACAAAACCATCCCGATCATCTATCTGAATTCTAGATTAAAAATAGATATATATACAGCTGGTTTTTAGCTTAGCTTTAAACAACAACACTTAGATTACATTAAGTTGCCTCTTGATTTCTGTTGGATTGATAAGCCAATATATAACCGCCCATTCCATCTATACCACCAGCAATGTCGTGTAGTAATGGGAAAAAGAAGCAAATGACAATGCAGGACTCCGGAGGTGGAGGAACAACAAAATTCCTTGGTGTGCGCAGGAGGCCATGGGGACGATACGCAGCAGAAATACGTGATCCCACAACCAAAGAAAGGCATTGGCTTGGGACGTTTGACACCGCTGAGGAGGCTGCCCTTGCCTACGACAAAGCTGCTCGCTCGATGCGAGGCTCTCGCGCTCGCACTAACTTTGTCTATTCTGACATGCCTCCTGGCTCCTCTGTTACCTCCATCATCTCTCCCGAAGACACAACAGCACCACCCAACCACCAACCTAATCAGAACTATACTCCCAGTACTCTTCTTGCACCTGACTTCCACCACCATAACCATTCTACTTCCCTAGAACAAAAACATGTTTTACCATTCCATCAGCAACAGCAGCAGGAGCAGAAGTTTGGCCCGTGCAGTGGTCAGGATTATTTCTATTCTATTTATGATCATTCCCAGCTGCAGACTAGTTATTACGACTACTCTGGGACTGGAAATGCATATGCACATCTAAACAGTCACCAGCAGCAACCCCTTTTTGCTGCAAACGATAATCTCACTATTCATTCTTCCCACGACTATTCCATAGATGCTGATGGGTCGGAGCAGCTCGCTGCTCTACCTTCGGGGTCACCGGATGATGTTCGGACTGGGTCCTCGTCTGGCCTATTTAGTAGCTACACAGACCAGCCCACTACGGAAAGTGACTCATCCTACTATCAGAAACATGCTGGGATGGGCTTTGATTCTAGTAGTTTCGTGCATAGCCCACTGTTTAGCCAGATGCCTTCGGTTTCTGATTCAGATGGTTTGGAGCCTCTGCATTTGCCCTCCTCTTATTACTTTTAATACAATTGAAGCGGTATAAGAGGAAAGAGAGGAGGGACATTGAGAGTAGAACTAGAACATGATCAAGTTACCTGACTGATGTCTTCATCAGCTAAATCATACAAACAAAGTCAACATTTTTTAAGAGGTGTAATCTATTTTACATCTTGTTTTGTTTTGCTTTGTTTTAATTATTTTCAATATTTCTTTATGATGAGGATCTTGTAATCCCGCGTAAGGAACGAAATAAAGATAGGCTATGTGGCTGGAGAAATATGTCCTGTTTCCACCTGGTATGTATGTGGCCCCATCCGAGCTGACGTGGTAAAAAATGGCTGGGTGAAATTTTTTATACAATTCAGCTCAGAATTGCGCGCCCTGTTATTGCTCTATTGTAAGTATCTTGGATGATTATAGTGATTTTGTTGTCGTGTTTGTTTAAAAAGTTTATCATTCATGAATTGAATTTGTTAAAAAAGGGGAAATTAGAGGGGATACTGGAATATTATCTCAGCAAATTGGCAGAGCAAATAGCCCTGGTATCTGACTTTTTGATGTTATATATTAACAGTCTGAAAGGAATCGTTATTACATATTAGGATGTTCAAAATGCACAGTATTTTAAGGATCAATTGATTATTAAGTGGATATATATAGCTATGTAAAGCTCCCAAGTATGCTGCCAAAAGAGACAAATTTTTTGTTTACTCAAAGAAGCATAAACCTACATCCAACTTCCAAAATAAGGCAGTTAGGCACGTTGGTTGCTAGGTGTGGCAATTTCTGACACGACCCGAAAACCCGACACGAACCTAACCTGAAAATAGCGGGTTTGGGTTGGGGCTTCACGGGTTCGCGGGTCGGACCCAACTGACCCGCGAAGGAAAACAGGTCGGGTTCGGGTCGACCCGCGAACCCGAAAAAAAAAAAAAAAAGTAGAAGAAGAAGAAGGAAGGAGAAGAAGAAAAAAAGAGGAAAGAAAAGAGATTAAAACACACGAAAAAAATGATCAAACACATTTTTTGCAAATAGTAATATCAAAGTTGCTCATTAACATACACTTAATTCCTCTTACAATTTACTTTCATAAAGCTAAGTAGAATTCTTAATTTTTCTTACAATTTACTTGATTAATTATCCAATGAATGAAATTTGTGTTTGAATGTGAATAAGTGAAACAAAATTACAAAATGTTAGTAGTGGTTTTTTGTTTTCTTTTTTTTTGAAGAAAAGAGGAAAGAAAAGACATTAAAACACACACAAACACACACAAAATGTTCAAACACATTTTTTGCATATACTAATATCGAAGTCACTTACTAAAATACACTTAATTTCCCTTATAATTTACTTTGAAAAACCTAAGTATAATTCTTAATTTTTCTTACAATTTACTTGATAAATTATCCAATGAATGAAATTTGTGTTCGAATGTGAATAAGTGAAACAAAACTACAAAATGTTAGTAGTAGTTTTAGGTTTTTTTTTTTTTTTTTTTTTTCAGGTCGGCGGGTCGACCCGCCAACCCGTTTCGGGTCGTGTTCGGATTGAGCATTTTCGGGTTGGCAGGTTGGCTGTTATACCCAAGTCTCAACCCGACCCGCCAACCCGACCCGTTGCCACCCCTATTGGTTGCCCACGAACTTTACATTCCTTTTCTCTTGGGAAAGATTTGAGGAGGGTAGTATTTTCATATGACTGTTAGTGCAGAATCCTACTACCATAGGGTAAGAGCAAGTTCTGTCAAAAATTTATATATTAAGTTTTTTGTCTGATGGTTATCCATACATCGTATTTTAACATGCGTAAAAAAACGTAATATGGCATGTTGGATGAATGTGACCGGAGAGTGGAGCCCTCACAAGATAGTATCCAGCCAAAAAGTATCCTCAATCTTCCATGCGGGACAGAGATTGTTATTGGTACTTTCCAAATTGATATTGACAACTATACTTGTTCTTTGTTCATGTCAACCACTATAATATTCCTCCATGATTGTAACCAAGTTTCTTATATGTTACAACGTAGAACTTGCAGCATCCAGAACAATCTCTCTCTTGTACGTCAAACTCAAAAAACAAATTTTAAATTGCAAATATTTTGAGATGCATTAATTTGGAGACACTGAACTGCATATTTGGTATCATTATAAGCACAACTCTTGTATCATTTCATTCGCATTCTGGGAGAAGACTTTGTAGGATATATTAGTCAATTTGGAATTGGCTTTTTAAAATTATAAAAAATTGGTGAGTGATTGGTTCGGCATTTTTTCTAGTGATGTTACCATAAATTTTTGGTAAAGCAAAATCAAAAGGGACTGGAAGGATAAGAGTGAGAGTATGCAAGTATTTTCGTATGAAAACGAGTGAGTGATAGCGCCGTAGTGCTATTTTATAAATATCGTTCTTTCTTTTTTTTCTCTCAATTTTATGTAAGCTTGAGATCTTAATGACCCATAACGTCAAAAAAATGTTCACAAAGCGATTTGGATGCTCTATGCTAAATCATTTTTGTTTATATTAAATTTTATCTGACGTGTACTAGTCAAATATAAAGCAACAAGAATAAAAATGAAGAATACGACTCAGATTTTTGGTCTGTTCATTCTCCACAGCAGCAACCAGACCACATTGCTCAGCACTAATCCTCAGGTCGTTAACTCAACTCAAGGATCTCCATTGGGAAGCCTATTGGACAAGAAGTTCCCCCAGTTAGCTTTAGTTTACCGTATTCTTCTCCAACTAGCCATTACCATCCTAATCTCACTCTCAACCCACAACGCATATGTTAACCCACATTAACGCAAAATTAAGCTGAAAAATCACATATTCAACTAAGGATATAATATGACATTTCATAAAACACTTGGCATGAACAAATTTAGAACATGATTTTTCTCGCAAAGTTTTGAAAGATTCTGATTAATAAGAAAAACTTTTACAATGCTTTTTTGATGAAGGGTGATGGCGCGAATGGTTGGTTTCAATATCATGACGATTTTAGCAAAATTCGCTTCTCCTCCTCTCATTTTAGACTTTTTTTTCATATTTTTTTATGTGTGTCTGTGAATTCTGTGTTAAGAAGAAAGAATATAGAGAAAATATTTTCCTGTATCTTCTCAGTTATCACAAATGATACAACAACATATTTATAGGCTAGTACAAATAAAAGATACAAAGAACCTAGACAGATTTAAAATTTAAATTTAATCAATCTAAATCTATACAAATTTTATATAATCTCATCTTAGCCTAATCTTATCTTCTCCTAATCTTATAAATTAAATACAACATTTACAACTCATTCTAACATTCCCCTCAAATTGGTGCGTATATGTCCCACATACTCAAATTGCCAAGTAAGTTGCATAAAATTTTGGTCAATACAGCTTTTGTCAGTATATCAGCTAGCTGATCCTCTAACTTGACAAATGGAAGCCGTATCACTTTGTCTTCAAGAATTTGTTTTATGTAGTGCCGATCCACTTCAATGTATTTGGTACAATCATGTTGGATTGGATTATGATTGATATCAATGGCTACTTTATTATCATAAAACAAGTTCATATCTGAACTAGGAGTAAAGCCAATATCAGTCATCAAACTTTAAAGCCATAGAAGTTACATATACCTTTAGCTATTCCTTTGAATTCCACTTGTGCACTAGACAATGCAACCATTTTTTGTCTTTTACTCCTCCAAGTAACTACCGCCGACAAATGTGATGTAGCCTAGCATCGATTTTTGATCAATAATGTCTTCTGCCCAATTGGCATCTGTGTAACCATCAATATTTAGATGATTGTTCTTAGAAAATAGGAGACCTTTTCCTGGAGAACCCTTTAAATATCGAAGAATCCATATCACAGCCTCCATATGCCAATTACTAGGAGAATGCATGAATCTACTAACTACAAGGATAGCATAGGCAACATCTAGACGAGTGTGGGACAGATAAATCAGCTTATCGACTAATCTCTGATTTTTTTTTATCAATTGATTTCTAATTCAGATATTCATCAAGCCTATGGTTTTGAATAATCAGTGTATTAGTTGGCTTACAGTCAAGCAATCCCACTTTAGGCAAAAGAGATCGAGAACATACTTTTGTTGATATAGGAAGATACCTTGCAGCGATCTTGCCACCATAATTCCCAAAAAATATTTGAGATTATCTAAGTTCTTCATCTCAAACTCACCTGCTAATCAATCTTGCAGTTTGGAAATGTCTTCTTCATCATCTATTGTGATAATCAAGTTATCGACATAGATTATTAGAGTTGTAACTTTTCCATTCTGATGCTTCAAGAATAAGATAGGATTTGCATTACTCTTCCAGTAACCGTACTTCTTCATGGCCAAGGTATATCGATCGAACCAAGCAAATGGTGACTATTTCAAGCCATAAGAGCTTTTGTAGCCAAGTGGAGAAGTAGTATATCCAAGTGGAATGTCCATGTACACGTCTTCCTCAATATCACTAAGCAAGAAAGCATTTTTCACATTGAACTGATCTAACGGTCAATCAAAATTGGTTGCAAGAGACAATAAGACCCTGACTATGTCCAACTTTTTCAATGAGAAAGTTTCTTGATAATCAATGCCATATGTCTATGCATACCCCTTTGCCACAAGTCGTGCCTTATACCGATCAATTAAGTCATTAGCCTTGTACTAGATTGTAAAAACCCATTTGCATCCCACTGTTTTTTTTTTCCTTCTGGCAATGATACTAAAGCCCAAGTGTCATTTTTCTCCAATGTTGACATTTCCTGTTTAATGGCTTGAGTCCAATTTGGATCAGTAAGATCAGCATGCATATTGTTTGGGATATTAGGTGATGACACATTATGGACAACGGCCTCTAGAGATTCAGATAATCGATGAATTAAAACATAATTCGTAATGGGATACTTGGAACTTTTGACATAATTTTTTAGAGAATACCAATTTGGTAGCTTACCATGATTGGACATATCAGGCAACACATATGTACCAATAGTATCCAAATCGATAGTAGAAGTGCCAGAAGTACTTACCTCAAGAATATTCTCAAGAGACTGATGGTCAAGTACTAAGAGGGAAGGGATTATATCAATGGCATCAAGAGACAAATCTATAGCATCCTTGTCAGGAATATCAATTGTTAAAGAATCAGATTTACTACCATCAATCGTCTGGGAATTGGTAGGCAAATAGGTAGGTAAATCAATAGCAATCGGTAGATCAAAACTCATACGTACATTAGCCTCATCAGTACTCGGCCATGATAGCCATGCCAATCTTGACCAAGTCTACACTTCCTTGTTATTTATCTTCCCCTATGTGAAGAGTTGGATACTGATGAGAAAATCTTTTTGATTCCAAGAAAGTAACATTCATCGTTTCATACATCTTATTGGTAGTTGGATTATAGCATTGATAACCCTTCTTGTGCATGGCATATCCTAGCAAGGCATATCGGATAGCACAAGATCTAATTTGCTTCATTGGTTCTTGTGTAAATGTATAACTTCCACACAACCAAGCATCCATACGGAATTATTAGCACCGTTGGTAAAGGGAATAATTGAGTTAGAGTTTGCAGTGGAGTCTGAATTTTCACTACTTTTGAAGGTAATTGATTCAGCAAGCAAATTGTTGTTGTGACTATATTAGGCCAATATCAACGTAGAACGTTTGTAACAATCAGTAATGCTCTTGCTATTTCCAATAAATGCCAATTCTTCCTCTCAGCTATTCCATTTTGTTGTAAAATTTGAGTACAAGATATTTCATATATGAGACCGTTAGCTTTGAAAAACTCTTGTAGTGATCAATTATCATATGCACCGCCGTTATCAAGCTGAAGGATTCTAGTTAAAAATTGTGTTCGAATCATCACACAGAATGATTTGAAAACATCTAGTGTTTCATTCTTATGTTTCAACAAATACACCTAGGTCATTCAAGTACAATCATCTTAAAAGTTACAAACTAATGAATACCAATAGATGAAGCAATCGATGATGGCCCCCAAACATCATAATGTACTAAGGCAAAAAGATGGCCCCCTAACTTTATGACTTTAGGCTAAAATGTAGGTCTCACATTTCAATCAGCAATATTGATATTAGTGAACCGATTTGGAAGTAGATGCTTCATGTATCCAAAAGACAGATGTCCTAGTTGCTGATGCTACAACTAGATCTCTCTTTCTTTGGTGTTATCGATACTCCTTATTTGATTTGCTCTACCAAAATTTAAATAGTCCATCTAATATAAATCCCCCCTCCTAGTGTCATGACCAATTATTTCCTTAGTAACAATATCTTGAAGAAGATGAAAAATTAAATACATTAGTGCTTCACAATTAAGATCAGTAGTTATTTGACTCATAGACAACAACTTATTTGATAAGAGGGAATTAATAAAATATTAGGTAGAGAAAGCGACGAAGATAAAATGACAGTTCTAGCCTTTGTCATTGGATATTGAACACCATTGGAATTAGAGGTCATCAATCGTCTCGGTTGATTGACACGAGTAGTCATCTGGATCAAATGTCATATAATCAGTAGATCCTAAATCAATAATCATGTCATTATCACATCGATTAGAGCTATAATTACCTTGATACTAATTAGTCTTTTTTACATTAGCAGGATGGATAGAAGGCACATATGCAACATTAAAAGCTGTGGCTGATGCTGTCGATTCAGCAATTACCGTAGCAACTCTTTCAGAGCTTTCACCTTGATCAACAGCATTCAATCAACTATCTTGCCGATTTTGTCCCTTCCGCTCTATCCACCATACTGGATACCCATACAGTTTCAAACACGTATCATGTGTGTGCTCCTTCTTGTTGCAATGAGTACAGTTGTCCCTGTCAATTGGTATTTGAGGTAACAAATCAGCCCACTTTTCGTTCCCTTAGATGCTATGATAGAGTCAATTATGTTATATCCCCCTATCAGCATTACTGATTGCTTATCATCTTCACGCTAAACAAAGGCATATGCTTCTTCCACCGTCAGGAATGGCTTCATTCGCAACACATCATTATGGATTTTATTTAGTCAATCATCTATGTATACCTTGTCTTCCTATATGAGAGAGTTACTTTCCATTGGATTTGGTCTATAGAAATCAATCTCTTTTCATTAACTTTGTAGGTCATTGTCATATTTTTCAATTAGCCCTCTAGCTTGTCCCATCATAGTCACCCTTCACTGCAGATCATATAATTGGGATATATCAGTCCTATCAAAGTATATTGTAACAACAACATCTCATGCCGATTTGGTAGTAGGGAAGCAGACGAAGTTGCCAATCAAGGATGGGTCCTTTTGTTTTTTAGCAATCCCTTCACAATAGAATCTTAAGTCTATCACTGTCGATATGTCAGATCTATCAATGAAGGTTGAGAATGCTCACCATTAATATATCCCACCTTACTTTTGCCCGAGATATACATCTCAACAACTTGGGACTAGAGTGTTATTTCATGCAACTCGATGCCAATTTGAGCCACAAAGGAATCATTGCTTGGTGTAGGCCTTTGACATCTATTCAAGACTTCTATCATCTTTGTGGCCAACTTTAACTATGTTAGTTTGTCCCCTACCACCTTGCACAAGCTCAGATGATTTTGCCATGATTCCTTTTCAACAGGGCCCCTAGAATCTATACTCTAATACTATGTTAAGAAGAAAGAATATTGGGAAAATATTTTCTAGTACTTTCTCACTTGTCATGAATGATAAAACAACATATTTATAACCTAGTACAAGTAAAAGATACAAAGAATCTAGATAGAATTAATATTTAAATTTAATCTATCTAAACCTATCCAAGTCTAATATAATCTTATCTTATCCTAATCTTATAAATTGAAAACAAACATTTACAACTCATTCTAACACTCCCCTCAAGTTGGTACTTATATGTCCAATATGCCCACCTTGCCAAGTGAGTTGCAGAAAATTTTGGTCGATAAAGCTTTTGTTAGTATATTAGCCATTTGATCCTTTGACTTGTTGAATGGAAGCCACATCAACATGCCTTCAAGATTCTATTTTATGAAGTGTCGATCCACTTCAATGTGTTTGGTGCAGTCATATTGGACTGGATTATGATTGATGTTGATGACTACTTTATTATCACAAAACAAGTTCATCTCTGAACTAGGAGCAAAGCCAATATCTGTCATCAACCTTTTAAGTCATAGAAGTTCACATACAACTTTTGCCATTCCTTTGAAATCTACTTCTGCACTAGACAACGCAACCTCCTTTTACTCCTCAAGCAACTAGATTACCACCAACAAAGGTGAAGTAGTCTAACATCGATTTTCAATTAGTAACATCTCCGACCCAATTGGCATTAGTGTTACCATCAATATTTAGATGATTGTTCTTAGAAAAAAGAGACATTTCCTTGGGGAACCCTTTAAATATCGAATAATCTGCATCACAGCTTTCATATGCCGATTACTAGGAGAATGCATGAATCAATTGGCTACACTAATAGTATAGGCAATATCTAGATGTTTGTGGGACAGATAAATCAACTTACAGACTAATATATGATATCTTTCTTTATAAGTCGATTTCTAGTTCGAATATTCCCCAAGCCTACGGTTATGAATAATTGGTGTATGAGTTGGCTTACAATCTAGAAATCCCACTTCAGCCAAGAGACCAAATACATATAGGAAGATGCCTTCCTTCGATCTTTGCACCTTAATTCCCAAAAAATATTTGAGATTTTTCAAGTTCTTCATCTCAAACTCACCTGCTTATCGATCTTGCAGTTTGAAAATCTCTTCTTCATTATCTCGTATGATAATTATGGTATCAACATAGATTATTAAAGCAATAAGTTTTACATTCCAATGCATCAGGAATAAGGCATGATCTGTATTACTCTACTAGTAGCCGTACTTTTTCGTGGCCAAGATAAATCAATTGAACCAAGCACTTGGTGATTGTTTCAATCCAAAAGATCCTTTTGCAGCTTGCATACGGTATTTCCGTTTGTAGAAGTAGTATATCCAGGTGGAATGTCCATATACACCTCCTCTTCAAGATCATCATGCAAGAAGGCATATTTTACATCAAATTGATAACGACTAATCAGGATTGACAGCAAGAGACAATAACACTCTTAGTGTGTCCAACTTTGTCAGTGAGAAAGTTTCATGATAATTGATTCTGTATCTCTATATATATCCCTTTGTTATAAGTCGCACCTTATACTGATCAAATGAGCAAATAACCTTGTATTTGATTATAAAAACCCATTTGCATCCCACTATTTCCTTTTCTTACAGCAACAAGACTAAAGCCCATGTATCATTTTTCTGCAATTCTGACATTTTCTCTTTGATGGCTTGAGTCCAATTTGTATCTGTAAGAGTAGCATGCACATTGTTCGGGATATCAACTAATGACACATTACAGACAAAGGCTTCCAGAGGTTCAGGAGTTGAAACATAATTGGCAATGAGATACTTGTATCGTTTGACTTAAATTTCTGAAGAATATTTATTTGGTAACTTACCACGATTGGACCTGTTAGGCAACACATATGTATTAGTAGTATCCAATAGATAGTAGAAGTACTAGAAGTATTTACATCAAAAATATTCTCAAGAGATTGCTGGTCAAGTACTAAGGAATAAGGGATTATATCAGTAGCATCAAGAGACAAATCTAGAGCAATCTCGTCAGGAATATCAACTACTGAAGGATCAAATTTACTACCATCAATCATCCGTGAATCGGTAGGCAAATCAACAAGTAAATTAGCAGCAATCGGTAGATCAGAACTCGTGTACATCAGCTTCATTAGTACTCGGCCATAATGGCCATGCCAATTCCCACTAATTCTACACTTCCTTGTTCTTTATCTCTTCCTAAAATGAAGACTTGGGTACCGATGAGAAAAATATTTCTAATTTCAAGAAAGTAATATCCATCGTTTTATACATCTTATTGGTAGTTAGATTATAACACCGATAACCTTTCTTGTACATAGCATATTCCAGGAAGGCATATCGAACAGGACAAGGATCTAATTTGCTTCACTGGTTCTTATGTAGATGCACAAATACCACACAACCAAACATTCATAATGGAAGCATTAGAATTGATAGTAAAAGAAAGAATTGAGCTAGAGCTTGCTATAGAGTCTAAAAGTTCATTACCTTTGAAGGTAGCCAATGCAACAAATTGACTACTGTTATGACTGCATCAGGCCAATATTAACGTGAAATATTTGTAGCAATCAATAATGCTCTTACCATTTCCAATATATCTCGATTCTTTCATTCAGCTACTTCGTTTTGTTGCGGAGTTTGAGTACAAGATGTTTCATGTATGAGACTGTTAGCCTTGAAAAACTCTTATACTGATCGATTATCATATTCACCACCGTTATCAAACTAAAGGATCTTGACTGTTGGTGAAAATTGTGTCTAAATCATCTAACAGAATGATTTGAAAACATTTGGTACTTCATTCTTACATTTCAACGGATACACTCAGGTCATTCATGTACAATCATATATAAAAATTACAAACCAATGAATACCATTAGATAAAGCATCGACGATGGCCTCCAAACATCAGAATGTGCTAAGGCAAAAAGAGTATCACATTTATTTAGGCTCATTGGATAGAAAGCTCTATAACTTTTGGTTAAAATGCAGGTCTCACATTTCAAATCGACAATAATAATACTAGTGAACAGGTATGGAAACAGATGCTTCATGTATCCAAAAGACGGATGCCCTAGTCGCTAATGCCACAACTGGATCTCTTTGTCTTTAGTGTTATCGATACTCCTCATCTAATTTGCTCTACTAGAACTAAAATCGTCCAGATTATATAAATCCTACCTTTTAGTGCCATGACCAATTATCTTCTTGGTAAGAATATCCTAAAGAAAACAAAAGTTGGATATATTAGTGGTACAAAATTAAGATCAGTTGTTATTTGACTCACAGACAACAACTTATTTGATAGAGAGGAATTAACAAAGTATTAGGTAGAGAAAGAGAAGAAGATAGAATGACAGTTCTAACCCATGTAACTGGATATTGAACACCATTGGCAATAAAGATCATCCATCGTCTCAGTTGATTGACACATGAGAAGTCACCTGGATCAAAGGTCATATGATTGGTGACTCCTGAATCGATAATCAAGTCATTATCACGTCAATTATAACTACAATTACCTTGATGTTGATTAACCTTTTTTACATCAGCAGGATAGGTAGAAGGTGCTTTTGTAACATTAAAAGCTGTGGCTAATGCTGTCAATGCAACAGCTATCGTAGTAACTCTTTCAAAGCTTGCACCTTGATTGACAACATTGATTTGACTACCTCGCCAATTTTGTCCCTTCCACTCCTTCCACCATGCTTGATATCCATGCAGTTTGAAACACGTATCATATGTCTATCCCTTCTTGTTGCAATGAGTATAGTTGTCCCTGTCAATTAGTATTTGAGGTAACATAATTGGCCGACTTTTGGCTCCTTTCGATGCCATAGCAGAGCTATTTATGTTATCTCCCTTATCAGTATTATTGATTACCTACTGTCTTCATGCCAGACATAGACATATGCTTCTTCTACTATTGGGAATGGCTTCATTCGCAATACATCACTGTAGATTTTATCTAGTTGATCATCTAATGCATCAAGAAAGCAGTATATACCCTCTCTTCCTCATGCGATCTGCCCTGATACCGCTTGTTAATTTCCAAACAGGAACCCTTGAACGAGTGCAAATCACAGGGTAATCTTCCCAAAGATTGTTCTTGTATTTCTATTAGGAAACCTAAACCCAATTCTACCCAATAATTGAAATTAATTCATAAAGGATCCTAAATCCTAACCTCACATGTTGGTTATAACTCAAGATATCACAATTAATTCAACAAATCAATTGAAGAATAAAAAATCTCGCAGAGAGAGAAAAGAGGAAAAACACCCACCAAGTTGCATTATTCATCCAAGTTCTCTCCAAAATAATGAAAAGTTTGACATATATATATATATATATATGAAAAATAACCTAAAAAACATGTTGCGCCCCAAAATGACGCACACGGTGGGGTCATTGACTGTCGCGTCCCGAAAAGATGGTCCAGTTCAGTGACCCTCTTTGAAAAGATGAGTTTTGAAAAAGCCATGCATGTGTGAGAAAAAATCGGGTTTTAGTGAAAAAGTGTTATCTAGTGGAAAATTGGTATTTTAAAAGAAAATAAGGCCGGGACTAAAAGTGCTACAGTTTTGGCCAACTAATTTTGAAAAAAGATTTTATTTTAAAAAATGGAGTCGCCACTTGATATTGAGTTAGAGTGTATCAAGTCGCCCGAAAAATCATTAAACAAAAAATAAAATTTTTAAAAAAATCATTTAAAACCCTTTTTCGACTCCGGTCTACGAAAAAACGAGAGAAAAAGGTCCGGGAGCACATTTGAAGAAAGGGAAGGCAAAGCCTCGCGCCTAAGGCACCCTTTCAATATAGCTGAGGCCAGTTGCGAGGTTTAATCAAAATTTTCTAAATTAACCCTAAGTTTTATCGTGTTCGGATGTGTCTATATGAATGCAAATCCTAAGTCTAAATGTGAGTATCGGGAGGGCTGAAATGTTCCGTCGAGGCTTGGTCGAGATTATCGCATTAATTGCGAAACTCGAGTCGAGACCTCGATGGAGTTACGAGTGTCTATGTAAAATGCGATGCAAAAGAAAAGAAAATAATAATATATAGTAAGTGCAAAAAGAAAATGGGTACGCAACATGATAGGTATAGGGAACTAATATCTCGTGACTGAATGTTTCTACTTACGGAGAGAGGAACGGCATATACGCCATCGCTTTTCACGTGAGTAGGTGACTATTTCTAGTCGGATCACACAAAATGTCATAAAAATCTAAGTGAAAATGCAACCTAGATGTCATACATTTGAAGATGCGTCAAAATAAATAAATAAATAATATCAATAATAATAATAAAAATTATGCAGAATGGAAAGAAAACTAAAAATGTGTGAAGTGGGATGTAAAATGCATATGAATGCACCTAACACTAAAATGCCTTAAAGGTCTAGCATTGGACCAGCCCTTTCTAGGGATTCCCACCAGCGTTGGACTAGCGAGGAAATGATAAAGTCACAACTAGCGTTGAACTAGTGTGGTGACGGAATAATAAAACTAATAAAGCTTGTAAATAAATAAACATATGAAAGCAAACAGACATATAAAGATATATTAGAGCACATAGGAGCACATAACACGTAAACATAATATCTAGATGCAAAAATCCTAAGGAAAGCGATAAAAATAAATAAGCACATAAGCATATAGAAGCACGCATACCCCAGCTATTACACCAGGGGTATTTAGATACAATTTTAGGGGGAAAAGACCTATCTATTACACTTACTATCTAAGTACACAAATATTTGTAAAAAATATAAGGAATATAACTTAACTATTACATTGACTAACTAAATACAAAATATTCGCCAAAATAAAATAAATAAATAAATAATTCAAAATTAAATAACATAAAGTAAATAAATATGCAAAAAAATGCATAAAATAAGAAACACATAAAGAAAATGCATAAAAATATCACATCAAAGCACATTAAAGCACATAAAGAAAATTAACGAAAAGTAGGGATACCTCTTGAAGACTCGATACAAATACTAATCAAAATGAACAAACAAGTCAAGGCACCTCAGGTATAAACAAACAAAATCTAAAATATATAAGTTTTGACAAATTGAGATAAAAAATAAACTCTAGCAACTAAGGGGGCTAAAGATAAAAATTCCAAAGCTTAAGGGGTAAAATTAAAAATTCACGCAAGTCTATAGGGGTGCAATTGAAAATTAAAGCAAATTTGGGGGAGCAAAATAATAAATTCAGCAAGTATGGGGAAATTTGCAAGTCATGGGACCTAATCGAAGGAAATATGAAATCTGGAAGGGTTAATTTGTGAATAACGAAGGACTAAATTACATTAGGATTTTAAAGTTTAGCGGGAGTCAAACTATATATAAAAAAACTTAATTGCATAAAGCCCTAAATCTACCAGATCAATATCCGACAATATTTAGGAATGTAGGACCCTAAAACAAATATTTACAATATTTCAACAAAGGAAAACACCCAATTAAAGTAAGAAAACTAAATCAATCAACTCTATTAACTTAATCGATCAAAAATAATTAATTAAACTATAACTAAACTAAACGAACAAATGAGTAAACAAATCACAAAGAAACAAAAAAGAAAATACTAAATGAAGAAACCAAAAACAAGTTAAAACAAAATATTAGCACACTAAACCAACAAAATATTAGCACACTAAACTTCCCCAAACTGGTCTTCTTCACTGCTCTCTCCAACTGCTTCCTTCGCAGTTCTCTCTATGCCTTTGTTTTCTCTCACTGATTTCCCCAGCACCCCCTCTCTCTGTTTCTCTATTTATTCCTTCCTTTCTATTTCTTTACCCTTCCCACGATTTCTCTCTCTCTCTAAAACCTCTCTTCTCTAATCTTGTTTTCTCTCCTCTGATTCTCCCTTGCCTCTCCTCTCGTCTCTGCTTCCCAGATTCCTTCCTGGCGGTCTCTGTTGCTCTCTCTTTCTGGTCCCTCTCTCCGTCGTGCTCTCCTTCTCTCTTAATCTTTCTCTTGCTTTTCTTTCCCTCTGTTCTACTCTTCTGAATTTATTCCTCTCTTTTCTTTCTACCTCGTTTTTAGTTTCTTCCTCTCTGCTTTTCTCTCCCTCTTTGTCGATTTCTCTCTTCTCTCTCAATTCCAGCTCTCTTGCTCTATCTCTTTTCCCTCTCTGTCATTTTTCTTCTTCTCCTCCAGCTTCTTTATCCCTGCTCTCTTTGCTGCTCTCTTTTCTCTCTCTCTCTCTCTCTCGCGAATTGAATGACCCTCTCCCAAAAAAAAAATTGTTCAAATTCATGCTTAATACATCAAAAATCTCAACACAATTTTATCTATTAAATGCAACATAACAATGAATTTGAGAAAAGGGAGCCGGATGATTACCTGTTTTAGGGGGCGGTGGAAAGTGTAGTTTCTGACGGCGGCGAAGTCGGTGATAGAGGCAGACTCTAGTGGTGGTGGTGGCGGCATGAAATACTGGCAGTGTTGGCTGGGGATGATGTTGGGCTGCTGGAATGTGGCGTTTGTTTTTATTTGAATTGCTGGTTCTTATGGCAGGGGAGGTTAGTGATAGGCTGTGGATGGCGATTTATTTCAAGGCAAGTAGTGGAATTGTGATGATGAAACTAGTGGCATTAGTGACTGATTGTTAATTTTGGTTATTATTCTTTTGCAGGTGGTCAAAGCTATTGTGGTTTGGAAGTTGGTTCTGGTGGAGGTACGTGGTGGTTGTGGATGTGGTAAATGGACTGATAGAGGTGGCTTGATGATGGTAGTGTCAATTTGCGGTGAGGCTGTGGAGTATGGGATGAGACGTTGACTGGTTGTGGGCTTGAGGTGGCAAAGATGGTGGTTCTTGGTTGTTTGGGGGTGATGGTTTTAGGTTTGATAAATGGTTACTAGTTTATTGCAACTGGGGACGGTGGTTTGAATGGCTGCCGTAGACGGTTGTTGACTGATGGGCCTAAGTTGGGAGGATTGGTTGGTGAGAATTGTGATTATTGGTGAGCCTTTCTGGTAAGGGGAGGGGGTTGATTGTTATTGATTGGAATTGTCTTTGGGTTTGATTGTGACTGGAAATAGATGGTGAAAATGGTAAAGGTTGGGAGTATTGGAGGGGATGTTTCAGTAGTCAAGGAGGTGGACTGGTGCTGTTGGTTGTAAAATGGTGGTGCACAGCTAGGTAGCAGGGGCTTGGTGAGGGAGCATAGGTGGCGTGATTGGGGGCTAATAATTTCAGAGGGTGTTTTAGCAATCCTGTCCCATCGCTTGGAAGGGATGTTTTAGCTGTGATTGCAACTATTCTTGGATGATTCTGGGCTGCAATTGGTGGTCATATGTTGATTGATTAGTGGTGGTTTGGGTTTGACAGTTTGAGGATCTGGTTATGGAATTGAGGACGAAACGGCGGTAAAAGCCTGATTTTGGATTAATTTTGAGGGTTGTTTTGTGTGTGGGGGGGTGTGAATTGCATGAGTTGTATGTTTGTTTGCTGACAGTGTGTGTGAAAATCTGACTATTTATGTGTATGTCTGTGTAACTGTGTGTTTATCTGTGTGTGTATGTTTGTGACTGACAGGGAACTAGTGTGTGAAGTGTGTGTAGGATTATGAGGAACTATGTGGTTGTGTGTGAATCTCTGTGTGTATTGTGCGTGTAAATTGGTATGTGCAGTGTGTGTTTATGTGTGTGACTGTGTATGTGAGTCCACTATGTGTATTTGTGTGTCTGGTTGTGTGTGTAAATGTGTGTGAAAATAGTGTGTAGTGTGTGCTGGTATGACGTGGGCATGTGTGTGTGTTGAGTGCGAAGTAGAATGTGAGTATGTGTAGTGTGTGAGTGAAAAGTGTGAAGTGTGTGAATCTACTATGTGTGTAGTGTGTGAGAGAGTGTATGAAGCGTGTAAGAGAGAATGTGAATGTGTGTAGTGTGTGTGGTGTGTGAGAGAGAAGTCTGTGAAGTGTGTGAGAGGTTCTTGAGATTTAGTGTGTGTTCTTAGTGTTCTAGGTGTAGACTTGAAGATGAATATAAAATTTTAGTGTGTGTTCTAGATGTTCTAGGTGTGGGATTGAAGATGTACTAGTGTGTGTTCTAGATATTCTAGGTGTGGGGTTGAAGATATACTAGTGTATGTTCTAGGTGTTCTAGGTGTTGGCTTGAAGATACACTAAAAGCTAGTAGGTGTTCTTGGTATTCTTGGTAAAAACTTGAAGAAAAATGTAGGAAAAAGTCTGTGTTTTTTGTGTTTTTGGTATAAGAAATAAAAATAAAAAAAATTAAAAACTAAAAACTCTACTTAGGTCTTTTTTTTTTCCTTTGCTTTTAAATCACCAAGTGGGGGTATTTATAGTGCACAAAAAACCTATCTTCCAAGAAATAACTAAATGACCAAAACGCCCTGAACTACCAAAATTATAATTTTATCCTTCTTAAAAATATATTTCCTCTCACAAAAATAAAAAAATTAAGAAAAATGTAAAAAATAAATTGATTAATAGCAATTCACCCCAAAAAAATTAGAAAAATTTAGAAACCTGCTTAAGAACCTAAAAGTGAATTTGGAGACTCAAAAAAAATGGCGAAAAATGTTCAGGAGGGAAATGACTATTTTGCCCTTGTACTATTAAAATATATGAAAAAAAAATATCAGTTAGCCTTGAAAAATTATCAAAAATTAAAAATAAAATTAAAATCCTAGAAAATGCATTTGTGGGTCAAAAATTAACAAAAAATGGGTTAAAAATGTGAAATGACAATTTTGCCCTTTAACATACCATTTTGCCCCTGTGTTGGCAAAATACAGAAAAATACCAGTTAAATATAAAAAAATTATAGAAAATTAACAAATTCGTATGAAAGTAAAAATATGAATTTAAAACCCTCAAAACTAATGAAAAATATTTACAGATAAAAATTACTATTTTGCCCCTTGAGATTATTGAAAATTAGAATTTGACCCCAAAAATATAAACACCTCCTCAATATTTGAGAAATAAATGGTGTGTCAAAATTTGGTGTATACAACACTAATATGAAAAGTGAGAATCCTATTATAAGTGAAAAATTAGCTTAACAACTTGAAAAACGCTGAAAATCGTATATTCTGTTCCTATTCGCGCCTTGTATTCACGCATGGTTAGCACGGACATTCTACCCATATTCACGAGTCTACAACACTCAACAGTCAAACTATCCCAGACGTCAGTAGGTGGCATACTCCCATTGGCGCCACATCACACAAAACTCTATCTCTGAAGGCTCCAATGGAGAACTCAACCTCGACTTGTGACCAAACTTATGTCATGGATCTTGACTTGTTTGGTCACCCTAACCTTATCACTATCTTTTACCCACTACAGACGATAGGGCTTAGGATACTTCACAGTCCTCAAACCAAACTCATCTACCACCAATGAATTGATAAGGTTAGTAGAACTACCAGTATCAATGGCAATCCTACATACCTTATCTACAATGAGACACCGAGTGTGGAAGATTGACTCTCTCTGCAAGTCACCTCCATCCTCCTTAGGTAGCTCCCCTAATGCCTTCCTAGTGAACAAGGTCACTCCTTTGTCAACAATATAATTACCATCAGACTCGCTACCTCATTTCAATAGTGGTATCTTCTCATCATTTGAAGAAGCACTCTTAATATCGCTACCTTCAAGCACGATCATGGTTCTAGAATTGGGACATTGGGATGCCACGTGACCACAACCCTGGCATTTTAAGTACCGGATGTCACGCATCCTGATAGGTGCCTTTATTGTCCTTTTGCCGTCACCCATGCCCTCTTTTGGCTTGACCACGTCCCTCGACCTCATATTACCTCATTCCTCTCGCCCGATGGACGGTCTATCCTGTCATCCTGGCCTCCCACAGGAAGAACCTGTGGCATCTCTCCTCGTTGCTTTGAGTTGTTTCTCCATAGTTTTAGCCTTTTGTACTAGGTCATCAATATTAACATAGGATTGCAACTCCACCTTATCTCTAATTTCTTGATTCAACCTAACCAAAAATCTTGCCATTGTAGCCTTACCATCCTCCACTACATTTGTCCGAATAATCTTCAATTCCGAAACTCCACATAAGTGCCCACGTTCATAACTTGTCAATCAAGGAAACTCACATGCAAGGGGATTTAATCCCCATAAATACTCCGATGCTTAAGTTAGTTAATGATCTGGCTTAAAGAAGAGAGAAGAAGGAGTGTTTTTTCTTCAGGTTCTCCTTTTGTGTGTGTTCTCTGAGTGATTATGCTTAGAAAAGTAAAAGAGATGGATGATAAGACAAACCATACTCCAGTAATAGCAACGAATGTAAGAGCATTAATGAGGATGCAACAACAGTCAAAAGTAGATTTAGTCTTCCAATGCGATAAGTCGAGCATCTGATCAGCAGAGCTACTAAAGAGATAGCGTGCCAAGCTGGAGATAAATAATAGAAGTTTATTATGCGACCGAGCTGATGTGGAGCTCGGCTACTCAAGATCCTACACATTGCTAACTCCATATCCTTGTAGTAGTCATCTACAGACTGACCACCTTGTGACATGGACTGTAGCCTATAATGCAGCTCCCTGTAATAGTGACCAAGTACGAACCTCCTCCGCATGATAGTTTTCATCTCTTCCCACGTGCGGATAGGTCGCACTCCACATCTTTGCCTAGTAGTGGTCAATTGTTTCCACCACATACTGGTGTAATTAGAGAACCCACAGCAGTAAGCTTCACCTTTTTCTCCTTAGAATAGTGGTGGCAGTAAAAACATGCTTTACCTTTCGCTCCCACTCCAAGTATAGCTTTGGATCACTTCTACGTTGGAAGGTAAGTATCTTCATTTTGATGCTCTCAATGTTGCCATCACAAGCATGTCCTTCTTGTCTGTGCCTCCTATTAGCCATCCCTTTGTAGACACCAAATTTTGACATATCATTTATTTTCAAATATTGGGGGACATGTTTGTATTTTTTGGGGTCAAATTTTAATTTTTCAATAAACTTAGGGGGGCAAAATAGTAATTTTTATCTGTAACTATTTTTTCATCAGTTTTGGGGGTTTTAAATTCACATTTTTACTTTCATACATATTTTTTTATTTTCTGTGATTTTTGCAGATTTAATTAGTATTCTTTTTATATTTTTTAACACAAGGGCAAAATGGTAATTTCACCTCACAAATGCCATTTTAGTTCATTTTAGGTCCAAATTTATTTTTCTAATTCTTTAAGCATATTCCTAAATTTTCTTATTTTTTGGGAGACGATAGCTATTTTTCTGTGAATTTTCAGTGTCTAAGGGCAAAATTGTCATTTTACAGTTTAAATTCATTTTTTGTCAATTTTGAGTCATAAATGCATTTTCTAGTGTTTTAAGCTTATTTTTAATTTTTGGTAATTTTTCAAGGTCAGTAGCCATTTTTCTATGAATTTTCATTGTTCAAGGGCAAAATCATCATTTTACAGTCTAAATTCATTTTTTGTCAAATTTTGAATCATTAAGGTATTTTCTAAATTTTTAAGCTTATTTTTAATTTTTGGTAATTTTTTGATGTTAATAGCCATTTTTTATGTATTTTCGTTGTTCAGGGGCAAAATCGTCATTTGATAACCCGAGCGCGTTTTTATCATCTTTAAGCTCTAGCTTTTATTTTTGAAATCTACTTTGAATTCTTTTGAAAATTTTAGAGATTTCTGTCAATTCTTTGTATTAATTTTTATTTTTTGGGGTTAAAAAATATTTTTTTAAATAAAATTAGTATTTTTATTACCGGTGACGTTTTCGTTATTTTATAGCATTCTTGGTGACCAAGACAAGTGGCCTATAAATACCCCTTTTGTCAGCAAAAAGAAAAAGATGAAAAAATTAAAAAACCCTACAAATACTTTGGTTTTTGTGCTTTAAGGATCAAACACACACTTGATACCTAAAAAACACACACTACAAGCCATCATTTGCAGTTTCTTCCACTGTTCATCACCAATTTGTCTTCCTTCTCCAAAAGGTAAGTTCTTAAGTTTCTTTTCCTTACGTTGAGTTATTTCCTTCTATTTTTTATGTGTGAGTTTAATTAATTGTCTTATTTTGTTAGGATTTAAGTTGAATCTCTGAATTTTCTTTCTTTTCTGGGCTTTGTGTTTTATTTTTGTGTTATTGTTCTTGATTTTTGTTCTTCCCCGTTCTCTTTCAATGTTCTTCTTCCCATCCTCCTCCATCACTATCTCTGGAATCATCAAAAGCCCCAAAAAACAACAACAGCAACGTCGTCCAACCACTAACGCCATCTGATTCATTCCTCAAAGCAATTCCAAAATCCCACCCTCGATCTGATTACACTAAAATTTTCGCTTGCAATAAGTAGCCTGATATATGCCACAATGACATAGTCTTTTCTTATGGTTTAGGTGTAGGTTTTTAGAGATTTTTAGTTATTTTATCACTTATTTGGTTATATTTCTCTACTTAGAGTCCTTGAGTGTGATATTTATTCATTTGGTTGTTTTTGGTATGTTTGACAGGATTTTCTACTTATATCCATGCTAATTGAGGTCAACTTGGGATTACTGCACTTAATTCATCACCGGATGCGAAGTTGATCCTTCGAGTGGAGTAGTGAACATGCCAAGTGAAGCTGTCAAGCCAAAATTTCAGGCTTCTGACTTTGGCCGCGGGTAAGGCCGCACCACAGGCCTTCCCAACGGCCAAGGTCAGAATAACAACTCAAGGAAGTAGAAGAAAAATAAAGTTTCTGACCAAGGCCGGGGCAAGGCCGCGGCGCGGCCTTCCCCGCGGACTAGGTCAGAACGTCCGGATGGAGAAAAAGGAATGGGGCAAAGCTTCTGATGGAGGCCGCGGGCAAGGCCATGGCGCGGCCTTCCCCGCGGCCTAACTCCTGATTTCTAGTAACTGACGCGTTTTTGACGAGGTTTTGAAGGATTAAAAGAGGGGGAATCAGTTGGAGAAAGGGGGGACGGCAGAATAGGTCTAAAAACTTCAGAGGAGAGAACGAGTGCAAGAAACATCAAGCAAGAAGCAAGGGTTTCAAGACTCCATCCTCCAACGAATCGAGAAGGACACTTGCAAGGGATTCTAAGTAAGAAGATCGCAGCAATAAAGGAAAGGGGATTCTACAACAACACTTGAAGATTCAAATTTCACTATGAGAATGGGTTTTGTTGTTCTTCTTTTGTTGATTGTTAAATTTTCTTATTCCATGATGAACTGAGTTGTTATGAACCTAGATGGGATGAACCCTAGTTTATTTGTTATGGATTGATTCAGTTGGTTAATTTAAGTTACTCTTTTTACCTGGATTTAATTGTGAATTAATTTGTTGATTGAATTGAGTCAGTGCACACTCTTTTCTAATCCATGATTTCAACATAAGTTAATTGAGAAATTACTTGGTTGAATTGAATCACTTCACAAATAAAAAGACCTGCAAGAATCGCTAGAGATAGGATGGCTTAGGTCTTCCCAAGTTAGATTCAAACCTAACTCGTTTTGTGAAATCCAAGTTTTTGAATCATTCTTTTAGGGTTTTAGTGAAGAAGAGATTCTCGCTAATCAACTAAAAGGATAGGGAATATAATTCTTGAAAAAGGTTATACGCCAACAGAAAAAAAAAGGATTTTTAGGGTCCAGGGAATTTGGTAACTTAATTAATCATGAATCGAACTACTTCGAGGACAACTAGGGGGATTCCTAATCTAGGTTCTCTTTTGATTAACTGTTGAATCCAATTACTTAGTATATCCAGTGTTATCCTATTCTAGATAAATTAGTTTTAGAGCTAGTTAATTTTCCAACGATTAAGTTAGTCTTCATTTGATATTTTTAAGGTTAAATAGTAGAGCAAGAGTTAGTACTAGTAGTCATAGTCCTTGTGGGAAACGATACCTGATATTCACCCACACTATATTATAGAACGATAGGTATACTTGCCTAACGATCCGTAGTATATCTCGGTAGATATCAAGTTTTTGGCGCCGTTGCCGGGGACTGTGATATTAGGAACACTTGAGATTTATTACTTTAACCATTGTTTTTCTATTTGTTTATTTACTTTTATATTTATCATTGTTAATTCTGTTATATTGATAGCTGTTTTTGTGTGTAATTTATAGGCATTTGCCCTGGTGCATGACACGGAGTAATCGTGCTACACTTTTGGAGCAAGACCGGGAGATTGAACGAACGTTTTTTCGAGCACTTCGAGAAAGACTTCAACAATGGGAAGAAGAGATTGATTTAGAACACCAGTGTATTTTAGAGATGGCACAAAACCTCAATAACAACCTGATAGTCAATGAGACTCTTCTCAATCAGGAAAATACTCAAAACCTGCATCAGCAACCACGGCAATTGACCATGTCTGATTATGCTAGGCCACACTTGATAGGGACAGAGCCTAGCATAATTAGACCATGAGTGGAGGAAAACAACTTTGAGATCAAGCCCAATGTAATCCAAATAGTGCAACAATATGTCCAATATGATGGTCTCCCAGACGAAGACCCAAATTCTCACATTGCAAATTTCTTTGAGATTTGTGACACATTCAAGATGAATGGGGTGTCTGTGTAAGGTAATAGCATAGGTAACGCAGCGGAAAAATAAAACTTATTACCTTAACCATGGATCTCTTTGACATATCTATATGATTAACAAGGGGGTTTGCATGAAGATTACCTTAAGCACAGAAGATTTCTATGCTTCTAGGCAAAGATCCTTCGAAGAAGATGTTTGATCTACCACGAAAAGCCCTCCAAGCGTAGAGCCTCTAACGATATCCACACGAACAACTTCTTTGGGAACCTTGTAGGCTTGCTTGCTTTGACTTTTGAGTGCTAGCTCCCTTGAATTATTAAGAACACAAGAAGAAGAAAAACCTAACCCTTAGGAGAGAGAGAGAGAGAGAGAGAGAGGCGTGCCTTTTCTTTCTTCTATTTTCTCTCACTAGTTTTCTTTTTGTGTAGCAATAATTATTCAAGAGTCAAAGCATGAACCTATTTATAGAGGAAGTATTCTAGTCTTTTAGGAAATAAAGCTAATTAGAAACCAAGAAGGTTTAGGCAACTTACTTTAAGCTAATCCTTCTCCTTTAGGAAATCTATTCCATAAGGAAACCAATTAGTTACTTTATTTCTTTTAGGAAACTAATTTCCTGCAAGACTTAGAATATTTATAAATAAGTCCTTTAAGTTAATTTATCTCATAAATTAACCCCATAAGTATCTCATACTTATCTTAATTACATTTTAACCCAAAGATTTTGTTCTTTATGTGTGTGACCCATTAGGTTCCATTCACGTTGGCAATAAGTATAAATTATAACTCATTAATTGAGCTAGATAAATTAAACACTTTTAATTTATCATTAATTCACTAATTAATCAATTCATACTTATAGATCATGAGTGGCGTCTAGCAATGCATCATGACCACCCAAGTGAATAGGAAAGTCATATGGTAGACCATACCCTTCAATGACAATGTTACCGTGTAATTAATATCCTTTCACCACACTATATCCCAATTAGTCTAAAAGTATAGTGCATACTTTTAAATGACTAATTTATATTTTCTTGTTCCAGAAATATAACTCTCCATGATGTATAACCTTGAAACTACTTCCAAGTTATACTATCACTTCTGCAGAAGATTTATGAGTTAATATTTCCAACAAGTGGCCATTAAGGGATATACTCTCCTATTAAGGAGTGGTGAATCCTATATTGATTACTCACTATCTTTCCATGCTTCAAACTATACCCAATCTCTAACCTATGAGCTACCCTTTTACGGGCACCGAGGAATAGAGTCAAAGTATAGCAATCCACACTCAAGATACTATGGTAATCTCAAGTCAAAGGATCACTTACACCATTGCCATTAAGAGTTCAACTATTGGCACTATAGTTGAAACTCTTGGCGGATCAATCCAATGAACTTGTTCTCAAACAAGCATCCACATACTAGCTTAAGTGTCACGCACACCATAGTCAATGAGATCAACTACTACTTACCATAAGTAGAGGCAAAGTATGTGCTAGTCTATCCGTATTAATGATGTCCAATCTCATTAATACTATGACTAGGGATATTTAAGAATATGACTTTATGTATTAGTAGTCTCATAATTGTAACCCTTACAATCTCTAATACACAGTCAATATTCTAAGGACTTTATCAATCAAACAAGTAACATGGAAATACAAGTATAGATGATAAAGAAAAATACCACATGGATAAATATAACATAAATAAGTGTAAAACAAAACACCTTTAAACCATCTTGGTTTTAGGGCATACACTAACAGTCTGAAGATGCCATTAGGTTGCGGTTATTTCCATTTTCATTGAGGAACCGGGCAAAACAGTGGCTGAATTCGCTACCTCGAGGATCCATCACAACGTGGGACCAGATGGCTGAAAGATTTCTAGCCAAGTACTTCCCACCAGCCAAAACTGCTAAAATGAGGAACGACATCTCCTCGTATGCACAAATGGAATCAGAGACGCTTTATGACACGTGGGAGAGATTTAAAGAACTACTGCGGAAGTGTCCTCATCACGGGCTACCTTTATGGCTTCAAGTGCAGACTTTCTACAATGGGATGAGTCCGACAACCAGGCAGATGATAGATGCAGCCGCCGGAGGGACTCTAAATAGCAAGACACCAGAAGTTGCCCACGAGTTGATAGAAGAAATGGCAATCAACAGCTACTAGTGGCAGGGTAGTCGTTCCAGACCCCCTAAGCCAGCGGGAGTCTATGATGTGGATGCAGTCACAGCATTGGCAGTTCAAGTGGAAGTATTGAGCAAGAAAATAGATGGACTCTCAACAGCACAAAGACCAGCTCAAGTGATGCACTGCGACCTTTGTGGGGGAGGTCATGGCCATTAAGAATGTCCAGTGCTCGGTGCCACGGAGAACACTAAAGAACATGCTCACTATATGGGAAATGCACCGAGACCCCAAAATAACCCATACAGCAATACGTATAACCCTGGATGGAGAAATCACCCCAACTTCTCCTAGGGGAATCCAGGACAACAAAGGCAACCTCCACCAGGCTTCACCCAGCAGCATCAGCCTAAAGAGTATCAGTCTCAGGAAAAGAAACCAAATCTGGAAGAACTGATGACCAAATTTATCCAGACATCTGAGACACGCTTCCAAAGCACTGAGGCATCTTTAAGGAATCAACAAGCCAGTATATATAATCTAGAGAACCAGATTGGCCAAATCGCTAAGTTGATTTCAGAAAGACCTCAAGGGACACTCCCAAGCAACACCTGAGACCAACCCAAGGGAGCAAGCAAAAGCAGTCACATTAAGAAGTGGGAGAGAGTTACAGGGTGAGGAAGCAAGGGAGAAAGAGGAGGTTTCCACTGAAAAAGGAGTTGAAGAGAAAGAGGATGAACAGGGTAAGGAGGTGGAACCGAGGAAAAAGATAGTAAAAGAGTATAAGCCTCCTATTCCATATCCAGGCAGGCTGCAGAAAGACCATAAGGATGAGCAATTCGGTAAGTTTTTGGAGCTTTTCAAACAACTTCATATTAACATACCGTTTGTTGATACTTTATCGCAGATGCCTAAATATGCGAAGTTCCTGAAGGACCTGCTGACAAACAAAAGAAAATTGGAGGAACTTTCAATTGTCACGTTGAATGAAAAATGTTCAGCTATTCTACAGAACAAGTTGCCACAGAAATTGAAAGACCCAGGGAGTTTCACTATTCCTTGTAACATTGGTAGTTTATCTGTCGATAGGGCCTTAGCTGACCTAGGGGCTAGCATTAATTTAATGCCATATGATATGTATCTGAAACTAGATCTAGGAGATCCGACCTCCACTAGGATGAGTATACAGTTGGCAGACCGATCTATTAAATAGCCTCCACCCTCTAATTCTTCTTCCTACACTTTCATCTGCATTTTAATCATCAAAAACATCATCCCTCATACCATTACTATCAATCTATCTACAGATTTGGAGGATAAAGAGTGGGTTTTTCAAAGTTCTCAAGCACTACACCCACTAAGTCACTTTGGTTAATTTATCTCTCTTCTACCTAAATTTTGAAGGTATGATTGCTCACTCTCAACTCTTTTTATCTCATTTAGTCTCTTTATTCAATTTTTATGGCTAATAACATCCAATTTTTAGACTTTTCTTAGATTAGGCATAGTTGTACTACTTTTGTCATATTTGAATGCGAATATTTCTAGGCCATATTTTGAGTTAAATAGCTTATTTTGGATGTTAATTATATGTTTTAAGATTGAATAAGGCATGGGCTACATGAATTAGAGACTAATTGTTGATTGTTCCTTTGTGACTTACATGTGCAATTTGGGTTTTGATATTGAATTTCATGCTATGAAATAGAGTCTACGAGTGGTGGGTGATGAATAGATGATGAGTTTTGGACAATGTAGTCTCTATTTGATGAAATTCCAATGTTGTTATTATGATTCCTTGGGATAGATAATTTTCATAGGAATAGAGATTTTGCATGTATTATTGAATTGGGTAATATCTATGGAGTATTAACTAGTATAGTAATGTGCATTTCAAAGGTATTATGGGATATTGAAGCTCGTTTAGCAATAGTAACCATGATATACATATTACCTATGTGAGATTCTTGACTGTTATTCTCCCTTTACTCAAGGATTACTCAATCTTTTTATCTCCTTTCCTATGTAAATTGTAATTCCAATAATTTGAGGATTTAATGTGGGTATGGATGTAGTGTTCATAACAAATGTGCTTTTAAGGACCGGACTATTGTATAGAATGCATCTCTATTTGGCATACCTGTGACATTACTGATTGTTATCTGTGTTCCTATTTGCAGGACAATGCCAAGAACAAAGATGGCAGGCGACCCTTCGCTGATCTAGATGGCCTAAGAGGCAAAGAGGTGAAGGTTCCTCATCTCAGCCACCTCATCCACCACCTCCTGAACCACCTCAGTGAACTCCCATATAATACCTCAAGGTTCACCTCATTGGAGAATCAGCAGTGGTATTTGGAGCACATGCATAAAGAGTTCATCATTGAGAAGGATGTAGCTGAGAATGTAGATGCCTACCTCCACGTCACAGAGATGTTCGCCAAGTTAGGTTGGGATGGATTGTTGAGGCTACCGAAATACTACTATCCTGACCTCATTAGAGAATTCTATGCCAACATAGAGGACAAGGACAAGTATGGAGGTTCTTACCTGGTTACTACAGTGCGGGGTCACAGAATATTTCTGACACGACGGGACCTAGCAAGAATACTGCAATGCCCTGATAGTAATTTTGAGGTGGTGTACAAAGGAAAGTTCAAGTGGTTAGGGAATTGGACACCACAAAAAGCTGGTAACAGATTCCATGTCAAGGAGCAGCCCGCCCGAAGAGGAACAAAAACAACCTTCAAGGCTAGTGATTTTGCTGTCCCCTATCATGCTGTGATTTTCATCTTGGCTCACAATGTCCTGCCAAAGAAAAGCGAAAAAAATGCATGCCGATACAGTGACCTCTACTTCCTAGATGAAATGATCCATGGCACACAGGTTTGTGAAATGATCCATGACACCCCGCTTTGTTGTTATGTGATTGGCCACATGGGAATGTGGCCAATCCAAGTGGTGTCGAATCCTGTTTCGGATTCCCGAGACTCCTATCCCTTGTTTTTGAAGCTTATGGAGTTCCATTGGAGGGTCAAACAAAGCGGAGCACCGACCACCGAGACACAGTATCTGTTGCATGCCTGCGGAGCATTGTGAACGAGGATAGAATGTATGTGGTTGATGCTATTGAGCGTGGTGATGATCCTTTGGCAGAGGAGGAGGAAATGCAACACATGGAACAAGGAGAGCCCTCACGGACACATGAGGATCAGTCTGTTCATGACATGCTCCAGTCAATTTTAGGTGAAGTGAGAGACACTAGACATGCAATGGAAAGAATGGAGGGTCGTATGGAGTCTTTAGAGGGACGGATGACATCAGTAGAAGGAAGGATGACTTCTCTTGAAGACGAGTTGAACACGTGGAGACCCTACCGTCATGACCCTTAGATCGTGCTCACCTTTTTATTCTATGTTTTTATATATTTTTTTATTTATTTCTTTTAATTTGAGCCTGTATAATATATTCTCCCTAGCTGTCACTTTGATACTATTTAACTTTCACGATTAATGTTATGTCTATCCTTTATTTTATTTTCCTTGTGATGTGCTGCAGTTATTCTTTGTCTGCATACTTCAACTATTGGCATTTTCACGTTGGAACAAAGCAACACGCATATCGAGGGGAGTACTTGTTTTAATTTTCGTCTTTCCTTCATTTAAGTTCTTTGTTCTTCACACACTGGGGACAATGTGTGATTTAAGTGTGGGGGGGAGAAATTTCAATTTGTTGCTTTGATTATGTTGGTTTGGTGGTTGGATAGTTATTTGTTTGGCAGGGAGTCATCCTTAGTTTAAGTATTTCTTTGTCTAAAATTTTCTTTTAAAGTTAATATGTCTGTCTAGATAGTTAATTATGAAGTTTCCTTGCTAGATTATGGATGTAGCGTGCATCTCTTGAAAATATCTTCAGCTGGTTAAATCTAGAATGGAAACTCGAATGCGAAATTAGGAATTTTTGCCTTGGAGAAAATAGGCTAGGTAAAGCAAGAGGAATTAAATCGAGATTTGTGAAGTTTCTGATAGTGGTCCTCCCTCTCTCTCTTATTATTTTTGTCTTTTTCCTAAAAATAAAAAAAAAATCATTAGCACTCTGCTCCAATGATTCATATGCCTAGTAACCGGGAATCTTCATCTAAAAATGTCGATTTTCGCGTCAAACAGCATTTGAATTATGAGTATGCATATAGCAAGGCTTGATTGAAGATGAGTTGCTCAAAAGGAGCAATGTCATTTCTCAAAGCTAAAGGCTATGAAAGAATTTTATGATTTAGTGAAGTCAGTAGAAGCATTTCTGTTGTTAAAAAAAAAAAAGAAAGAAAGAAAAAAAAAAGAAAAAAAAGGGAGAAGACAAAAATAAAAGAGAATATCAGGGAAGAACTTATTAATATGCAGTTATATTTTAATCATGAGTTAATTCGTTTTTCTTTGCTTAGCATGATGAGTATCTGAGGTAATTATGAATATTTTCGTGTTAGTTTTCCTGGTTTGGCAAAGAAGATATTGTAGAGATGCGCGTGGATGTCCTCTTCTGGCTGAGTCATTGTTTGGATGCATTAGAGTTCATTGCTTGAGGACAAGCAATGGTTTAAGTGTGGGGGGATTTGATATATGCCACAATGACATAGTCTTTTCTTATGGTTTAGGTGTAGGTTTTTAGAGATTTTTAGTTATTTTATCACTTATTTGGTTATATTTCTCTACTTAGAGTCCTTGAGTGTGATATTTATTCATTTGGTTGTTTTTGGTATGTTTGACAGGATTTTCTACTTATATCCATGCTAATTGAGGTCAACTTGGGATTACTGCACTTAATTCATCACCGGATGCGAAGTTGATCCTTCGAGTGGAGTAGTGAACATGCCAAGTGAAGCTGTCAAGCCAAAATTTCAGCTTCTGACTTTGGCCGCGGGTAAGGCCGCACCACGGCCTTCCCAACGGCCAAGGTCAGAATAACAACTCAAGGAAGCAGAAGAAAAATAAAGTTTCTGACCAAGGCCGGGGCAAGGCCGCGCGGCCTTCCCCGCGGACTAGGTCAGAACGTCCGGATGGAGAAAAAGGAATGGGGCAAAGCTTCTGATGGAGGCCGCGGGCAAGGCCGCGCCACGGCCTTCCCCGCGGCCTAACTCCTGATTTCTGTAACTGACGCGTTTTTGACGAGGTTTTGAAGGATTAAAAGAGGGGGAATCAGTTGGAGAAAGGGGGGACGGCAGAATAGGTCTAAAAACTTCAGAGGAGAGAACGAGTGCAAGAAACATCAAGCAAGAAGCAAGGGTTTCAAGACTCCATCCTCCAACGAATCGAGAAGGACACCTGCAAGGGATTCTAAGTAAGAAGATCGCAGCAATAAAGGAAAGGGGATTCTACAACAACACTTGAAGATTCAAATTTCACTATGAGAATGGGTTTTGTTGTTCTTCTTTTGTTGATTGTTAAATTTTCTTATTCCATGATGAACTGAGTTGTTATGAACCTAGATGGGATGAACCCTAGTTTATTTGTTATGGATTGATTCAGTTGGTTAATTTAAGTTACTCTTTTTACCTGGATTTAATTGTGAATTAATTTGTTGATTGAATTGAGTCGTGCACACTCTTTTCTAATCCATGATTTCAACATAAGTTAATTGAGAAATTACTTGGTTGAATTGAATCACTTCACAAATAAAAAGACCTGCAAGAATCGCTAGAGATAGGATGGCTTAGGTCTTCCCAAGTTAGATTCAAACCTAACTCGTTTTGTGAAATCCAAGTTTTTGAATCATTCTTTTAGGGTTTTAGTGAAGAAGAGATTCTCGCTAATCAACTAAAAGGATAGGGAATATAATTCTTGAAAAAGGTTATACGCCAACAGAAAAAAAAGGATTTTTAGGGTCCAGGGAATTTGGTAACTTAATTAATCATGAATTGAACTACTTCGAGGACAACTAGGGGGATTCCTAATCTAGGTTCTCTTTTGATTAACTGTTGAATCCAATTACTTAGTATACCAGTGTCATCCTATTCTAGATAAATTAGTTTTAGAGCTTAGTTAATTTTCCAACGATTAAGTTAGTCTTCATTTGATCTTTTTAAGGTTAAATAGTAGAGCAAGAGTTAGTACTAGTAGTCATAGTCCTTGTGGGAAACGATACCTGATATTCACCCACACTATACTATAGAACGATAGGTATACTTGCCTAACGATCCGTAGTATATCTCGGTAGATATCATAGCCCACAAATCATTCAACTCAACCCACTCCTTCATCTCCAAGCGCCCATGCTCTAGTCACAAAAGACACCACAGATCATCTGCAAAGAAAAGCAAAATTAACAAACTGTCCAAAGCAGCCCACAGCCCCCAATATCTATCGTACAACAACAACTAACAAAATCACTGCCAATTCTATCAAGCTTCCATCCTCCCCTATCTTCCCACAACAGCCCTCACCATTATCTCAATCTCACCATATACAGTTTCATAAATCCTACCTACAACCAGTAACAAATTCACAAACAATCGCCCCCCAACTCACTCACCATCCCTAGCTCCTTGCCAAAACCTGCAAATTCAACATAAAGCAGCCCAAAAACGCCAAACCAGCTAGCATCAGCAACAAATCCACTCACACCAGCAGCCACTGAAATAACCTTCAAACCTTCCCTACCAACACCATAGATGGACACCAGCAGTGATCTTAATCTCCATCAGCCATTGATCTCTCCCAATCACAGCAACGGTCTACCCACCTAAACCATCACCTCTTCTTGCCCCTTTCGCCAGTGTCTCCGCCATCAATCTACGTCATAATCTCAAATACCCGCAAATCAATTAGCTGCTGAAACCCCACCACATCGAGTAATTCAACTTGGGTGCCAATCAATTTCTGTTGTTTACGGAGAAAGAGAGAAAGAGGAAAGTAGAGAGAACAACAATTCGGAGAGAAAGATTCAGAGAAAGAGAAAGGTTGACCGAAAAAAAAAGAGAAGAAAGAAAAAACCGAGACTAGCAAAAAGGAAAGAAAATAGTGAAATATGGAGCAGATAGAAAAAGCAAAGAAAGATTTCGAAAAGAAGAAAAGGGAGAAAAGCAAGGGACAGAGAGAAAGGGATGCTTCGGTTGGAGAACAGAGGGCTAAGAAGAAGAGAAGATCAGAAAACAGAAAATAAAAAAAGAACAGAGAGAAATGAGAGGAGAAGAAGAGAACAGAGAGTGATCAGAGGGAGAGGTTGGAGAATTGATTGAGAGAGAAAGGGAGATTAGAGGGAGAACAAGAAAGATTAGAAAAGGAATTGAGTGAGATTAAGAGAGAAATTAGAGAAAACAGAGAGCTAGAGGGTGCGGGAGAGAATAAGGGCGAGAGAGAGGAAGCTGATTGGGGGTGGGGGTGGGTTTATTTTCTTGGAAAATTAGTTTAGTCAATTTGAAGATTTTTGGGTTTCTTTTTTAGTTTAGACACAACTGGTTCTGGGGGTATTAGAATTTAATTCAAGATTGTTTGTTAATTTAGTTCTTTAATGATTGATTATGATTTGTCTTAATTCATCTAAATCATTTAGTTAATTGGCTACTTATTGTAAGTAGATGTTATTTGTGCTTAGCCCTTAGTTTTTGTTTTTATTTACTATGCCCCTAAAGTTCTTCTTATTTTGTGCATTTAAGTCCTCCATTTATTTTAGATTGACCCCTTTAGAGTTTCTATTCTTTCAATTAGGTCCTGCAATTTATGTTTTTACCCCACTTTTGCTAAAATTTATTGTTTTGTTCCTCAAATATACTTTAATTTTGCATCTCTACCCCAATTAGATTTATTTGTTTTTATTTTACCCCTCAAGTCTTATGGAATTTTATTCTTAGTCCCCTTAGTTGTTAGAATTTACTATTTGCCCCCCCAATTTGTGTTAATTTATATTTTTGCCCCTAGACTTGTGTAGATTTTCAATTTTTGTCCCAATTAGTTTAAATTCACTATTTGGCCCAGTTTACTCTACTTTTTATTTTTCCCCTTCTAACTTGCTATAATTTATATTTTTCTAATGTGTTAGTATTTCGTATTTTACTCTTTATTTTATTAAATAGTTGTCCCTTTAACTTGTGTGTTTATTTTTAAGCTTTGGTATCAGGGTCTCCAAAGAGGTATCCCAACTTCTTGTTATTTTTCTTTATGTACTCTAATATGCTCCAATGTGATTTTATGCATTACTATTTGTTTATCTTTTTATTTTTATTTTACATACCTTTTGCGTATTTACGTATTTGATTTATTTAATTTTGAATTTTTATTTAAAAAAATATAATATTTTGTATTTAGCTAGTCAATGTAATAGTTAGATTATTTTTCTCATATTTTAGCAAAAATTGTGTAATTAGATAGAAAATGTAATAGATAGGGCATTTTTAATTTCCCCCCTTAAATTGTAAATCAAGTCCCCCGGTGTAATAGTTAGGGTTTATTTGCTTTTGTGTGCTCATATGCTTACTTGTTTTACCGCTTTCATTAGGATTTTGTATCTAGATATTATGTTTGTGTGTTATGTGATCCTATGTGATCTTATATATTTTTATATGTTTAATTTGCTTTTAATTCATGCTTTAATATTTAATTCATGATTTATGGTATTCCGTCACCACACTAGTCCAACGCTAGTTGTGGCTTCTTTCTTTCCCACTAGTCCAACGCTAGTGGGATTTTTTAGAATGGGCTAGTCCAACGCTAGACCCTTAGGACATTTTAGTGTTAGGTGCATTCGTGTGCATTTCACATTTCACACACTTCTAGTTTTCTTTCCATTCAGCATGATTTTATTATTACTATTATTATTTATTGTTGTTGTTGTTGTTATTATTATTATTATTATTATTATTATTTTATTATTTTGACACATTTTTAAAATGCATGACATCTAGGTTGCATCTCACTTAGAAATTAGGACACTTGTGTGATTCGACTGGAAATAGTCGTCTACTCACGTGGGAAGTGGTGGCGTATAGGCCGTTCCCCCTTCCGTGAGTAGAAACATTCAGTCACGAGTTATAGTTCCCCGTACCCGTCATGATTGCATACCCACTTTCTTTCTTCACTTACTATATATTATTATTTTCTTTTCTTTTTGCATTTCATTTTGCATTCACACTCGTGATTCTCTCGAGGTCTCGACTCGGGTTTCGCAATTAATGCGATAATTCTGACCAAGCCTCGACGGAACATGCCGACCTTCCTGATATTCACATTTAGACTTAGGATTTGCATTCATTTAGATACATCTGAACGTGATAGAACGTAGGGTTAATTTAGGAAAATTTGATTAAACCTCGCAACTAGCCTCGGCTAGGTTGAAAGGGTACCTTAGGCGCAAGCCTTTGCCTTCCCTTTCTTCAAATGTGACTCTCGAACCTTTTTCTCTCATTTTTCGTAAACCAAAGTCGAAAAAGGGTTTTTAAAATGTTTTTATAAAATTTTTATTTTGTTTTGTTAAACGATTTTCTCGGGTGACTTGGTACACCCTAACTCAGTACCAAGTGGCGACTCCATTTTTCAAATAAAACCCTTTTTCAAAATTAGTTGGCCAAAACTGTCGCATTTTTTAGTCTCGGCCTTATTTTCTTTTAAAATACCATTTTCTACTAAAGAACACTTTTTTGAATAAAATACGATTTTTTAAAACACACGCACCATTTTTCCAAAATCTATCTTTTCAAAAGGGATCTCGGACCGGACTGTCCTTTTCGGGACGCAACAGTCAATGACCCTGTAACACCCTAGAAATTTATGCAAAACCATTTATTTTGTATTATGTTCATTAGAAAGAAAAAAAAAAGGTGGCCGAATTTGTGGAAAAAAAAATAGAGAATGAGCATGTTGTACTTAGTTCCTTAGGAGTTGTACTTAGGAAATCTTGCAAGACTTATTATAGGATAAATAATGAAAATCCTTTCTAATTAAACCTTGCCAAGTGTAGTCTTCCATGGAGAGAAAGTCAAGATCACTTTACCTTTGTCTTGTTTTGATTGGTCAAAAATTTTCCAATTCTTTTCCATTCTTTTCTTCTTTACTTACCCAATTTTTCTCTTTTCTTTTCTTCTTGCTGGCCGGCTGTTCTCTTCTCCTTTTCTCTCCATTTTCTTTCATTTTTCTTGGATCTTTTACTTCCATTTACTCATTTTTCAACCATAGAAATTTAGTAGAACTTCCTCCTAAGCAACAATCTTGTCTACCTAGAGGTATTTCCCATGAATTTCTCTTCTAATTTCAAGTGAAAGATTATAGTTTTTAGCTCTTAAGTTATGTTTTTATGGATTGAGTATGATTGATTTTGGCCATGAAAAGTGAAGTTTTATTCCATGAATGTGAAGCTTGTGAACTTGTATGCCTTGTAGATAGTATATTAAACTTGAAAAGTCATGATCTAGGTTTGATTTACTTGAAGAACTTGGAGTGGTTTATGTATTTTTGTGATGAATTTGAATGGAATTAAATTGAGTTTGATGTGAGATTAGTAGAACTACTTGAAATTGGGTTGTTGGACGTTTTCTTGCAGGTTTAAAAATTTTTGGGTTAGTCCGATTATAGGGGAAGTGCTGCCGAAATTTCGGTAAAACCTAGGAAATAAAAGTAATTAGGCTATGATTTAAGGCTTTATAAGCTGTAATTTAGTGATTTAAGCGTGCAGAAATTTTCGTAGATTAGCTATTAGTGAATTAAACCTTTCCGAGCAAAACCCTAGAATGTTAGAAAACCCTAATTTTGAAAACCCTAAACCCTAGGGTAAAAACCCTAAGCCCTAAAACCCTAGAAATTAAACCCTAGAAAGACTTGGGGTATTTCTTGAATTTCCTTATGAAATTTCTTAGATTTTAGCCAGGATTTTTATACGATTATTTCTCGTGAATTTAGGATCCGGAAGTGAGACGCAACCTTACCGCGAAATCTTTTCATAGGCATTTCAGGTGAGTGTTCTTATGTGTGCATGATGCATGAAATGCCATAATCTACTTGATATTATTATTTGAAAAATGTGTTACTTGAGAAAAGATGTGTACTTTATCGCATCTATTTCACAATGTGTTACATGCTTTCACTATTAAATGTGTTAATTGTGCGTGAGACTACCGTGACTAACTTCACCGTTACTTCACGGTTAGTCAACCCTGACGTGACTTGGGAGGATATAAGGTGCTGGGTGTTTTAGGGCGTGATGTTCTTTCCTTAAATGAGTTGAATTCCTCTAAGAGGCCAACTCCGGATTGAACTTTCTTGCTTGTTGGCCCTTCCAAGGTTGAGATTACTCCCTGGAGGTGGTAGCTTGTTTGGAGGTTATAAGGTGAACGGTGGTTAGGGTACTTGCTTGTTTATACTGGTATGTTCCTTGACGAGGACCTGAGTTATTATCTCGGTCCGAATGTCTTGGTTACATGTTCAGTGCTTGCTACTTCTGCGGTTGAGCTGGCTCCCGTAGTTGAGCCCCGTATCCGCCCGTGACTACTTGTTAATTAAATTGTTCACAAATTGTTTATTTACTCGTTAAATATTTTTATTGAACAAAAATCACATTTTAATGGTATGGTTGCATGACTTGAGCACCCACTGGGCTATTTTAGCTCATCCCATTTATTTGTTTTCTTTAACCAGGTTTCCAAAACTACTAAAGCTGGAAAAGCTGATTTGGACCTAGTAAATATTTTGTTTATTGTGTTTTGATAGCCTAAATGTGTAGGCTTTTATTGTAAATATTATTATATTTTTGGGATGTAAAACTCTTGTAATATTTACACTTTTAAGTAAATATTTTGAATGTATTTAGTTATGATTGCATTTTATTTCGAGTTAAGTACGCTTGGATGTTTGAGCGAGTGCGTGTTTGAGTCCTGGCGAGAGCTAGGCAGGCAGTCCGCTAAGCCCTTTGGTGCGCCTCTGGGTAAGGTGGGGTTGTCACAGACCCCACTAGTACTCTTTGCTCACGATTTTTAGGACTGTGACACCCTTCGTCACTGGAACCTTCTAACTTCCTTCTTCGGTTGCTTCTATGGCTACTCCTTGACCTCGAATGGAAGTGGTCATACCTCTCCATTTGTTCACATAAAGCATCCCACTGCTTGTCTAATGCTCTACTCGATACTTAGCAACTATTGTGTTAGCAAAATTCCTAAAATCAAATGCCTTAGATTCTCCCTCGTTAGACATCTTGAAATTCAAATACCTACAAAAAGCACAATATTAGAAATGTCTCCTCACAACACTCGTGTATCTCTCAAGGCACTCGTAATTTTACCACTCAGTTTTTCCTCTTGCAACTCTCTTAAAGGAACTAAAAAAATAAATTTCTAGATGAAAACTCAATAAAGTAGTTTGAGAGGCAGGAATCCTAATGCAAATAACTTACAAACCCAACACAAGAAAATAAGATTAGAAATTTTGGATGAATAGTGAATTCAGAATGAACAATACTTGAGCATAGTAATCTGATGAATAGTGCCTAACAGTGATTTTCACTAAAGATTGGACCTTTTTTGATGATTTTTGTAAACGAATAGTCAACAAATCACTAAAAATCAACAACCCAAATGATAGAGAAGCAAAAGGCATGAATTTCTTGGGTTTTCTAGATGCCCGGATGCTAGACAAGAACAATGACTCAAAATTGTAGCAAAATAATTGCAGGAAATTGCAAAAATTGTAGAAAAAAGAAATTCAATAAGGACAATAGCGATTGAAAGGAGACAACTGTCCAAAGTCAATAAACAAAGTGATGCAATTGACAACACGAATAAATAGAACCCTAGAAACAAGAACTACGCCAGAATAGAGCACTAAAAACAAAAGGACTACTGCAAAAAATTTAGACAAAAATAAAAAGAAAAAGATATATCCAATCTCAAGAAATTAAAATCTCACGAGATGGATTAGAGAAACCTGATATTAAGAACCCAAAGGGCTCTGATACCACTTCATGTGATCTGCCCTGAGACCCTTCATTAATCTCTTAACGGAAACCCTTGAATGAACGTGAACCATAGGACAATCCTCCCAACGATCGTTCTTATGTATCAATTAGGCAACCTAACCCCAATTCCATCCAAAAATTGAAACTAGTTGATAAAGGATTCTAAACCCTAACCCCACGTGTTGGTTAGAACTCGATATATCACAATTAATTCAACGAATCACTCAATGTGTTTATCGTACTACACCGAAGTAGCCCGAAGGTTAAACTGCTAGCAAGTGGTGAGACCTGAGGTCGAAACTGTTAGCAAGTGAATATTGCTGAAGGGATGAGGAGAAAATTACGATTGTCATCTAGTACATTCATTTGAGTTTCTAGTCATGTCATTTGCACAATACTCAACAACATTACGCAATCTAATAATGGTGTATTATATGACTTATTAGATAATTTGTGATGATTTTATGACATCATAATTCATTCTTGTTTCCTAAAGAATAACATTGTACATTAGAAATGGGCCATTTTTCATTCTTGTTCCTTACAGAATAATATTGTACATCAAAAATCTGTATTTCAAATGTGGAGGGTGTGCAAGCTCTATGTGAAGAAAGAAAAGTGTGAATTCTAACAAACATAATCATTTTTTGAGCCATATATTTCTAAATGGCCATAAAAAAAATAAAGAGAAAAAAGGTTGACTTGCCGAAACAAAAATCCTAAGTTATGGTCATTTCCAGGCTACGTGAACTATTACTGTAAGTTTATCAAGAGATACCTCAAAATACTTGCCTCGTTAATGGAGTTGCTAAAGCAAAAAATATGGTGAGATTGGAATGCTAACTGTGAAACGGCCTTTAGAACGGACACGGGGCGTCACAATTTAGGCCCTCTCCAGTTGTGACAATTTAAGGATGCAGATTGCGTGTGGAGGAGCGGACGGCTGAGATTGAATTTTGAAAGAATAATTGAAACTGCGTCAGTTTGGTTGGGGAGGAAAAAACAAAATCCAAAAATCCTAAAATAGGGAAAAAATAAGGCATATGAAATGGCATTATTCAGCCGTCAAAAGCAAAAGATTTGAAAGCCAAAAAGAAGAAAAAACCAACAACATTCAACATCGTTCAAAATAGGGCGAGGGGAATTGAAGGGCAAGGGTGCCGCGAAACTTGATCAACAGGAAAAGTCTGACAACTTGCACAAGACATTCAGGCGGTTAGGAGCTCGTACTGGTTTAAGTGGGTTGGGAAGGTGCCACAGTAAGCAACGAGGGCTCTGCAAATCCAAGGTATGGATTTTGTGTTAATAAAGTTGAATCCTCCTAAAAATTTTGTGGGTTTGAACCGTAAGGAGAGATTAAATGTAGTTTAGGGTTTCGTGGCTTTTCTGATTGAACAAAATTTTGTGGGTTTCAAACATTCGTTTGGTTGTTTAGGGTGTTTAAACTCTAAGTGAAAAGTGTAATTTTATTGGCAACTGTTGTAAATTAACAAGGCATCCACTACTGTGTCATATTAGTTGAGGAGGCATATCGTAGTTACAGCTCGTACACAGAGAGAGGCTGCACTAGAAATTGTGGCAGCAAGCACATGGAAAAAGAAAAAGAGATGAGGTGAATGGAGGAGATCAAAAATTTGTACCTCAAACACAAGTGCTAGCTGGGCATAGTAAGAAACAAAGAACACGTACTTTGGAAGGAGAAGATTACGAATCAGAGTCGTCAAGGTTCGCAGTAGGTCCAAGCACACGGAGACAGAAGACCAAGAAGGTTATAAGTTGCTTGTTGTATATTGCATGCATATACGGTTATGTCCCATAACAATTGTATAGTGTAAGTATACGCCCTTCAGACACTAGGCCTCACAATTTAGCGGGCGTCTTGTTGGTGCAAGTTTAGAAGGATATGTAATTTGTCAGTTAAGATTTGTAATTCACCAGTAAAAAAATGTAACCAGTCAAGACAAAAATGTAACCAAATATTGACGTATAATTTGGCCAAATTTGCCTCATATGAAGTGTTTGATTTTTTGTCCATAATATCATGGGCGTCAGCTTGTCCCAACTGGGACTTGCGATGCCCTTGTTTCATGTTGTTATTATGCGCTCAGTAGATGTAGGAAGTTTATTCCGGATTATTGACAAGCGCTATGTAACATTGTAGGAAGCTAGCTTTAGATGTTCCTCAGTTCGAGTTGGTTCGTTGGTGCAAGGATTCAGTCAGCAAAAAAAGAAAACCGTAGAAGAAATAGGATTCGGTAGATTGTTGTCTATTGACTCGATATCAATGCGAGCAATATTGTGAGATAGATTATTGACATGTTCACCTGTGGACATGTGAGTTGAAGTTGGAGGGTGGATCACTGGCAATAACTGAAGATGATGTGGCTACAGTCCTTGGTTTGTCATGCTCAGGGCTAGGCCAACTGACTTTCCTAAAAGGAAGATTAGGTCCGAGATACCTAATTTTGTAAAAGCAAGTAGTTTGCAAAAGGAACTGACACACATGCTAGTTGGTCCAAAGTTCCAAATCAAGTTTGTACTGTTTGTATGTGTATGCCTTTTGACACCATCCTTAAGACTTGATGTTTCCACTGCGTTGTGGCCATACCTGGTCAATGTGCATTGTATACGGAGCATGAATTGGTCCAACTATGTCTTGGAATTTTTATGCATAAACTTGCAGGCTTGGAAAACCAGTGATTCCACACAAGACAATTAGATTGGTGGATGCATGTTTTTCTTATTGGTAGGTAACTCATCTGTTCATGTAATTTGATCAACGTCCGACTTGATTTAAGCACTTGGTTTGCTGATATGAAGTTTTTTTTTGTGCTAGATCCTATATTTCGATAGGGTCAATATCAAGCATCATTTGGTTACGAAGGAATGACCAACAGTTAAGGGATGGACAAAAGAAACGTTCAAAACAAAATATGTCTTGGAATTGAAGCACCACAGGAGATTCGGGCTTGGAAAGGTTGAGCACACATCCCTATAGTTCTTTGCTTTTTGTACTGGTTGCATTGACATGCTTTACTGATTGCTAGTTTTATTATGGAATTGAATCTAACTTTAGGTTGGTCAGCCATATAGCCCGCATTTCAATCATTTCATACCAGACCCTCAACACCAATGTTCAAGCCCCGAAGTGAGTGCAACACATCATGATGTGGTTTCGTAACTATGGGATTTAAGCCACGATGATCTCATCATACGTAGTTCTCTTTGTTTTTGCTTGCTTTTGAGTTACAACTCTTACGTTGTTATACACTGCATTATATTTGACAATCACTTTGTGTATCTTAATTGTTTTATGTAGACGTCAATAAGACAAATGTTTCGCGCTACTTTTGAGTTGACTAAAATTTCAATTTCTTCGGAAACCATGGCCAGACAAGAGGTTGAGCAGCTTATACATGAGGTGCTGGTTGAAAAAGGCATACAGTTGCATATTGGTGGTGTTTGGATACCACATGGAGATGCTGAAGGAAACGAGCAGCAAGGGGATGGCACTGACGCTGGGATTCAATTCGAATCAAAAGTCGATAATTTAACTCGACATGTTTGTGTTGCTGATGAAGAGCTACGGCCAAAGGATGAGGAGAGCAACGATCAGTCAACTCATTGCCAACAATTAAATGAAGATGGTGCCGTTGCCCCCGAGGCATGATGTATCATATGTACAAGCTTTAAGAGATCTTCGTAGCCACAGTGAAAGGACTGACAATGTGTCCAACTTTGAAACCATTGCAGCAAACAAAAATGACTTGCGAACGAACATACGAGGGCCAAGTTCATTTGCTCCACGAAGCGAAGAACCACCACGTGACCAACGTAGAGAAAAGTCTACCTTCCCAATTGCAAACATACTTCGTCGACATGTTGATTTTGAAAGCACATTGGTCCATGTAGATAGGCACTGCTCATATGAACAAATGACGCCACAAATTCATCAAGTACCAAGTAGCGCAATAGTTCCAATTACAGTCGTTCAACCGATCCAAGTTGTATTTGCTAACGATGACCAAGAAGCAACAAGTAATGTGCATCAGTTTTAAATTGACAGTAATTTATAATGCTATATTTTTTTGAATCTTAAGTCGTCTTTTGTGTAGCGAATGTGTGCAAGCCAATAAGAATGATGACTCAAAACAAGCATTTGGGCTCTGCTGAATTATGGCGTATTCATCGACAGTTCAGGACTGAGTTAGCTGGACCGTCAGTTGTGCTCTATATTTTGTTGGATGGAGCCAATGATGAGTAAGAACTATGCATTAATTTCGTATATTGTTCTTGTTTTATGAATTGGTTGTATGCTTAGTTTATAGTCTTTCAGTTACAAGATAGTTGACATGCTCGGACATTCACTTATGCGAAAGGACTTAAGGACCATATTTGACGATGAACTCATTTCCCAAATGTAAGAACATAATTGACCATTCCTTTAATTTCACCTACGTAAAAGTATGTTTGTAAGTACTAGCCTAAATCTATGTTCATATGTATGCAGGTTATCCAAATCTATACCTCGATTCTAAACATGAATAAAGTGCATAATAGGTCTTCTCATTATTTTTTTAATCCTAGTAGTATGTCTCAGACCAATTTTGTGTTATGTTTAGAATAGTACGTGGAAGAAGTTAATGTCCGTATTTTTAAGATGGAAGGTGTCTATCTCTTGAAACAAAAAAATTACACTTGCATGATGCATTTATATAATATTTGCATATCGTGTGCTAATAAACAGGAGGAAATCCGAACTCAAGGGCATTTCGACAGAAAGGCTGATAATATCATCGCAAGATTCTTTGGGCCCAGCACCAATTTCAGTGAAACTGCGATCGACCATTCCAAAACTGCAATAGTAACCCTTTGCCCTCAAACATGCTTGCTTGCTAGTTGTCGGGACCCGAAATGACACACGATGGGGTCATTGACTATCGCGCCCCAAAAAGGTAGTCCGGTCTAGTGACCCTTTTTGAAAATCAAGTTTTGGAAAATATCGTGCACGTGTGTGAAAATTTGAGTTTTTATTGAAAAAGTGTTATTTAAGAAAAATAATAAAAATAAGGTCGGGACAAAAATGTGTGATAGTTTTGGCCAACTAATTTTTGGAAAAGGGTTTTATTTTTAAAATGGAGTCGCCACTTGGTACTGAGTTAGGCTGTACCAAGTAACCTGAAAAAATCTTTTAACAAAATAAAATTTTAGAAAAATCATTTAAAACCCTTTTCCAACTCCAATCTACAAAAACGAAAGAAAAAGGTCCGGGAGTCACATTTGAAGAAAGGGAAGGCAAAAGCCTGCGCCTAAGGCACCCTTTCTACCTAGTCGAGGCTAGTTGCGAGGTTTAATCGAAATTTCCTAAATTAACCCTAAGTTCTATCGCATTCGGATGTATCTAAATGAATGCAAATCCTAAATCTAAATATAAATATCAGGAGGGTCAAAATGTCCCGTCGAGGCTAGGCTGAAATTATCGCATTAATTGCGAAACCCGAGTCGAGACCTCGAGGGAGTCACGAGTGTCTATGCAAAATGTGATGCAAAAAGAAAAGAAAAATAATAATATAGATAATAAGTGTTCAAAGAAAGTGGATATGTAACATAACGGGTACAGAAAACTAATGACTCGTTACTGAATGTTTCTACTCATGGAGGGAGGAACGGCATGTACGCCACCGCTTTCCATGTGAGTAGGCGACTATTTCTAGTCGAAACACACAAAATGACCTAATTTCTAAGTGAAATGCAACCTAGATGTCATGTATTTAAAGATGCGTCAAAATAAATAATAATAATAATAATAATAATAATAATAATCATGCAAAATGAAAAATCATACTAAAATGTGTGAAGTGGGATGTAAAATGCACACGAGTGCACTTAACACTAAAATGCTCTAAAGGTCTAGCGTTGGACTAGCCCTTTCTGGGAATTCTCCACTAGCGTTGGACTAGCGGAAAGCGATAAAGCCACAACTAGCGTTGGACTAGTGTGGTGACGAAATAAAGCTTGTTAAAACATGAATCAAAGCAATAAAGCATAAATTGAAAGCAAATAAACATAAAAAGACACATAAGATCACATAGGAGCACATAATATGTAAGCATGATATCTAGATACAAAATTCTAAAGAAAGCGGTAAAACATAGAAGCACATAAACACATAGAAGCACACAAGCCCTAACTATTACACCAGGGGGTTTAATTACACTTTGAAAGGGAAAATTTGAATGGTCTATCTATTACACTTGCTATCTAAAATAAAATTTTTTTTTGCTAAAATATGAGAAAAATAATCTAACTATTACATTGACTAACTAAATACAAAATATTATATCTTTCTAAAATAATAAAAATTCAAAATTAAATAACTTAAATACGTAAATACGCAAAAAGTATGTAAAATAAGAAACAAACAAATAATAATAAAAATAATACATAAAATCACATTGGAGCATATTGGAGCACATAAAGAGGAAAATAACAAGAAGTCGAGATACCTCTTTGGAGACCCGATACCAACGCTTAAAAACGAACACACAAGTCAAGGTATCTTAATATAAATGAGTAAATATGAAACAACAGTAAAAATTGGGGATAGAATGTAAACTCTAGCAATTAAAGGGACTAAAAGGAATTTGCCCAAAAACTTAAGGGATGAAATTGTAAACTTCAATTGATCAAGGAGTTGTGATGCAAAATCACACAAATAAAAGGGGACAAAACACAAATTCCAACAAGCAAGGGGCACAAAAATATAAATTCGAGCAGCTAATGGGCCTCAATTGCCATTAATGAAGATTTGATTAAAGAAGACTAGGCAAAGGGGGCAATGTGTAATTAAAAGGGATTAAAATGAAAAAGAACAGAAAGGTCTTTAAGGCCTGTGAATAACACTAGAGAGACAAGGACTTAGATGCAAAACTATCACTTTGTAAAAAAACAAAACAGAAGAATATGCCAAAATAAATTAAATCAAATCAATTAACCAAGCATTTAATTATCCAAACTAATTGCTAATTTTAAACTAAAACAAAACAAAATTAAAAAAAAAGCCAAAACTAGTAAAAGAAAACAAAACCAATAAAAATCACCCCCCAATTCATCTTCTTCGTCTCTCCCAAAAGCTGAAATTTTTCTCCCTCATTCTCTCTTACTTTTCTTTCTCTCTTATTTCTCTGTTCTCATTCTCTTCGTCTCTCTTCATCACTACTCTCTCATCGTTTTCCATCTCTGTCCATGACTTTCTTGTTCTTCCACTCGCACTCCCTGGTCCCTCTTTTCCTTTTCTACTCTCTGCGTCATCTCACTTTCTCTGATTCTCTTATCTATTCTCTCTCGTCCTTCTCTTTCTTTTCTCCATTCTCACCATCACTCTTTCACTCTATGTCTCTCTCTGTTCTTCGTTTCCTTCCAAAGGCTCGGAGACTCACAGAACCCATTTTTGCTCGAATTGATGGCCACCGGAGGTTGTGTGGGGGTGGTTTTGGACCGGCAAGGTGCTAATTGGCGGCAGTAGGGGGTAGTTGAGTTATGGTAAAACCGATTATTGACCATTGATTTGGGGAATTTGAGCGTGGCTGTGAATGGCTTTGATGGTGAATATTTTGGGTTGTTGTGATTGGAGTCCTGGATGCGATTGGATGGCTGGTGGGTTATGGCCGTGAGCTAGATAGGGCTGTTATGGAGCTTGGGATGGCTTTGAAGTATGTGACTAAAATTTGTGAGTTCGAATGGCTAATTAAGGGGGCACGTACAACTGCGATGGTTGATTTTAGAGAGGAGAAAATGGCATGGGAAGGTTGTTCTGCTACTGGTGACGATTGTGAAAAAATGGGGAAAGCAACTACAGGGCTGTTCTGGGTTCGTTTCTATGGCGTTTGATCTCGTTTGTGGAGATGGAATGGGCGGTGGTGTGATTGAGTGTGTGTTTGGTGAAGGTTGCCGGAGGTTAGCATGTGGTTTTATTGCTTGATGGAGGTTCGTTGATTTGGAGTTGATGGTTATATGGCTTCGATTGTTGCTGTTGCTGTTGATTTTGGATTTGGCAAGGGCGGGCTTGACTGGTCGTGAAGGATGATTAGTCGGTGGAGCTGATTGGATATTGGAGGGGAAAGGTGGTCCGGCTATTGAAAATGGAGACAGGAAAGGTGGTTAACAGTAGTGGTGATGGGTTGCTTGTGCTTCCTGGTGGTCGATGGTGAAGGCTCACAGTGGTGGTGAATTGTGCTAGCTTGGTCATGTGAATTTGGGACTGTGTTGTTTGTTTGCCGTTTTTTTTCTTGCAAGTTTGGAGGGCTGTTACGATTGGTGGCTTTAAGTTTGAGTATTGTTGTTTGTTTTTTTGTTGTGGGAATTTGAGGCTGCCTTACTTGCTCATTGATTTGCATGGTTTTGCCAGGCGAGAATGGGGACAGTGAGGGCATGGATTGAACTAGATGTTGGTCTGGGTATTTTGGGGTCTTGATGAGGTTGTTTGAGGGCTGAGCTGGTGATGGTGTAGGTGGTCTTTGAAGGTGGAGGTTTGGACGGTGGAATTGGAGATTTGGTGGTTGCCTGACTGGTTGGAGCTAGGTCTGTTGGTGATTTGTGGAGTTATGAGTTTGGGTAGGATTGAGATGAATGATGGAGAGAAATTCCAGAAACAAGAAATCAGGAACAAGATAAAACAAAACCCAGAAGCAACAATAAGAAGAAAATCCAAATACAACTAACATTCCAATCACATAAACACCATTAATCAAATTGCCAGGAAAACTGAAGCAAAAATAGATTAACAAAGAGAAAAATTAAGTAAGAACTTACCTTTCAAATACTGGGGACAAGATGATGAACAATAGAATCAATTTGTCAATGAAAATGAACAGTAGTATGGTGAATAGTGAACTGCGATTGAAGATGGCAGCCTTAGTGTGTGTTTTTTAGGTGAAATAGTGTGTGTTTTAATCTTAAAGCACAAAAGTAATAGTGTTTTTAGAGTTTTCAATTTTTTTTTGCTGATTAAAGGGGTATTTATAGGCCACTTGTCTTGGTCACCAAGAGTGCTATAAAATAACAAAAATGCCATCGGTAATAAAAATACTAATTTTATTTAAAAAATATACTTTTTAACACCAAAAATTAAAAATTAATACAAAGAAATGACAATAATCTCTAAAATTTTCAAAAAGAATTCAAAGTAGATTTCAAAAATAAAAGCTAGAGCTTAAAGCTGATAAAAACGCGCTCGAGGTGTGAAATGACGATTTCACCTTTGGCCAACAAAAATACACAAAAAATGGCTATTGACCTAAAAAAATTACCAAAAATTAAAAATAATCTTAAAACCCTAGGAAATGCATTTATGACTCAAAAATTGACGAAAAATAAATTTAAACTGTAAAATGATGATTTTGCCCTTAGACAATGAAAATTCACAGAAAAATAGCTATTGACCTCAAAAAATTACTAAAAATTAAAAATAAGCTTAAAACCTCAAGAAATACATTTATGACTTAAAAATTGACAAAAAATGAATTTAAACTATAAAATGACGATTTTGCCTTTAAATGCAGTATTTACAAAAGAAATAGCAATCGTCCCCGAATAAATAAAGAAAATTTAGAAACATGCTTAAAATAAATTTGGAACCTAAAATGAGCTAAAATGGTGTTTGCGAGGTGAAATTACCATTTTGCCCTTGTGCTGGTAAAAATATGAAAAGAATACCAATTAAATTCGAAAAAACCATAAAAATTAACAAATTCACATGAAAGTAAAAATATAAATTTAGAACTCCCAAAGCTAATGAAAAAATATTTGCAGATAAAAATTACTATTTTGCCCCCAAGATTATTGAAAAATTAAAATTTGACCCAAAAAACATAAACATGCCCCCCAATGTTTGAAAATAAATAGGTGTGTCAAAATTTGGTGTCTGCACTAGTCTATCTCAAGTATGCTTGCTTGCTAGTCTTGTAGTGAATACTTTTAACCAAGTTTCCAAAATATGTTCTTGCAATTTGTATTTCCTACAATAATCGACATGGAGTGGGTTGTCATTGTAATTGACACTGGATCAAGGTCTATCGACATACTCGATTCAATTAGGAATCACAGGCGTCCCGCGCTCAATTTTTTAGTTAAACGTTTGGTATGTTGTTATTTTATTGGCCAAAGAAGTTTGACCAACAAATTCTACCCCTACTATATAGTCAATTTTATATCACCATATCCTCCCGTTTGTAGAAACGTGTGGTCAACGTGGTTTGTGGTGTTAACTATAATCGTTCTTTAAATGTAGATGACTATGGCACTTGCACCGCTAATGTGCCGCACCAAGAAGATGATCACAAGTAATTTCCTTCCCTGGACAACATTGCTATTGTTGTTGAATAATTCTCCAAATCATTCAGTTAAATTATGATATTGGTTTTTGTGACTGCATCGTGGTTTATGCAGGTCAAGCAGTGCTATTTTTATGATGAAGTATATGAGGTACTAGAATGGTCGTCTAAGTAAGTTAGCAATTTGTGCGGTGAGACATTTTTCCATTCTATGCTTTACGTACGTTATGAGTTACGGTTTCCTTGAACCTAACATGGCATTGTTTATTTTTCAGGTAGAAATCCAGCGTTACCGTGTGGAACTTGCATCAAAAATAATTTTGCATCTCCGAAATTGCAATTTTGTGTCAGAAATAATTTTGCGTTAGGAATCCCTATTTCGATGTCGTAATTAATTATGTAACTGCAATTCTTCATACTTTCATTGGTTGTACACCTACATTATCTGCATAGAGATGGACGATTTGTGCACATGTTATTCTTCATTAGCATTATGGAGGAAGTATGAACCTATTTGTAAAACATCTGCTTATTATTTTAGTAGTTTGCATTCTGTTTCATGTACATATACGCTTGCAAATTTTCATAACTATAATGTATTCGGCAAATGAATTTCGTAGTTGGATGACCACCCTCATCCACTTTGAAGTGTGAAAGTATCCAACCTTGTACGGTGTCTGTTAACAGGATATAGTTTATCCAACAAACATAATGTATACTTCATTTGGCCTTAGCAATCCAAGAAGAATATGAAAATAATCTATATGACATGTCCTGTAAATTGCTAAATTTTTGCCATCATGGTTTTATGTATTCAAACTTCACACTGGTGCGGTAATAGTAGTTACACTCTTGTCGCATCCAATATTATCCACCTCTATAACCTGCATGCTTGTGAATATAAAATTGTAAACTCTTAGCATATAAATGTACACAAGTAGCAAAGATATGTGGCCATGCGTATGTAACCATGCAATTATTTGGGTGTTACAATACATCATCTCAATTAGCGGTAGGACCGGATGCTTAAACAAATGCAACACGTCTGGTTCATACATACGTGGAAGACTAGCTGAACGATATAGTGGATGACAACAACGTCCACAGTGAATGCAGATTTGGTTGGATTTTTTATGTACAGTCAATTACTTAATAATGGTACCCACAAGCTGAAGAATTACATCCAATTACTTCTGACTTACAATACATGGTATCAATTTAGCGGATGCAAGACCGGATGCTTAAATGAATGCAAGACGTCCAGTTCATACATATGTGGACGAATTGCAGTACGATATGCCGGACGATGGCAACGTCCGCAGTGAATGCAAATTTGGTTGGGTTTTTAATGTACAATCAATTACTTCAAAATTACACCCACAAGTTGAAAAATTACATGCAATTACTTGGGTGTTACAATACATGGTATCAATACGTGGACAAACGCTCAGACGATATAGCAAACAACAGCAACGTTAGCCATGAATGCAGATTTGGCTAGGTTTTTAATGTATAGTCAATTACTTCAGAATTACACCCACAAGTTAAAAAATTACATACAATTACTTGGGTGTTACAATACATGGTATCAATATGCAGGCGAACTGCCGGATGACATAGCGAACGACAACAATGTCCGTAGTGAATGTAGATTTGGTTGGGTTTTTGATGTATGGTCAATTACTTCATAATTATACCCACAAGCTGAAGAATTACATCTAATTACTTAAGTGTTACAAAACATGGTATCAATACGCGAACGAACTGCCGGACAATATAGCAGATGACATCAACGTCTGCAATGAATGCAAATTTGGTTGGGTTTTTGATGTACAGTCAATTACTTCACAATTACACCCACAAACTGAAGAATTACACCTACAACCAAATTCAGTTTTTATGTAATGCGGACGAGGGGCAAAAAGAAGTGGACGAAATGTTTAGACACCCGGTAAAAGGAAGTAGATGGATGACTATTTTAGGTAAACATATCTGACGATTGATCCGGACGATCGATGCGGACAATCGGCAAAATGAAGAGGATGAAGAGTAGGCGTCTGCTAAGACATACACCCGTACCGGATGATACGTACAGTCATCCAAAACTTGGGTGTTTCCACTGTATGTGAATGTGTCCTTTCAGATTGATTCATATCTTTTGAAATTATGGTCGATGTAAAAATAAGGAGTTAGTAGACTACTTCCGAAGGAGGAGCTTGTTGTATTATAGTAGATTGGAAAAAGTTAGATGAATAGTGTAAATTTGTAGTGTCTATTTCATAGTAAATTGCAACTTAAAAAATGTAACCATACAGATTTTGTAATTATTTAGCAAAATGTTGTAACATGTCAGAATAAAAATGTAAGTTAACTGATTGTAGTGTGTATATACTATAACTTAGCAATGCGGATGACCTTGAGGACGAAGAAATGGATGCAGAGACAACACGACTACTTGGGTAGCAGACGATTTGCCTTCAAAGCGGACGTCCTGCGCACACCATATTAAGGATAATGGACGGCATGCATTGCACTTCATTTTGAAGCCTACACTTTCCTCGCTTTGAAAATGAATTCTACGTATGAAAGCCTAAAATCTGTTGAAATGTGAGCAGGTAACTATTAAATTTTTCATAAAAACACACCATCTATCACGAAACCATTTATGGAGGAAGCAAAAGTTTCTCTAACATTACAAATTTTATTAACATGTTAACCTCGCATGGCAAATATATTATTCACTGACCATTAGTATAATGGTTTCTTATATTCGTTTAAACTCATATAAGATATGTACAATTTGCGATACAGGCAATCAGGTAGAATTCAATCTTGTACTCATTTTCAAGTGCAAGATATGAATATATTTATTTAATTTTGAAGCACAATGTAAACCATTGTCTGTATTGAAATATTTTTTTATTTTATATCATAGCCTATAGTACATCATAGGCGTCGGAAAAAAGCGCATGTCAAAGTGAGTAAATATTCGCATACAATGGTGTACTTTGGCTTGTAATTTTCTTCAAACATCTCATGATAAAATTAGATGTCCTCTACAGAATTGCAAGTGCTGTGATAGGAGAAATTCTAGCTAAACCAACTTCAAAGTAATGAATCATGAATACACTACAAAAATTATTAATTGTGTACAATGTATGGCTGGCATGTGAATGCTGTTGTTGGTCACGTGCAAGGGAATGGCAGTAAAATTTAATCACTAAATTACTTCAACATGACATTACAATGATTGAAAGGCTTCCCTTGCAATGTCACAACTATTGAAATTAATTTATACCTAAACAGCCTATATACGAGGAAAAAATAACACCGAACTATCGTCAATGTTCCCAAATTCTCACAGTATGCTACGTCGTTATCCATTAATGACCATGAGATGCATGGTTGAGTTTGATGCAGTAACCTTGGCATCTATGGAGGCCAAAGGTATTAGGAGTCATCAGTTTGCAGTGGTTGCTATGTCACCTACGTCAATGTTCCTAACCTGTGGAATTCATATGCCACATTAATTACCATAATAAATGTTCTGTAACGTACTAGTGCATTTTACAAAAGCACAATTGGTTTATTAGCTGGGTTTTTGGTACCTGAAGTTGTGATGGAGATGGATTACATGGCGCAACTGGGAGCTCGTTTACGTAAGGACAACTCTGCCAAAAAAATTTTAAGTTAACACAAACCTGAGGTATTGATGTTTATGATATAGACCTTACTCCAAAATACCATTTCAAAGCAAATACTTGTAACAGTTGACAAAAAGATGTCCCTGGGTTCATTAGTTGTGGACTCATATGAGAACTATAAGAACATTATAGTAGAGTTTCCCAGCCCTTTACACTAACAAAATGATAATATTAGAATAAAAAGATGGACACAATATCCAAGTGACAACTGAATTGTTATAACCTAAACAAGGACTTTAGACATTGGCAATATAGGATTCATTCTTAATGTGTCCACATCACATGATAATTAAGAAATATGACTAAAACTTATACTGTGTGTACACACGTGTAGCCAAATATTGGAACAAAAACTCTGTAATCTCAACATAACAAATGTCATTCGCATGGCAGATACAAACACCTGTGCAATTCCTTGCCCACTACTAAACACTGCTAGACGAGGTGTTAACTGATATTGATCCACGAGATGAAAACCAACTACTGCTACTTTCCATCCCCGCCTGCCTTGTAGAGCCAACAATATTGATAAACTAGTACCACATGAAAAAACAAATTCAATGAAACTCGTCCTAAGCAAATGATCAAGAAAAAAGAAAATTAAATGCTATAATGACACTATACAACCTAATGAGTTGATAATCAAGTTGTTTCTATACCTTTCCATTTGGACCCCAACAACTTCTTTGCCAATACTTCCTCCTATTGTCCTTGTCAGTCCAACTCCGATAATGATTCTTCGGCTTATCCGCTCATCTCTTCTTTATGCCAACAGGTCCAACGCCACCACAATTTTTAGATACATTTTCCTCCTCGTCTTGTGCGACGTTGTTGTCACATATGTTTGACATTCTGTTTCGATTCGACGAATTACCAAACGAAAGTAATTTTTCCAATCTTATTACTAAGTTCATTTACAGTATCAACAAATAAATGTGTGGCCTCCGGAGAGCCAGCTGCTCGTACTGCAACCGTTAGCGCTGTCACACCTATTACGCAATACCTACAACCAACATCAATGTTTGCTTCTCCATGACACTGTAGTTGGCCGGCATCAATAACCATGCAATTTCTCGCTTCTCTAGTCCATCTTTTCAGCAAGTACACATCTAGAATAACTTTAATCTCTAATTTATCAAGAACTTTTAAGCAATGGGAGCACAAAATTCCTTCAGAATCAAATTTGGTACAGCAAGACCTAATGCTCTGGGATGATGCATCATAACATACGACGTGCTCGCAACCCCCCTGATAGTTTCCAACTGAGTACTCGGCTAGATCGTCACCAACTTTGTCGACCGAACAACCAAGGCACTTGACTAGTCAAACTCGTTCTGAGATTCTAAAAATATGTTAGGAGTGTATATGGAAGTAGCCTGATTTAGAATTTGTGACATTTTTAAACTAAGCCTCGGCAGCTTTTTGTCAAGCTTCATATTTAGCAACCAACTTATTTTGCCTCTTCTTCTGTACCACAATACAAAAATGATTAAACAATTGAAGCAAATTGCGATCCAATTTTAAATGAGTCTTTATCTCTCCATTAAAACTTTCACTCAATTGCGTCCTCTGCATGCCTGCTGTCCGATATTCCTTGGTATAACACCTAACCCTCTTATATCTCAGCTCATACATGCTAGTCAGCCACTTGTGCTTATTCCCTCTATGCTCATCTATTATTTCTTTCCATGTCCTTAAAAACTCATCTTGTTTCTCTATCCAATGCATGAAGTCCATAAACTTCCTGCATAGTAGCGACTCTGACTTGAAGTGACTGCCAAGGTGCTTCACAAAGTTTCGCCTAATGTGAAAAGTGCATAAATCGTAGAAACTCTCCGGCATTATTGTTGCCACAGCTGATGCAATTGCAATGTCCTGATCCATAAATATCACTCTTGGACGCTTATTTGACATTGCTTCTACAAAGCTTTCAAAAAAGCACTTGAAAGAGTCAATTGTCTCAT